>MU269992.1:1035122-1087622 GCA_021432705.1 Caranx ignobilis
ACGAGCGCCAGAGCGTCCTGACTGCTGGCAGAGGGACAGAGGCGCCGCCTGTGACTGAGCCACATCACACGACTCCTGCGCTAATGATACGTCGTCGTCGTCTTTATTGATCTTGACGATGAATA
The DNA here is from genome assembly GCA_021432705.1 of Caranx ignobilis. Taxonomy (NCBI): domain Eukaryota; kingdom Metazoa; phylum Chordata; class Actinopteri; order Carangiformes; family Carangidae; genus Caranx; species Caranx ignobilis. The sequence goes on from MU269992.1 coordinate 1,035,248, forward strand.
TGTGTGAGCGGCACTGACCTCAGTCTGTCTCTGTGTTTGCTTCTGTGTTTTAAAGAAATCAGGTCGTTTTGGTGGCGGCGGCGGCGGCGGTGGCTTCATCACTCAGCCTTTGATGAAGAAGATCTTTGTTGTTGTTAATGTTTGTGATCACGGTGATGTCATTAATGGTGATCATTCAGCTTTTTACTGGTCTGAACATGGTGGAGAGATGATGGATGTGAACAGGACAGGAAGTGATGCGTTCGACTTTGCGGCAGGAGCGACTGTTTGAGCTCATGGCCTGTGACCCTGTTTCTATGGAAACAACATAAATAACATCTGCTCAATGTGAAGTCAACAGGTTCACCTATTGTTTTATCCTATAATCCATCCCATAATCTCCCTTCAACCTGAACCTTCAGGCCTGTGTATGTGTCCTGATGCTAAGCTAAGCTAAGCTAACAGCCAGCAGCTCTAGCATCATGCTCAGTGGCAGTGAGGAGCTCACGCCAGTTGACTGACAGGCGAGCGCTCAGCTGGAGCTCTGCACCTGCACATGACCTTTGACCTCAACCTGCTACTTGAGTCGCAGAGTCACAGATCCAGATGTGGAGACGGGAGCTCCTCACAGATGTGTCAGCTGACTTCTCTTCTCCTCTGTTGATGTAAAGCATCCCTCTCTCTCTCTCCGTCTCTCTCTCTGTCTGTCTCCCCCCCCCCTCTCTCTCTCTCTCTCCTGCCTCGTCATCCTCCACCTTCTCACCAGAGCCTGAGGCGGCTCATTGGTCCAGAACCTCCTCCTTCTTCTTCTCACATCAGATGTCACACCCCACAGCATCTCTCTCTCCCTCTCTCTCTCTCTCTCTCTCTCTCTTTCTCCACCTCTCTTCCTGTCTTTTTCTCCGTGCCCTGTTTTTCGGAGGTTCTGTTTTGTGCTATTACCCCGACGCGTTCACAGGTAATACGATTAACCTCCAGATCCAGGAAAAGGGAAAATAGCCTCTGCTAAGACCATGACATTAATCCTCTGCACAGAAGATTTATGTCTCTCTCTCTCTCTCTCTGTCTGTCAGGTTCTCTCTCACACCCGTCCTCCATCTTTCTCGCTCTCTCTCTGGCTGAATTATCAGACAGTAATGAAACACACACTTATAGTCCATGTGAACATACATATACACACACATGCATAATTTATAGACTGCACACACACACACACACACACACACACAGCCACTCACAGAAGTAATGTCCTGCCAGAGGGGACTGTGGGAAAATGAGTTTTGGGATGGATTATGATTGTGTTGTGTTGTTGTGTAGTCTGGCCCGGCGCCGCGGCCTCTGTTGGTCCCGTGCTCTGAAGTGGCGCCGCGTTGTCCGCGCTCCGCTCCACACCACGCACGCACACGCGGCGCTCTGAAGCTCCTGCTGCGGATGTGAAAACACAGGATTAGTGGAGATGCGGGTTTTCCTGCCAAACCTGGACGGTTCAGAGACTTGGCGTCGGGACCGGTCCTGCGAGCCCGGGCCGGGTCGTGCGGAGAGCTGAGGGGTCGGCGGGCACCTGGAGACGGAGACGAGCTGGACGTGTTCACACTGAGTGGGTTAGTGATGCTCTGTGAGAGCGAGTGTGTGTGTGCACAACACCTGCTCACACCTGTGTGCACTGGGTCTAAGTGTGACTTTCAGGAGGGTTCATTAGCTGCTGTATCACACGAGGTCGCAGGCGGCTCATGTTACTCGCCGAGCACTTTATTAGAAACACCTGGATACCTGCTCACTCATGCAGGTGCCCGGTCAGCCAATCGTGTCGCAGCAGAGCGGAGCCAGGTGAACTCATGCAGACACGTCTCAGTTAATGAAGTGTGAGCGAGCGAGTCGGATCCTCACACTGTGCAGGTTTTACTCAGCTGTGAATGATAATAAAAGCGAGTGAAGACAGGAAGTCACTCAGGTAACACACACCTGAGGAGCAGCAGCGCGCTGACCCCTCGTGGGCGGAGTCACAGTGGATTCTTGTTCCATTCATATAGAATAACAGCATCGTTTCCATGTGAATCACATGAGTGGATCCTGCTCTGTGATTGTTCCTGCTCACAGACGAGCTTTTAGTGAGGAGCAGCAGTACGATCAATAATCACAGCTGATCAATACACAAACATATCAGCAGAACAAACAGAACCGTTCGATCTTTCATAACAACAACGTCAGACGTGCGGGTCGTCTGACTGAAGGCGTGTGGCGGCTGAAGTTGAGGAAAGTGAACGCTGTTGGCTCTGCAGCTGCTCTCGACAGACAGACAGGCAGACAGACAGACAGGCAGGCAGACAGACAGACAGACAGACAGACAGACAGACAGACAGGCAGGCAGACAGACAGACAGGCAGGCAGGCAGGCAGGCAGGCAGACAGACAGGCACACAGACAGACAGACAGACAGGTAGGCAGACAGACAGACAGGCAGACAGACAGGCAGGACACTGAGTGTGTCACAGCAGAGGAAACAATCTGAGCTCCAGCTTCATGTTGTTGTGTTTCTGTCTGTCTGCTGTGTTACTGGCCGTCGTGGGAGGTTCTGTGGTTCTGTGGTTCTGTGGTTCTGTGGACGCTGGATCATTACTGTGGTGGAGAGAAGAACAGAGCAGCTCCCTCTCTCTCTCTCTCTCTGTCTCTGTCTCTGACGTCCGTCCATGTTTCTCTGCTGCCTTTACACCGGAGCGTCTCCTCCTGTCAGGGCCGTCTCTGATTTCACCGTGTTCGCTTTGTAATCTGAGTTTTCTCCTTCAGGGGGACGAGTTATCGAACAAACTCAGCTCCAGCTTTTCCACACACACTTTGTCTTTCTCTGTCTGAATGAAGCTCTGCATCAGGAGCAACTGTTGTTGTTCTGTAGCTGTCAGTCTGTACATCGACTGTACAAGATGTTTCCCTTCATTAAACAGCTTCAGAGTGACGGTGATGGTCACATGACCTTTTACAGGAGAATGGACGTCGTGTCCCTTTTCACCCACTCCCACTTGAGTTTGGCCCTCGCGCTGGTTTTTGCACCTTCTTGAGTGAGGGGGGAGAGTCCCAGCTCTTTGAAGAGCAGTGAGGGGAGGTGCTTTTCAACCTTTATACTGGGTGGAGGCCAGGTGCAGGTGCAGACTTCCCACAAAGCAGCGGCGTCTTCTGTTTTCTGCGTTTCTTCTTCGTTGGTCCCTCAAATGAAGAAACATCATCAAACATCACGGTAACACAACCGCTGGAGCCGGCGAAGCGTGTGGCTCCTGCGTTAATTGCTATGCGTGACGTAGTTGAATACGTTGGCTATGCTAAGTGGTGCCCCCCCCTCCCTCGTAGGGTACGGTCTGTACGTCAGACAGCGACCAGACTCACATAGTTCTCCTTTAACACCGAGCAGCAGGACAAACCATGAAGATCAGACCAGGAGTGTGTGTGTGTGTGTGTGTGTGTGTGTGTGCAGATCTAATCCAAACATCCCATCAGTCCACAGTGCATTTCATTTTATGTACGTATTATAATGGAGGAGGTTTTGAATCAGAGGAAATTGAGCATTCAGCCTGTTGAAAGAGCTTCTCTGACAGCGCGGCACTCAGCCTTCAGCCCCTTTTAAAGTGTCAGAAGTAGCTTCCGCGGTGTTTTCTTGTCTGAGTGAAGGAGACGCAGGAGCGGCAGCGGAGCAGAGCGGCCCCCGAGATTGATCATCGCTCCGACTCGCTGTGGTCGGAAACATTCAGATCCTGGAAGTCCTGGAGCGGCGACGTGCTGGAAATCACAAGGCGTCCGTTTGGAGGAGTTTCCCCCCAACTTTGATGTGAAGAAGTGTGAGCGAAGGGGGTCTGCAGGGAGAATGTAGATGTGCAGCAGGGTCAGAGTGTGTGTGTGTGTGTGTGTGTGTGTGTGTTGCATTGTGTGGTGTAAAGAAACTGCTGCTGACTTTAAAGGACTCTCCGTGTGAACAAACACGAGGCCTGAAGAAGTTCAACGTCATAAAAAAACAAAACGCAGCAGAAAGATGTGACAAATGATTATTGATGATTATTACCATGGAGATTATGATCTGAATCAATACATGTATTGATCATCGTCTGTGGAGAGATGGAAGCAGTCCAGAGCAGAGCAGGCGTGAACGGACGTGATGTTTATGTTTGTGTGGATCAGTGTGAATGTTACAGGTAAGATGTGAACCATGTTTAAATCAGAGTGAGACGCTCTCGTCTTAAAGATCTTCGGTTTCCCACAATCCCCTGCAGCAGCTCAGCACGTCTGACGTGATGAATCTAACATGCCTGATGTGATGTAGCATTTATGAGCTTCTGAGTGACAGGTGGACAGATGATCAAGTGAGGTGTCAGTGGGAGGAGGGCATCAACAGGAGGGACCCCCCCCCCCCCCCCCCAGGCTCTTAGCTCTCTTTGTCTCAGCTCTGTTTAAATCCATCTTAAAGTCTTTTCAGATTTATTCAGTGTTCACTTCTTCTGACTATCACATCAGGAACCCATTGTCTCCCTCCACCTCCTTGTCCTCCTCCTCTCCATCTCTGCCCCCCCCCCCCAGTCGTCCCTCAGGCCGGCAGCAGCAGCAGAGAGTCTAGGTGTTGCTTGTCAATAATTTAATAAGGAGGGAGCTCTCCCCTCTTAACCAGGGCTTTGAATTATTAACCTGCACGTCCACATGAACGTGGCATCAGATGCCTTCGTGCATTTTCCTGGTGTGTGAGTGTGTGTGTGTGAGTGTGTGTGTGTGTGTGTGTGTGTGAGTGTGTGTGTGTGTGTGTGTCGGGCTGTGGTGTTTATGTGTGAAGCGTGATAAAATAATTGCCTGTCAGAGGATGATGGAGGATGCCAGCTAAGCACAAATCGGTGCTTTCTGCTGCGCTGTGTTTGGATTGTTTTGAACGTGTGTGTGTGTGTGTGTGTGTGTGTGTGTCTGTGTGTGTGTGTCTGTGTGTGTGTGTGGAGGTAGATAGCCGGGGAATACAGGCCATGCATGTTTTATAAGGGTCTGTCTGCGCCGCCTATAAACGAGATGCAGTCTTCATTTGTCTTGTCTTGAGTGTGCACAAATGAGTTTGTTTGTGTGTGTGTGTGTGTAAGGGGAAGTGCATGGTCACCTGTGTGTTTGTGTTAGTGTGTGTGTGTGTCTTGGTGGATGGATGACACCTGCAGCTTAATGCAGGTGTATTTGTCAGTGCAGAGTTCGAGTGTCGGTGTAGAGTTGTTTTATTCATATAGATAGTGGGTGTGTGAACATGCAGATTGGAAACACAGTCAGTGCAGAGTTGGATGTGCTTGTCTGGGAAAGTGTGTGTGTGTGTGTGTGAGAGAGAGAGAGAGAGAGAGAGAAAGGGCGGGGGGGGGGTTCCTGTGCTCGAGGCCTGTGGCTGCACACACCTCAGTGAAAGGTGCAGCATCCATCACAGAGTCAGTCGAGCTGTTCACAGAGCAGCAGGAGGAGGAGGCCTGTGTGTGTGTGTGTGTGTGTGTGTGTGTGTGTGTGTGGCTGCAGCCAGACAGATGGATGTTGTTGCTGTTGTTGTTCATTGTTGTTAAAATGCATGTAAGCTGTTTATTTATTCATACGTCTACAGGTTCAGTTGCAGCAGGTGGAGGTTTGCTGGTAGCTCTGTAAACGCTGCACACGTGCTCGTCTGCCTCAGCTGTCGGAGCGGCTCGTTTTTGATTTGTACATCCAGTAATAAAACCTCCATGATCATTATCAGATAATCAGAAGGCTCCTCCTCCTCCTCCTCCTCCTCCTCCTCCTCCTCCCAAACCTTCACCCATCCGTCTCCTCTTCCTTTGGACTGCAGCTGATTGATTATGCATCACGGACTCGACGGCTCTCTCAAGACACAACAAAGAAATTTGTCCAGCACCTCTCTCCACATCCACTTCCTGCGTGACCACACACACACACACACACACACACACACATCTCGCCTCACTGTGAATTTTAATTGGCTGCATCTGTAGGATTTCAGCGAGGTGCAGCAGAGTGTCAGTGCTGCAGTTTGGGAGAAAGAGGCTTATTAGCTCCTCACCTTTCAAAGCGAGGGAAGGAGGGAAGAGCGCGTGCTCTCAGAGTCAACACCGTGCAAATCCGTGCACAACAGATCGCTGCCTAGTTAGCTCCAGAAACCCGTTTGCCTTTGAAGCTCTCTGCCTTTTTTTTCTGGCTGGTGGGAAACTTTTTAAATGTATTTTTTTTTAATTGAGCACTTGGGTGCAGATTAGCTGTTTTGGCTAATGACCCCTGAAGATTTAAGATGATGTGTTTTATGTCAGTGATAATTAATGTGCTTTGCTGTCTCCTTAAACAAACCACAGAAAATCCAGCGTGCTGTCAGCCATGTGCCGCCGAGGATGAAATGACATCATTTGCTCAGAGAAGTGTTAGCTTGTTAGCTTCCCTCCTTTGAGGTCCGGAGACTTTGTTGTACATTATGTTAATTAGCATTTAGCTCTGCAGGAGACTTGACAAGCCGGATGTGTAGGCAGCAGGTAGACGGGGAGGAGGTGGACGTCCTTCTCTCTCTCTCTCTCTCTCTTTCTCGCCTGGATAATTCATCACATGCATCAAAGATGTTAATTCTATATTTTTGTGCAAAACTTGAAAGGAATACAGTAATTTACCTGTCTGGTTAAATATGGACAAATTGCCCAGAGACGGTGCAGCCGGCTCTCCCTCCTTTGAAGTGCTCGCTGTTATCACACAGCTCTGAGTATTGCTGTAATCAGCGCGTGAGGTTTAAAGATCGGCTTCTATTATTACACCCGGCTCCTCTGGCGGAGCCGCGGTTCCCGGCAGGACGGTCTGCAGCAGCCGGAGCGGGACGCTGAGGCCGACTTCCCGCTCCCCGCCTCTGATCGGCTGCTTTTAGACGCTCGTTGTGAACAGTCAGAGAAAAGTGAAATGGTTAATGGACTGGAGTGTAAAGTGCTACGGAGCACTCTGTAGTCTGCCTCCCCCGCCACGTCAAACCCGCTGCTTATGTTGTAACCATGGCAACAGCAGCGACTGTTCAGCGTTGAGGAATCACAGTCTTTTCCGAAAACCGACCGAGTCATAATAACCGATTGTAAAGTAACCATGACAACAAAGGTCATGGCCACATCTCGAGCGTCCTGACGACCTCCTCGTACTGCTGCCAGTGTTAGCTGCTAATGTTAGCTTCTTGTTAGCACTAGCTATCTCCTGCAGATGTCAGTGCCGCAGGCTCCGCCCACTCAGCCGCTGCCTCTGTTTGAAGCTGAGTAAATGAGTCTCTGTTACAGCCACAGTGGTTTGATCCAGATCGGACGCTGAATATCTGACGACGGAACCTAGTAACCATGACGACGGAGGTAGGCGCTCTAGATCAGGAGGCGTGTCAGAGTCGTTTTGACAAATGAGGTGGTTGTGACCAAAGCAGAGCTGAAAGTGAAGCTGTGTTTGTGATGGCTGTGGTTCTCTTCCTGAGAGTCTGATGATGACGACGATGATGTAACAGTGACATCAGAGACATGTCAGTGCTGCTGACAGCGGTGCAGCTGGTCGAACAGGAGAAAAGTCTGTTGCTATGGATGAAAAGCTTCTGTGATTGAATCCAGCAGCTTCCACTCTGCTGCTCTTTTGTTTGGCCTCTGATTGAAACCCGACAGTTGTTGCACATTTCACATTAAAATATTCAGAGTATTTCTGCTGAAAAGAGCAGCAGAGAGCTGTTGTAGTGTGAATTAACCTGTGAGTCATTATCCTCCATCTGATTATAATCCTCCGGCCTGTTAGGGTTTTGTTCGCTCTCCTGGTGATTGTGTGAGAACCAACCTGTCGTCGCCTTTTTATTGGAGAATTTGTGGTTTTGTGTTTTTTAAAAAAAACAACATTGAATAGAACTGAAATTCATAAAAAACCAGACGGACAATTGTGTTTCTTGCTGTAGCTTCTCCAGCTCTGAGCTCTGCCTGGTGTGTGTGTGTGTGTTTACTCGACACAAACACACACACACACACACACATATGCTCATGGGGGAAAGAAATGCACAGATGCATATTATACCGTAACCTACATGTGAACACACACGTCTGTCAGTCTGATGTGTGCACGGCTGCCTGCACTCACGCATCGTGCCATGGTTGTGGAGCAGCCTAAGTACTTTACACTCTATCACACTCAAATCCCTACATGATGGTATTTCCACTCTCTCGGTCACTGTCACACACACACACACACACACACACACACAAATAATACTTAGAATTTGTTTTTATGCACCACCATACACTTCATTTTCCATCTGTCACACAAAAACCGTTAAATCTCTTTTTAATTTTCTCAGTATGCTGCTTTTTATATAGCTTAGGCACACGACCAATCACATGCACACACACACACACACACACACACACACACGCCAGCGGTTCAGGCCTCAAAGGAGACAAATGACGAGAATGAAGTGGCATAAAGGGAGAGATAAAAAAAAAATTGGGGAGAAGAGAAAAGGACCAGAAGACATAAAACAGAGAGAAGAAGAAGACAGTGATAATCTATAAAAACAAGAGGGTGGAAGAGGAGAAGAAGAAGAAGAGAGGGAGAGCTGGTGCAGTGGAGAGAAAGGGTTCAAAGAGACTTATGGACAGATGGATAAAAATAAAGAAGTGGCAGCGATGTGGAGTGACAGAGGAGGAAAACGAGAGCGACAGTCGCGAATAAAAGACTCACTGAGTAAGAGACAGAAATAGTTAAAAAGCTGCGACAGTGACAGACTGTTAGAAAAAAGACAACGATGACATGGTGAAAGAGCCGTGAGTGACGGCAGAAAGACGGCGAACACATAAATATATAAGTGAAAATATCCAGCGACACAGAGGAGGAAGCTCGTCTGACTCGGTCCTGATGCTGCTGCGCGTTCCAGCCCATCGACTCCACATCACGGACGACCGTCCACACGACTGCTCCGCAAGGGTTCAGATTAGATCCTCGCTGTTCGGGCTTCACCTCGTTACCGCAGGCGATATCACGCTAAAACATTAACACACACACACAAGGCGTAAATCTGGTGGAAGTGCAACTGAAAACATGTCCCAGATCAGCACGGGTCGTTCCTGTGGTTGAACGTAGATTAAAAAGCAGCCTCTGATGGAAAAACGTGGCCTCGCCGCCTGCGTCTACCTGTTAAAGTGGCGGCTCGCTGTCATTCAGTTGTATGTAAATATACAACTCACATTGCTTCATTCAGACATGACAGGTCCATTACAGCTGCAGGGTAATATCTGGCTGCTGGGGCCTGAGAGGGATGTGAATCAGCTGCACCGGGAGCTGTGAAGAAACAGAGTCAGAGCTGGATTATCAGGCACACGGAGCAGGAAACAGCTGATTATCACCACAGAGATATAAAATATTGATCCAACACAGAAATGATGTGTTCTGCTGTTTAATAAACTCCTAATGTTTATTGTCTTGTTGTTGTTCCTTGGAGGTAAAAATGAAGTCATGTTTTTATTACAGTGCAGGTTTCTGATGCTCACGAGTGTCTTAGCTCCGCCCCCCCTGACTTCCAACTAATCCAAATATGGTCAAAGAGGAGGAGCCTGTGTGAAGCTGAGACTTGTGTAGGTTAGTGTGTTGTTTATTTGTCAGAGATTTCGCACAGTTGGCAGTTTGCACCGGAGTTAGCTGACAGCTAATTAGCATGTGTTGGTCCCTGGTTGTGGCAGATATGCTTGGTCACCTGTCACTCAAAGAGGCCACGCCCTCAATTCTCTGTAACTTATAGAAGTCCATAATAAGGAAATGATCTGTGGAAAAACAAACCTGCTTCTGCACCAGACTCAGTGATAGAGACTCACTCTAGTGGTCAGGAGAGGAACTGCAGCTGCTGCTTCTTCAGCCTGTCCTGAGGAGGAGGTCAAAGTTTAAATCGCACAGAAGAGGGAGGTGCTTTGGAAAAGTGCAGTTTTGAACAGGATGCATGTGAACGAACGGCAGCAGCCAAAGACAGATGAAAACTAACAACAGTGAGCAGCAGCTGCAGTAAATCACAGGTCAGGAGACGCCCACACGGGTCGACGCCCTCTGGGCTTTTAGACAAGTACCTTTGTTTAGAGGTCGAGCTCAGACCGTTGGAGACGTGAGAACATGTGGGTGATTTCTGATCTGGACGCTGTTGGAGAGGAGACAGGAGGAGCAGAGCTTTGAGGAAAATGGGTGAGGCAATAGGCCGCTCAGTGTGGGGTGATGGAGGTGAGGAGGAGTGGAGGGTGCGAGATGAAGAGCAACTCACGAAATGATGGAGACGAAAGAGAAAGAAAAAGAGGAGATGGAAAGAGAGAGAGAGAGACAACAGGCGTCTGACAGGAGAGAGACGACCTTGAGACGATGTGGACATCAGTGAGGAGGGAGGGAGGAGGAGAGAGGTGGAGTCAGGAGGGTTGGATGAGCCTGTGGGAAAGTGAGGGCGAGAGACAGCCACATAAACAGAGGCCAGATAGAGAGAGAGAGAGAGACAGTGTGTCTCCGTCAGTTTGATTAATTACACTTTGTCAGTTTCCCTTAACTTCACCTGACCGAGCGGGTAAGCTAACGTTAGCCGAAACATTAGCTCACAACAACATTAGCCTCAACCTACAGTCATGCAGTGTTTGGTTTTTCTTAGTGACAACATGAGCTCATTAGCTTCTCTGTGACCTGATTGGATGTTGTCAGATGCTTCAAACAAGGTGGATTCTGGGAATAAAGGCGTCCTCTTTGCGAGCAGGGCGTGAATGTCTTTAGCATTAGCGCTGGTTCAGGACGTGAAGCGAAAGTATTTTGAAGTCACTGAGCTGGAGTCGTTGGTGTTTAGGTCAAAGTCAAGTCTCACCTGAAATATTGTTCACTGGACCTGGTCAGTGACCAGGTCTCACCGCGGCTCTGTGGAGCTGCTTCTTCATGTTCACAGACTGTTGCAGAGCCGTCGTCAGTGACAGTCGTTGTGTCTGAGGAGAAACCAGTCTGTGGTGATGTTTAATGTGCCCACGGCTCAGAGGGAAAAAATCTGTCACTCTTTTACTGAAATTAACAAAGTTCTGCTCCAAATAGAAAAAAACATGGAGAAATAATAATCTGCAGTGTTTTCCTCCGTCTCCTTCCAGGCAGCAAACGAGCTGCAGTGGTTTACAAAATGAAACATGCACAATGAAAACATAAACAGTGGCCGGCAGCTTCTCCTCCCTCCGCCCACCACATCGCTGCAGCCTGTCCACCCCGAGGCCGATAAGGCCGTCAGAGTGGAGGCAGGAAGTGGCGACATATTGTTGGAGTCAAGAGACCAGCAGACAGATAATCAGAGGCGTGATGTGTTGGAGGAGGAGGAGGAGGAGGAGAGCTGGATGTTGGACCAGGACCAGGTCCCTGAGATGTTCAGTTTGGTCTCAGTGATCTTTATCCTCAGCTCTGGTTTGAATCCTGTGGTTTAGCTCCGATACAGAACATTTCAGACGCAGTCAGTGGACAATTAAAACCTGGAGCACGTCCTCCTCGTGTCTCTCAGATGCTGCACACGTGTAAATGTATGTATATGTAGATGGTAGGAGGGATCTGAAGATAGGAGGTCTGATGATTCTCTGACGTTTCCTGCAGCAGATCAAACTTTTCTCTGAAACAAGTTAAACTGGAACAGGCCTTCTTCTCCAGACAGCTTGTCTCTGACCTCTGACCTCGAGGCCAACAGCTCAGTAAACAGCATGAAGAACGGACAGATAAGAGAGGTCCAGCTGCTTCTGGTCAGTGTCAGCCATTAAAAGCAGAACTCGAGGCTTTAGACAGTTTCAGCTGGTTCAGTTCAGAGGAAGCTGCAAAGCTAAACGCTCCAGATGGTTTCTTTCAGCTAGCACCATTAGCATAGCATTAAACCTCAGTTTGTCACTGGCTCATCTTTATCTCTCATCTTTAAACATTAGCATGCTAACCAGCTAATCAGAGATAATAAAGGCTAAACCTGCACGTTAGCATTATGACCTTTCACCCCCAACAGATGACGTGTTATTGAAAATGATCTGAGGTGAATCTACATCCTGAAGTGACCGTGACTCACTCTGTAGATTCAGTCACCTGAGCCACCTGTCGGCTCCTCACCTGTGGAGTCTGAAGCTGTTTGAGTTGGATCTCCTTCTTTTAATTTCCTCTCTGCATCGAGTGACTGAACAAACACCGAGCGAGAAACGTCACATGATCCAGAGGAGGTGAAGAGAGGCACAGAGGACGACAAGATAGAGAACTGATGGAGGAGGGAGAGAGGGAGGGGAGGGGTGAGTCAGTCAGGGCAGGGGGGAGGAGGAGGAGGAGGAGGGGGAGGAGGAAGAGGCTGACGGCTCAAGTTGAGGAGATCAGTCTGCTCAGTGTCTGTCAGTCAGACAGGAAAGAGACTGGAAACAGCTGGAGGCTCTCACTGTGTGTGTGTGTGTGTGTGTGTGTGTGTGTGTGTGTGTGTGTGTGTGTGTGTGTGTGTTACTGCCTGCTGCCAACACAGGCCACCCTGTGTGTGGTATATGTGTGTTTACACCAGAGAGAGAGAGAGATGAGGGGCACGGCAAGGACAGCCAGAGATCAAAGACACACCCACATATATACATACACACACACACACACACACACACACACACACACACACATGAACCAGGCTGTGTTGGCAGCCGCTGGTCAGCCTGCACTGACTGTTGGATCTGATCTTGATACCTGCAGAGATAATAGATTTGGAGAGAGGTCACTCACACACACACACACACACACACACACACACACACACACACACACACACACACACACACACACACACACACACACACACACACACACACACCACTCACACACACACACACACACCACCTGCAGATGCCCAGTCGCAGCAGGAACTCGGGGAACGAATTGAATTGTAGCAGTGATGGAGGAGAGATTGTGTCCTATGTAATTTCAGCCTGTAATGTCCTGGTACACTGTGTGCCCCCCCCCTCCCTGCAGGCCTGCATCCATTTCTTCTCATTTCTCTTCATTTCAGAACACACACACACACACACACACACTCCCCCGTCTCACCCCTGTTGTACAGTTTTGCTCTCGACTGTCTCTGCTGTCGTCGTCTCACTTCTTGTCGGAGGTATTTCCTCTTGTGTTTCACATGCTGCTGCATCTTTACACTCTGTTCTTGTCCTCGTCTTTTCTTCTTCTTCTTCTGCTCTCTGGCTTCTTTCATTATTTTCCTCCTCCTGCAAATGTTCCTGTCTGTGCTGCTGCTGCTGCTGCTGCTGCTGCTGCTGCTGCTGCTGCTGCTGCTGCTGATGATGATGATGATTTGAGGTCAGTAAATGTGTCCCAGAGGAGCCCAGTGCAGTTTCATTAGCTCCTCTAACACTGAATCAGTGGCTTCCCCCTTCGCATGAAAACAGAAAAAAGCACCAGGTCAGGATCACGTCCTCATTTTTCTATCACATGTCAATAGATGAACGAGTAAACGCTCGTCTTTTCATCAGAGCTGCTTCGTTCGTCCTCGCTCGGCGGCGGCGTCACGTCGGGTCGACGTTTTCTGCATCGCAGCTGAGTCGAGTCGAGTCGCTCACACTCGCTCGGTGACACCTCTACAATTCACAGTCAGACCACTGTGGGAACAAAACAACAAGTGGAGATGATTTATCGGCAAATAATAAATGAGACGTGTCTCCGGCAGAAATGTTTTCCAGTCTGAACCCACGAGCGCTGAGTGAAAGAGAATTTAAATCAGCAGCAGGGTTTTTGTATGAGCCGGGGACGGCTGCTCTGGTCCACAGATATGGACGTGTGCCTCTGGACCCACTGACTGCTTCAAACACCAAACAGTGATGGACACTGCACAGTGTAGTTGTTGTGTGTGAATGTTGTTGCATCTTCTCAACCACACTTTAGGGGATTCTTGCTGACGGAGGCTCCTGAACGCAGCATCACGTGACACAGGTCAGGAAGTGAACGCAGCATCACGTGACACAGGTCAGGAAGTGAACGCAGCAGAAATAAAACCGCAGGGGAAAAGTTTGATGGTTGATGATCATCGTCTTCTCGTTGTTGTCAGAGCGAGTGGAGCTCTTCCCTGATCATCTTTAACAGAAACGACTGAATGACATGACCTTCTGATTAAACTGTTGTCGCTACGGAAACAAGTATCAGACCAGATGAGATGCCAAACCTTTCCTAAATGAAGCTTCAGTTGTGCAGGTGTAAATACTGAGGAGTGTGAGGCGTCTCCGCGGAGCCTCCTGTGGTCTCTGGGCCGCAGCTCACATCCACTAATTGATTTTCTCTTAATGATCTAATGATGAGGGTTTTTTTTTTGCCTGTTGAGTCCAGTCTCCACTCCTCCCTCTCCTCCTCCTCTTCTCCTCCCTCTTCTCCTCCCTCTCCTCCTCCCTCCCCTCCTCCCTCTCCTCCTCCTCCCTCCCCCACTGGTCCCAGATCAGCGTTGCCATCAGGAGATGTAACATGAGCGTAACGTCAGCTCTGTTATCTGCTCATTTTTTGCCACTTGCTTCTGGTTCTGTGAGAAAACACCAGTAATCAGGGCTCACGCTCGGCCGGACACGCTCCCTCTCTGTCCTGGTGAGTGTGTGTGTGTGTGTGTGTGTGTGTGTGTGTGAGACTGAAGAGCGCTTGTTAAAATGGACCTGCGTGGCTTTGAGATGAAATGAGCCGAGTCCACCCCCATGGTTGGAGTCCACCCGTCTCCAGCGACTGGACTCGATGAGTCACCGACGGATTTTTCAGGAAAAATCCAATGTAATCAGTGAAACCTGATCAATGATCAATGTGACTCAGACTCTGTGATACATTTGTTTTGCTTGTAAAATGTTGAAAGCCTCCAGTTTCCTTCGTTATGAACCGTCGTCCACGTGTCATGTGACCCAGACGCACTGATGTAAAGCGTCAGCACAGTGAACCTTTTGCTTTAAAACCTGTTGCTCCTCTAACTCTCCACGTCCTCGCCGCCTTCGCTCGTCCTCTGCACAGAGATTGGATAAACCACCCGATTTGTCCAGAGCTGCTCTTCTCCTTGTATCTCGATCGTCTTTGTGTGAATAATTCCTTTTGATGAGTTGCTGCCTCTCTTTGATCTGAGCAGGTTATTGAGCGGTGGAGGATGGTCAGATAAAGACGGCGCGGCCTCCGTCTGCTCGGCCTCCGTCCACACGGCCCGCCATGAAAAGAGCCGGCTGCACATGAAAGGACACGCGAACAAAGGCGTTTGACACGGACCCTTTGTTTTGTGAGGATGTGACAGAGATGTATCGTTGAATGCAGCGCGGCGTACGGACGGCGTCACGCTCCGCTCCCTCCCGTCCTCACCCTCCTGTCGTCCCTGGAGACGAGCGCCGTCGATCTTCAGGAAGTGAACTCTCTCTGCTGCTGCTGCTGCTTCCCCGTGTCTTGTTTTGTTGGTGTCGCCGGGATCGTCACCTCTCAGAGTTAGAACGTCTCTGTTTTATTTGCACGTGGAGCAGCAGAGGTGAGAGCTGAGATATTGAACCTGCTGCTGCTCTTGTTTAACAGGTAAACGCTGCTGTTTGTCAAACGTTCACTCAGCTGCTGCAGAGCTGCGTCAAAACAACAACATCTTACACAGAAACAAAGTTTTCTCTCTAACTTTGTTTTATCCAGGTAAATCTGCTCTGTCAGCAGCGCGCGCGCACACACACACACACACACACACACACACACACACACACTATACATCACTGATCTGGTCACAGGGGAGCTGCAGCCGATCACAGCTGACCCGGGTGGGTTCACCGCACCAACCCAGTGTGCGTGTTTTTGGACTGTGGGAGGAAGCAGGAGAAGCTGGACAGACAAACTCCACCCAGGAATCAAACCCAGACCTTCTTCTTGTCCTAACCACTGCGCCACCGTGCCGCCCTCCAAAGATTTACATATTTACAAACTCAACTTCATATGACGCTTCTTCTTCTTCTTCTTGTCTTGTTTTGTTTTATCTGGCACCGTCTCCTCCTCTGGTGTCCTGCTCTGAGCCCTGATTGGTCAGCTGCTGACAGTCAGTCATCACAGTGATGGTGGCGGATGATGTCTCTTCTTCTTGGTCTTGCACCAGCGTCCACTGAGCGGGGGTCTGATTCCTGGCCGTGCTGGCAGAAAGCACCTGACTTGTTCTCTTCCCGCTCTGGTCTCTTCCTCACAGAGCAGGATTACAAAGTTGTCTGAACACCGTGAAACATGCACAACAGCTTCTTTTCACTTCAGTCCGTGTTGCAGCTTTGAAGCCTGTTCTGGGTTTTTACTCATCAAAGGTGCCGTTAACTCTGTAATCCGGCCCCCGGACTCACACCGGCACATTTCTCTGCTCGCGCTGTGGCCGTCAGCCGCCAGATCAAAACACGAAGGTGTAAGTGAAGGTGCTGTTGGACGTCAGGCGTCATGTCAGGTGTGTGGTGACAGCAGCTTCACCTGGCTGTGAGGCGGCAGCTTCATTGGTTCTGAAACGAGCTCAGATTTGGTGCCGAGACAGGAAACCTCAGAAGGATTTAGAGTTAATCTGCGTCTGCTCGCTGCACAGAAGACAGACATTTAAGAGCTTTTTGGTTTAGTAATTGCAACGAGGATATTTATAGAGACCAAATTGAAACTTAGAGCGTTTCCCATGAGTGAGTGTGAGAGCTTCGATCCAACAGTTCAACCTGAAAACTTCTCATCTCTCATCTGTTTCCCCTGCAGCCATGTTGTCTTCACGTCCCCTCTGTGTCCGTGTCTCATCTGCATAAACATGCACCTGGAGGATGAAATGTTTAGATGTCAGTGATCAAAGGTCAAAGGTCAGCGTGGCTGTAGACGTTACGTTTAGCTTAACAGAAAGCTAACAGGCTTCTTCATAAACACACTGAGTCTGAGACATTCACTGTCCCTGGGAAAACTGATGTAAAGTGACAATCACAGACACAGAGTCACTCACATCACAGATCAGCAGCTAACGAGGAACGTATTAGCTTCATGCTCACTTAACATTGAAAATGCCATAAATGAGCTAATGCGATTAGCATCAACAATGTTTTCAAGTGGATATACGACCTGTTTCTCACCTAAATCATATTACAGACATAGAGTCTTGACGGTGCAGCAGCAAAGACAGGAAACTGACTGTTGGACAGAGACCAACTACAGGAGGTCGACAGGGACAAACAGAGCAGCACGGTCGACACTCAGCTTCACACAGTCAGAAACAGGGCGGCGGAGACGTTGACATTGAAGCAGAGTTGTTGTATAAACTGTAAAGGCCTCTTCTGTTCACTGAACACATGTAAGTAACAGAGGCAGCAGCTCAGACACATCTCAGCCAGTGGTTTCTCTACCTGAGCAGGTGGGAGGTAAAAAAACAAAAACAAAAAAAAAAAACCCTCCCACCTTCAGTTTGTAAAGTGTCAGTGAATCATACATCTCCAGCCTGGTCATTATGATAACCGTGGCTTTCGTGAGCCTTATCAGCCTCTCCCTCTCTCTCCTGTCATCACAGGGACAATAGGAGCTTGATTAAAGGCAGCGACGTACAGGAGGAGTTTAGTGTCAAATGCAAATCAAACTCACACACACACACACGCAGTCGCAGTGAATTAATGCCCTAATCATGCGGGTGAGTGAGCGCCTTGCATCCGCAAAGTACCAACTTCTCAGAAATGAGAAGCAGCAGACGACGTCCTGGGGTCGGTTGGTGTTCTCAGCCCACAGAGGATTTAAGCTGCTCCTCAGTACAAAATAAGAAAATACTGCAGTGAATGGGTTTTTGTCAGCTGACAACATGGGGGCAGTGGAACGCCGCCCGCAGCGTAAACATGTCAGTTAGAGGAGCCGGCGGCGGCGGCGGCCTGTTCACCTCACACTGAGATTATTGAAGGTCTGTCTGTTCCTCATCATGACGGAGCTGATCACACTGATCAGTGATCGACGGAGCTGCAGTGAATGCACCGGACGCTTCCTGCACTTTCATCACGTGTGTCAGAGCTGCAGAGTTTTGGTTCCTTCCCATCATGCTTTGCTTCCTGCATGTAGACGATCTAAAGTCTCCGAGGTCGTCAGAAGACAAGACCCGAACTCTGTAACACGTGTCGTCAGTGCAGATTATCGTCCTCGTTCTTGTGTCCTTTAAGAGAAGAAGCCTCTTTTTACTCGGTGCAGAACAAACAGCTCGCAGCTCGGCTCTTGAACCTCAGGTGATTACCGTGTGTTCAGGTGACGGCGGCTCAATGGACGCGTTCTCCTCTGCTGCTTAAGTTTGTCAGTCAAGATCTCTTAACATAATAGAGCGACCACAGCGCGGGGATCATCTGCTGCGCTTCAGACGCTGGATATTATCTCACTCTGGAATTAATTTCAGTCGTATTAACGTCTTTGTGGTGTAAAAAAAAAAGGAAATATCCTCACAGATGCCAGGAGCATTTGACTGCCAGTGTGTGTGTGTGTGTGTGTGTGTGTGTGTGTGTGTGTGAAACCACCACTAATCTCCTGTCTCCTCTCCCTCCACCTCGTTGTTGATCAGTGTCCTGTTACTGAAGAGCCAAACGCAAAATGCTGCGATTATGAGCTGTCAAATGCCAATTACCACTAATTCAGCTCCCCAGTGTGTGTGTGTGTGTGTGTGTGTGTGTGTGTGTGTGTGTGTGTGTGTGCGGTCGCTCAGCTCCAGCCCTCCACCTCCTCCACTCCCTCTCTTCATCTGCACATCACATTTGAAGAATTATATTGTTCAGTTTCTCTGTTTGTTTGTTTTTACTTTGTGAATGTCACGAGCGTCGGACGTTGATGAGCTGCTGTTGCTGCTGCTGCTGATGATGATGATGATGATGATGCTGCTCTGTGGGAACTCGGATCAAACCCCTGGCTGATTGATCTCACACACAGTAGCTCTGCATCTCTCTCCACTCCAGAGAATCACCCGTAAAAGAAGAATAATGTGAGTGTGAGCGGCTTTAACAGATTTTGTGGAACAGACTGGAGAGCTGCTCCTCCTCCAGCTCCGAGAGGCTGGAATCAATATTTAGTATCATCAGTGGATCAGAGGAGAGGCAGCTCTGAGCCCTGCTGCTGTGGAGAGCTTCAGCTCCCATCAGCTCCTTGTTTCGGTTCCAGTTGCACGTGGCTCCGCCCCTAATGGGCAAAGAGGTGGGGATGTGGGTGGAGCCAAGCTGCTGTAGTCGTAGAGTCCAACTAACTAACTAAGTTACGGACTCACTGTTGCAGACTGACTCTAGTGGTCAGGAGAGGAACTGCAGGTTCAGCCCTTCACCTGTTCACCTGGCAGGCAGGTAAATGCAGTGATTGGCTGTTTGCTTCAGGAGCTGGTCCCCTCACAGGTGACACTTCATCGTGACGACTCAGCGTTGGTTAAACAACTCTGGATCAATCTTCTCATCTGTGATAAAATACCAGCGTCTTGACAAACTGCTTCGTCACTGATGTGATCATCGATTAATTAATGATGAATCATCATTAATTAGGTTTGAACATCAAATAATAATCCACTCATCACAGACGAGTGGATGATGATGCTAAACCCACAAGTCAGGATTAAACACTGATGCACTTCATCTGGTGATTGATCAGGACCAGTGTCCTCCACCTCCTCCTCCACCTCCTCTCTCTCTGTCTCACTGCCACTCCTCCACATTAAATTCCGCCGCCGCCGGCGCCGAGGATCCGAGCGGCTGTGATGATGAAAATCCTCAGCACATGAATCTTTCAGAGTCTTTTTCTTTTCTTTCTTCCCTCGTTAGCGGCTCAGTCGCGTTCGTGGCTTCCAGCTTAATTCACGCTCGATCGCCCGCCGCCCTCCGCCGCCGTCTCTGCACAAGAGATGGGATGTCGCACCTAGACCTGCGCCCTGTCGCCAGGGCGACAGCAGCTGGAGGACAGAGCAGTGATTAAGTGGAGTGATCACACAGTTAACCTCATTCTGCCAAGACGGATGAACTGAACGATGAAGGAGAAGTTAAACTGGACGGTTGTACATGTCGGCCACGGCTCAGCGAGGAGCCGCGGCTCAGCGAGGAGCAGCGGCTCAGCTTTAAAGGCTCCAGTGAGAAGATCTTGTTTTGGACGTTTTGTTTCTCAAGTGTATAAATAATAAATGACATCATCGTGACTCGACGTCAAACCCTCCATTTGTTTCTGTGTCTACATGAAAAGGGGGGACGAGTCACACGCTGTCTGTTAGCGTTAGCATGTAGCTTGTAGCTGCATGTAGCTCATCAATTGATTGATTGATTGACCCAGAATGATTATTACTTCCTCGCAGTTTTATGAATCTATCACTGTTTGTGTGTGTGTGTGTTCATATTTAATCTAAAGCCGACCTGTGTCACTGAGCTGAAGCTGATGTTCACTTCCTGTGTCAAAGTAAAAGCCCCTAAAGCCACGTTTTTTTCCTCTCTCTCTCTCTTTTCATTAAAAACAATAATTTCCTCTGAGACTCTGGTGTCAAGACGAGACGGGACTCATCAGACGCCTCGAATGAAAGTACTAATTTCCTGCTGGAGAAGAAGCTCCTGACGTTTCATTTAGATTTTAGATCCACTTACCATAAGTATGTGTCACGTGGAAACTTTGCCCACAGACGAAGACGAGCGCTAATTATGAGACCTGAGGGGTGAGACCTGAGGGGTGAGACCTGAGGCGTGAGACCGGAGGGGTGAGACCGGAGGGGTGAGACCTGAGGGGTGAGACCTGAGGGGTGAGACCTGAGGGTTGAGACCTGAGGGTTGAGACCTGAGGGGTGAGACCTGAGGGGTGAGACCTGAGGGGAGAGACCTGAGGGGTGAGACCTGAGGGGTGAGACCGGAGGGGTGAGACCTGAGGGTTGAGACCTGAGGGGTGAGACCTGCCGTACGATGTGTGCGATGTCGATACGTCGGAACAAACGTTCATTCAGCTTTATTGTTTGCTGCGTGGAAACTGACACCATGACACCGGCGTCAGAGACAAACCAGCTGTCAACTGGATGTTTGTGTGATGCTTCATGCAGATGTGTGTGTGTGTGTGTGTGTGTGTGTGTGTGTGTGTGTGTGAGCTCTACATAAACAGGCAAATGCCACAAGCCTCTAAATGTCAATTAACTGTGATTCATCTCTCTGGTGCATTGGGAGGGAGGCAGAGTGTGGCCATTCATTTAACCACCTCCCTCTCCCTCCCCCTTCCTCCCCCTTCCTCCCTCCTCTTTGACTTTCCATTTACATTTAGCTGATGCTCCAATTCACTGAGCGCAACAGTAGAATGAGCTGCAAATTGTGGGATCATCGGGGGCCGCGAGGAGATGATGGGCGGGACTGAAGAGACGAGGTCACGTCAGTGCACTGACACCAGCTTCATGCTGGTCGCAGCACGCGGGCGTGTGTGAGCAGAGCTTCGACATCTGTATGGATGTTCACGATAATCATCATCATCATCTGCAACAAACTGAGGAAGTGTTCGCTCTTAAACTTTGACTGAAGTGTCAACAGGAAGTGGAGAAAGTGTGTGTGTGTGTGTGTGTGTTTGATTAAACCCTTGTCAGGAAGGAGGACGAGCTTTTATTGTGAAGGGGCAGAGAATCTGTCATCTGTCTGGTAGAAGTTGGGCTCAGCAGTTGTGTCTATTATGGGATGTTTCTGAGGGTTTTCACACGGTGTGGATGAAGACAGTGGGGCGGTGGGCGGGGCCACCACAGCGGCTCTGGACAGCGTCTCCTGCGCTGAGCGGCGACGACCTGGTCCTCAGTATCAGCTGCGAGACGCTGCGAGTGAGAAAGTCCACACGACTGTCACGAATGTTCAGGGACAGCGAGGCGTCTCCATGACGATGATGACAGGTCCACTCGTCCTCTGTGAAGTGTCCAGATGTGGAACCTGCTCTTGTTGTTTGTTTGTTTGTTTCTGGCTCATGTTCAAGTCTCAGCTCTGACTCACCCCCCCCCCCCCCCCCCCCGCCAAAATAAAGTTTACAGAGACACTCCAGTGGTGTTTGTTTCCACTCAAACAAACACTCAGTTTAAGATCCAGCAGCACAAAGCTGTTACCACGGTAACGACACTGACATCTCTGCTGACCAGCAGCTCTGAGCCGCGAGACGCCTCCTGATCTGTGTGTTTGTAAAACTGTCACAGAGACGAGTTCAGACAAAGTGCAAATCTGACAGGATTTCAAAATAAAGCGTCAAATATAAATATTGTCTGCTCAGATACACAGAGGGGTCTTTGTCTGCCATTTTTTTCTACTAGTCCTTATTTACCCAGAATCCATTGCAGCGCAGCTCAGTCTTTGAAGCCAGCTCCAGTTTTGTAAAGAAGCTGCTGCTGTTTGTTTGTTTGTTTGTGTTTCTGACTGAGATCAACTCTGAGGAGAAAACCAGACCTGAGCTGCTGACACATGCTGGACCAGCAGAGTGAGAGTGGTGCTGGGGCCTGGGAGGAGGAGCAGGGAGGAGGTGGAGGAGGTGGAGGAGCAGGGAGGAGGTGGAGGAGGTCTCCTCTCTGCTCTCTGAGCTCGGGGGCCTTTTGGAGTCAAGCTCAGAGGATGTGAATCATTTCTGATGTGACCCCCCCCTCTTCTTCCTCCTCCTCCTCCTCCTCCTCCTCCTCCTCTTCTTCCTCCTCCTCCTCCTCCTCCTCTGATTCAGTCTCTTTATTTTTCCAGACTTTTCTTCTCTCTTGCTGTTTTATTCTTTTGCATTCATCCCTCCCCATAAATTTTTACTTCCCTCTCTCTTCCAGCTCTTTTCATATCCATCTGCACTCCTCTCTCTCTCTCTCTCTCTCTCTTTAGCTCTTTCAGTCTTTTAACAACCATCTCCCTTTTCTCTCTCCTTCCTCCTCCTCTTCCTCTCTTCCTCCTCTCTGCCTCTGTTTTTTTATATCTCCCCCTGCGTCACACAGCAGACTCCATTGACCACTATAAATAAGCAGAAAGCTAATGTGATTCGTGGCTTTGGTTAGGCTGTCTGTGTGTGTGTGTGTGTGTGTGTGTGTGTGTCTGTGTGTGTATGTGTGTGTGTGTGTGTGTGTCTGCTGTGTGTGTGTGTGTGTGTGTCTGTGTGTGTATGTGTGTGTGTCTGCTGTGTGTGTGTGTGTGTCTGTGTGTGTGTGTGTGTGTGTGTGTGTGTGTGTCTGTGTCTGTGTGTGTCTGCTGTGTGTGTCTGTGTGTGTCTGTGTGTGTGTCTGTGTGTGTCTGCTGTGTGTGTGTGTGTCTGTGTGTGTCTGCTGTGTGTGTGTGTCTGTGTGTGTCTGCTGTGTGTGTGTCTGTGTCTGTGTGTGTCTGCTGTGTGTGTGTGTCTGTGTGTGTCTGCTGTGTGTGTGTGTGTGTGTGTCTGTGTGTGTGTCTGCTGTGTGTGTGTCTGTGTGTGTCTGCTGTGTGTGTGTGTGTGTGTCTGTGTGTGTCTGCTGTGTGTCTGCTGTGTGTGTGCGTGTGTGTGTGTGTGCACTCTATGAACACAGGGAGTTGTGTGTTGTGTTTAATTTGTGCAGAAGAGAAGGAAAGTGGTTGAACTCACACATGTTTGTTGTGTTGTTACACAGCGCTGTGTGTGTATGTGTGTGTGTGTGTGTGTGTGTGTGTGTGTGTGTGTGTGTGTGTGTGTGTGTGTGTGTGTGTCTTTACAGTGAGGGTGGATAACCGCTCTGACAGCCCATTGTCTCCCTCAGGGTAGAGACTGTGGTTCAGTGACTGAGTCAGTCTCATATGCACTCACATTACAATGAGATGGTGTGATTTATGCACACACACAGATTTACAGTATAACACACACACACACACACACACACACACCGTTCAGCTTACATTTACACACAGAATTCATTCCTGCACACATGGGTGGACACATGGATGCACACACACTGTAAATCCAAAACAATCAACACCCCTGCATCACACACACACACACACACACACACACACACAGCAGCACACACACACACACACACACACACACACACACACACACACACACACACACACACCTCCATGTAACATGTAACACGTTGTCCTCATCGGTCCCTCACACTCTAAGAGGCTTTTTGCAGCCGGAGCCACCGGGGGCTCGCCGGCGGTTAGTCAACGCTTATTCCCCCCCCCCACAAGAAGTTTATCTGTACAGGAGCAGAGGGTGGATGAGAGGCCAGAGAAAGTGGGGAGGGGGGGGTGGGGGGGTGAGGAGGGAGGGGAGAGGAAGGATGCAGCAGAACGACTCAACTCCAAGACGTGAACAATCAGAGGATTACAAGTCCTCTCTCTCTCTCTCTCTCTCTCTGCCCCCCCCCCCCTCTCTCTCCCCCCCCCCACCCTTTCTTCTCCTCTTTTTGTTTCTCCTCTTTGATTCGGAGGATTACAACTTCATTACACTCCAGTTGTTTCCAGCAGCTCTGTCTCTTACACAATGTGTTGTGTTGTTTGAACAGAGTGTGGAGCAGCAGCTTGTTGACGACTAAACCACATACAAACACACAGCAGTTCCTGCGAGCTGCTGCTGTGCTGGTGTGTTAATGACCGGCCTTTTCACAAGGTGCTCCACCACCAGCACCACCAGCAGCCCCACCACGATGACGATGAGGCGTTCATACACTTTAAAAGCTTTGTGATCCTGTTGTGTAGCAGAACGTGTCCTGCTCGTGGTTTCCTGCTGCTCTCACATGCAAATGAGTTGAAAGTTGTGTTTTTTCCTGCTGAAAGCGTGCGACGCCGCTTCTTTCTGCTACATCAGTTTTATTTGTCAGATCTGTCTGAGATGCAGCGGAGGCCTGCGCTCTCCTGCAGCGCGTGTTTGAAAGCAGAGACCTGACGAGGTGTCGCAGCTGTTTGAGTTCTTTTTTTAGTTTTTAACAGAGAAGGAAAAAGTGGAAAGTGCAGGATCAAAAGATGAAGTCCAGCCTCACGCTGGAGTCGTACAACTTCATTAGTCTGGTTCAGGCTTCAGCGCCGGCTGCAGCTCGGCCTGCCGGAGCTCAGGCTCCTTTCATCTCTGTGTTCAGGTGGAGCTCTGCAGGTTTGTTTCTGGGCTGACCCGGCTCCGTCCCACCGGCCGCTGCTCCGTCTTCACACTGACGCATCTTTAGCTGAGTTTGGAGCAGATGAAAGCGGCGGCGCTCAGGCGGAGGTGGTGGTGGTGGTGGTGTTTCCTGGAGGCTGGCCTCCTAGCGCTGCCTCAGCTGTGATGAGGCCTCGCTGGAGGAAGTTGGATGAGTCTCTGCCCGCGGCGTCTTATCAAAGCCTCATGATCCTCATTTTTTTTTTCTTCCTCTTTAATGAACTCGTCTGTGTTTCCATCATAACCCTGTTTTAAAGCGGCTCAGCAACATAAAGGAGGTCGATCCTCCCGTCTGACTGAAACAAAACGAGTGGGAGGGAAAAACATCACTCGCAGCAGATTCATTAAAGAAACACCAGATTCATAATGAAATGCTTCGAATGCTGCGTCTTCAAGTGTCTCCTCTGCTCTGTTTGTTCTTTTAGCTCCTCTTCAAACAAACGCCTTCAATTATTAAAGACATGTTGGATTTTGTGGATGATTGTGTAACTCACTCACCTCCCTCCTCTCTGTCTCCTGTTCACCTGCCTGCAGGTATCGCGGCTCAGAAGGTGCGGGTGGAGGAGGAGCTGGAGGCGTATCCCACCGAGTCCGTGGACCTGCGGTGCCAGTTCATCGACGGCGGAGGACAAACCAAACTCACACAGGTGGGTTCAGGACCCGCTGGTGGGTCTGGGGAGGTCAGGAAGGTCAAAGTTCATTCAGCAGAGAGAAGAAGAAGGTTTGGTAAAGATCTTTGGCCTCGTTGCTTTTATGCACATTTTCAGTTTGTGGGTAAAAAGAGCAGAGAAGATGGACATTCAAACAAAAGATCTAACACAGCATGAAGAGTCAGAGGCTGCAGATCTGCAGGATGCTCTTCAGATTAACACATGAGTTCAATAAACCTGTGAGTTCAGCACCACGGACAGCGTCACGGCTTCATCTGCACACGCCGGACGGAGATGAGCAGCAGCTCGTCTGTGAAGAAGACTCAGTCAAATGATCATATGTTTCTACACTGTTAGACTGAGACAGTGAAAGGTCTGATTACCCATCAGCCCCTGCCACAAACACACTGAAACACCAGCTGAAACACCAACTCATGCACATGTTGTGTGAACTGTGGCTCTGCGCAGTGAACCCTGGTAACCATGGAGACTCTGTGTTAATGTTCAGTGACAGCTCCTCCCTCGTCACTGTCAGAGTTTTCACATCCAGCTCCTTCTCATCTGAATATTGGGAAACTCAATTTATTTTTTGCCAAAGCCCAGATGACAACTTCTCTGACAGCACCTGAGCTGCTCTGATGTCCGACTGCAGCGAACGCACCATCAGACCAGCGTCTGTGTGTGTGTGTGTGTGTGTGTGTGTGTTGCGACTGCTGAATGGAATCAATACACAATTTGTTCTCGTACAGAAAGTGAAACCACAGACGGCCGCCTTGATATTTTCTCCACAACCTAACGAGGGATCCTCTAATTTCCTGCGACGCCTTGGCGGCGCTCCGTCTCCCTCCGGCTCTCTCTGCTGTTTACTAAAATGTTTATTGATGGACTTTTATTCCCTCTGCTTCCTGCCCGGCCTCAGACACTCGTTTATTATTCGACACTGTCGCTTTGAGACGTAGAAAGAAAAAGAAAATCCATTTGGTTCAACATCACAGTGTCGTCGTCCGTCCTCGCCGTGCAGCCTCACAAAGAGACGTCGATATCGGTCACATACCAGAAATCAGAGGGAAGAAAAGCCGCCTCCGCCGGACACCGCTCTCTGTTCAAACTGTGCTCTTCAGGGCGGCGGCGGCTCCTTCGCGGAGCGTCTCCGCCTCCAACAGACCTTTAATTTCATCCTGTAATAGATTCTCAGCTCTTAATTCACACTGCTTTAATTCAGTTTGACATTTTGCAGCTCTAAGTGAAATGATTTCAGGAGTCAGGGGACGGAGCTCAGAGCAGGTTTCTGTGTTTGTTCAGAGAAATCTCATCACTTTGTGTCCATATATATAAATATCTCTTCACACATGCATTTCTATTTGCAGCTGCTGCACTGCGCCTGCTTCTGCTCCTGTTGCCTCCTGTTTCTGAGGCTAACAACAGTCAAACTCATGTTTTTAAGTTGACTGTGAGGAAACGAACACTTGTGATGTCCATTTTAAATAAACATCTGTAACTGTGCTTTGACATCACAGAATAAAGAGGCTGTTTGTAGGCAGCTCCAGAGTCATATCGATGTTACGTTTCCTGCAAAATATCAAAGTCGAGTCAGAAGAAGTTGTGTGTAAGAAGCAGAAACGAGCGATGAAACACAAGAAGAACCAGAGGATGATTTAGTGTAATTTGTCCAAATGTTTACAGCTGCAGCAGAAGACAACGTCTCCTCCGACTGAGGTCCAGGGGATTCATTATTAATCACATAACAGGGAGTTTGGAAAAATGACAAAGTGTTTAATTTTCTAAAATGAAATAAGAAGTGTAGCTTCACTTTCCATTCTTCAGCAGCTTCAGCCAAACTCTCCAACGTCCTGCCAGCTCCTTCAGAGCCAGAGAATGTAAGTGAATTCCCTGTTTGTCTCTGCAGGTGTCTTGGATCTGGGAACCCACCGATGGACAGAGGGACAACATCGCCGTTTACCACCCCATCTACGGAAAGAGCTTCCCCAACGGCGAGTTCAAAGACCGCGTCGTCTTCCTGCACAACAGCCTGGAGAACCCGTCCATCAGGATCTCTAAGCTGCGCATGTCGGACGCCGGCCGCTACACCTGCGAGTACGCCACCTACCCGTCAGGAAACGAGCAGGGGACGACCACGCTCATCATGCTCGGTGAGTACTGACAGCTTCCTCCTCCTCAAACATCTGCTCCTCCCACTGGAGCTGGAGTTTCCTCAGGGCGAAGTACGACCGTCTTGTATCCACTCGTCTCCTGGAGGTTGATTGAACACGAGCGGTGCTTTTCTAAGGAGGCACGAGTGTAATTATACTGTGTGATGAGCAGCCTGACGGCCTGTCAGCAGGCACAGCTCCACGCTCAGCCTCTGTGGGGACAGACAGCCACTACAAGAGCTGCTGCAGGAGGAGCTGCTTTCCTTCAACAGATGTGCTGACACCTGGTTAGTGCCTCGTTGGACGCTGTTTTCCTTCAGATCTGATTTCATTGTTGGTGTTAACAAGGAGCTGCATACGTTCCTCAGAGGTTCCTCAGCGTCCCAGAGGTTTGTCCCACAGAGGGATGGAGGTGTTCAGCAGCATCACTCAGGGTTTGGTGCTTAAACGACGCTCAGTTGGTGCCGAGGACCAAGAAGGTGTCCTCCACGCCATCACGTCGTCACATGACCATCACCTCCAGCCTGAAGTAGTGATGATGATGATGATGATGATGATGCTGATGATATGTCAGGATAGATCCAGGTGTTCTTCTTCTTCTTCTTCTTCCTCTTCTCCTTCTCCTTCTTCTCCGTCCTCTGCTGCTGTATCTAGAAGTTATTTGAGTTACTTTAGTTTTTCTATCATCTCGAAACCAGACTGGACCTTTGACCCTTTGACCTCTGACCTCTGACCTCTGGCATCAACAAGGCTTTTCACCCAGAGAGCTGCTGCTCACTGGATATTTTCTCTTTTTCAGACCATGTTATGTTAAACACTAGAGAGAACACACACACACCACACACACACCCACACACACCCACACCCACCCACACACACACACACACACACACACACACACACCCACACACACCCACACCCACCCACACACACACACACACACACACACACTTCTTGTGGCCAGACAGAGAGAAGTGCTTCAAGTTTCTCTCCGTGTCTTGATTTGTGAAAGTGAGTGGATGTTGAGTTGCTGTTAGCAGGGGACGCATCCTGTTTGTAATGGGAGACAGCTGGTGTTATTCATCCGCCCACATGCCCCCCCCACGCCCCACGCCCACACCCACCCTCGCTTGCTCTCCTCTTACAAAGCCATCTTCATTGTCTCTCTCTCTCTCTCTCTCGGCGATGAGGAGGCTTCATGCTCCAGTGTGAACAGCAGCAGTTTCCCTGATTGTCATATGGAAGTGCTGTTCTTCAGTCTATGGCCCGTAGCGTCGGCGCCGGAGCCGGCGAAACTGAGGCGCTGCAGCTGCTCAGCTTTTATTCTGTGCAGTTTGATTCAAGCTGCTCGCTGCATTTTCCTCTTTTTCACATCGCAGGGATTTTATTTGTTAGATTTGATCTTTATTTAGTTTTTTTTTTGTCTGTTGCACTAATTTGGTGCAGTTTCCCAACATTAGACGCAATGAGAGAGGTTCCTCTCTGTCAGAGACAGAACGATGCCGTCAGGTGCGTTAAGGTGCTACTGCAGGAAGTGGCTGTGGAGACGCTGTTCAGTGAGCGAGCGGTAATTAAAAGAAATTCATTACAGCGGCGTTGGTGCTGCAGCAGCAGCCGGCGATGGTTCGTGGAAGGAGAGAGTGCTTTACAGCCGCTGTCATGTGTTCTCCCAGCTGGGCCCTGTAACACCCCCCTCTGTCGTAAACATTCACTCAACAATAGGACATCACACACACACACACACACACACAGGCAGGAGAGAGGAAAATACCTGTTCACTGACTCATCTCCATCACAAAAACACACACACACGGTGAAGACCACATTTTAACCATATGGGATATAAGAATCCATACGAGCCAATCACATTAGACCTTATTGCATCCACAACTGCTCGCAGCCAATCATATTAGATCGTATTGGATAGAGCGCCGCCAGGACCCCCAATCATATCACAACTTATTTAACTATGAATACATTATCCTGACAGCCAATCGTATTAGGGCTTATTGGATACAGGGTTCAGCGCTGCCCGCCAATCTGATTATCACTTATTGGTGTGTGTGTGAATAAAGAATCAGTCGCTTGGCAGCCATGTCACATGGTCCTGGACAGAGGGTAGAGTGCAGCCTGCAGGACGATGGCGAGGAGGAGAGTCCGCTCTGTCAGCAGCAACAACAACAACAACAACAACAACAACAACAACAACACAAACAGAGCAACCGACCAAACATCATTTAGATTTTCCTGAGCTTTCGCCCGGTAACTAAACGCATCAACCAGCCAATCATGTTGCATGGAAAGGAGGTACATCACAACCCTACAGAGTCAATGACAGGACGGTGGATGTGTGGTGACGGCTGGTGGACAGTGATCAGGCAGTGAGCTGCTGTCATAGAGAGGTCATAGAGAGGTCACAGAGGTCATAGAGGTCATAGAGAGGTCATAGAGGTCATAGAGTTGATAACAAGACGACAGTGACACAGCAAGTTTGGATAACATCAACAAACCACCCAGTAGGTGTGTGTGATACATGGAGGCACAGAAGCACCTGACAGGAAACTCTGGTTCATGGTTGTTGTGTCTGTCTCATGTTCACATCCCTGCTGGTATCAGTGGCTTTGATGTGAAGGTTGGTCGGCTGGTGGATGTTTCACGTCTTTGATTGGTCACATCTCCGGTGTGTAACGACCTATAGAGCGGTGATATGAATCATCCTCATTGTTGTGACTGTGAGGACGAAGGTGCTGACAGGAGACGTCCACTCTCTGAAGAGTCTCTGGCCGACGTCCATGAACCCACCAGCTCACTGAGTCAGAGGCTCGGAGCTGCTGCCAGGAAACGACTGTGGTGGAGCGGAGATGTGATGATGGGAGGAGCCAAAGAGCTTTCTTCTTCTTCTCCTTCTTCTCCTTCTTCTTCTCCTTCTTCTTCTTCTTCTTTCTTCTTCTTCTCCTTCTCCTTCTTCTTCTTCTTCTTCTTCTTCTTCTTCTTCTCCTTCTTCTTCTTCTTCTTCTCCTTCTCCTTCTCCTTCTCCTTCTTCTTCTTCTTCTTCTTCTTCTTCTTCTTCTTATTCTTCTTCTTCCTGGCAAAAGCTTAATGAAGTCCAGTGAGAAAGGCAATGAAGTGAAAAGCAGTGATCTGCACACTGCATTAAAAATGAAGTTTTGCCTTAAGCAACGCATTTTGGATCAGTGTGTGTGTATGTGTGTGTGTGTGTGTGTGTGTGTGTGAAGAGCAGGAAACACACCACAGCACATTATATTCATTATGTATATTATGAACATGACCCACTATTATAAAGCACACAGATAATAAAATATTAACATTATTACATACAGTCAACATTCACACTAAATGGCTTGTGTTAGTATGTCCCATAATGCACCACAGCACAGGGGTGGGGGGTGGGGGGCAGAGAATAAACCACTGTTAGCATTTGAATAATATTAATATGGAAGTGGGACATGCAGCCACTGACACCAGGGTCTGTTCCCCAGCAGCAGCTCACACACACACACACACACACACACACACACACACACACACACACACACACACAGAGCTGGAGCTCCTCGTTATCATCATCAGCGTCGCTCGTTAACTCAGTGTTTGTTCTGATTAATGAGATGAGAGATGAGGAGAAGAAGAAGAAGAAGCTGCAGCACCTCACCTGTCACCTGTTGTCAGGTCAGGTGAGTCGAGCCGTGCTGCTGAGCCTTAGCTCGCCCTCAGATAAACTGCTGCTCTCATCCTCCAAATGCAGGGCTGCATTACAAATGAGCCAATCAATGAATAAATCAATATAAATAGATGACTGGATGCGAGTGAGGTGCAGAGGTGTGGAATCCATTAGTCTCCTTTGATGTGGCTGCAGCATCTGTCTCACTCCGTCGTTAAACATCGGTCAGGTCAGGAGAGTGACAGGCTGAGACTGACATCATGACGTCGTTCACGCACCTTCGTAATGAAAGGATTAAAACCTCTGTAGTATGTTGTCAGTAAGTTGCACCTGAGACTGAGACTGATCACCTGCCGAGTCAAATGCGCCTCGCTCCCGTCGTGCATGACATCACTTCCTCTCAGGAAGTTCACTAACATCAAACACAGCTGAACATGAACAGCATCAGTCGTGTGGTTTTGTCTTTTGAAAACCAGAGCTGGTAAAGAAAAGCAAACAAACCCAGAGCTGCGGCCCGGTCACCTGAGACAGGAACAGGCTAAACCGTCCCTGAGTTCAGTTCAGGGTTCAGGGCCAGGAGGAGGAGGAGGAGGAGGAGGAGGAGGACGGCAGTGAATCAGTTCAGCCTCCTGTTCACAGCTTCAAGTCTGAATCAGGTTCAGAAATGAAAATGAACAGTTTCAACTCCAGGAAACGTTGATTTTATTTTTATTTTTTTTAATTTATATATATATTTATTTTTTTTGCATTTTTGTGTCTTTAATATTTTTTTGTCTCTCACATCTCAGGCACTTAGCTCGTGCTCTCGAGCTTGAATTATAGAAATCAGTCTGAAGCTTAAATAAACGCACATTGTCAGCGTCTCTAACAGCCAGTAATGAGATGTCAAAACAACACACACTGCAGAATAATTGCAGTATAAACTATTCCACTGTTCCTTGAATATTCATTTGTTGTTAACAGTCGAGGAGACGACGTCGAGAGCCAAACAGATGCTTTGTTTTTTCTTCTTCTTCTTCTTCTCTTCAACAATGTCTGGAAATATTCAGCAGCAGTGTCAAACTGAGAGATGTTTACAAACCTGGGCAGCTGCTCAGACATGAATTCCCCCAAATTTAACAAGATCCAGAAGCCTTTATTGATTTTTTTTGGCTAATGTATGCAGCAAAGTAGAAAATAAATAAAAAGAAGAAGAAGAAGAAGAACATCACTTGGCTGCATTCATCAGGGCACAGCAGTGAATAAATCCATGTTTATAGAGAGGGAAGATTGATATGTGCCACCAGCCGGAGCTGCTAAATCCACATCAGTCTGCAGAGCGGCGTCACCGTTCAATGATCCTGCTTCGTGTCGGAGCCTCGGCTGAAGCTGAGCTGAAGGCGCCGCGGGCGCCGCGGAGACGTCAACCAGCTGTTTGAACCAAAAAACACCAACACAGCTCTGCAGAAGTGGCCAGATGAACTTCCTGACAGACGCAGGTGTGTCGGTGCACAGCATGAGCAGATCAGAGCATGATGATGATGATATGAGCGAGCAGAGGTCAGAGGTCACTGAAACTAAAGCTGCGCTGAGGGAAACTGACTGAATGTCAAATGAGGGTCCAATGAGTGGATCCTCTGTGGCCTCACATATCCCAGGATGCATTGCACAACACAGATGATCCTGTGTTTGGTTTCAGCCCAGTTCACAACAGTGACCGAACAACTGTCCCAAAAAAAAGTGATGTGTTGCCTGGCAACAGGAGGAAAGATGGAAGCAGCTGCTGATGCAAATTAAAGATCTTTTATTTGAGTATTTTTCAACAGATTCACACGTTTGATGAATCCTCATCTGATTAAATCAGTTTCTCCAAGGTTTACTATAAATTCTTCCAGTCGCCGTAGCAACAACCTCGGTGCCGGAGCTGCTAGCTAACTAGCTGTGGAGTTTGGAGGCTGACGCTGTGCTTTCTGTCCCTTCATTGTTCAGCCTGTGTCTCTGTCCTGCCAGCGTCACTGCTGCCTTCAGCTGTCAGCTCAAACATATGGCAACGTCTTCATCATCATCACCTTCATCTGTGACCTGGAGCACGTGGAGCTGGATGAGACGTTTGAGGACGTCTTTAGATCACCAGTGAATGTGTCTCTGATGCTCCCGTGAGCTCGGAGGATGTGGGTCAGATCTGAGGCAGTAAATGGGTCGTCCCGGCCGCGCTGAGACGCTTTGGTCCAAAAATGTCTGGTCTCTGAGCGGACACATGTTCGACATGTGCTGCGCTTGCACTCGGAGCCAAGAGCAACAAACCACTTGTAATCAGGTTGAGAGCCGGGTCTTCCAGAGCCTCCAGTCTGGCTCAGTCCTGGTCCACGTCCTGGTTGTTGTTGTTGTTTGCTCACCGGGCGCCCGGTCGGTCGGTCGGTCGGTTTTCAACACAGACTCTGTGGCTGTGACAGATGTCAGCTGGTCCCTGTGAGAGCGCCACCTTAATCCTGCCACAGCCGCTGCACGCGCGTTTACAAAGCTTCACTCCGCCAGATTTTTCCCAACTTGTTCTGGATTCAAACTGGAAATCTTCCAGCCGCAGTCGTTGCCAAGGTGACAAGAAAGGCTCATGTCGCCCAGCTCCAGGTCCAGGTCTGGACGGGGACAGTTTCACAGCTCATGATTGTGTCTAATTAGAAATGAAATCCAGTTGCTCCTGGAGTGTAAATCGTGTTTCTGTACCGTCGTCTTGTAGCAGTTTGCTCCTGCGGTGCTTCTGCTGTAAACACCAGAGCTCACCTGAAGCTCATTTGAATATTTCAAGTCGCAGTGTGTGCAGCGTGCGGCTCCTGTTTCCACCTCTCCAGCTCTTTAAGTGCCTGGTTTCACAAACCAAACTCACCTCATGCAGTTAATGCTGTTTGGAAAGATTACTGTAATGCATTTCTCCTGACTCCCCCCTGTCAGCGGCTGGCATTCAGCCCGCTGATGCTACACCAGGGTGGGTGTATCAGGGTGTAGAGCAGGTGTGTGTGTGTGTGTGTGTGTGGTGTTTATTCATCGTGGCTTCCCGCTTGCTTTCTAATTACTCTGAAGTCAGAGCGTCTGAGGCCGGTGTGTGAGGGGAAGCTGCCGGCTCGATTGGATGCGATGTCACGAAACACATGAGGGACGGATCCTCCAACCTTGTTAAAGTTCCCAAATCAATCCACACCTCTCTCAGCCTCTCTCTCTGTGTCTCTGGCTCTTTGTCTGTTTAACTCCCCTGTCGTCCTCTCCTCTCGCTGCGGTTTAACTCCTTCACGTCTGCCTGGCGTTGGTTTCAAAGAGAGCCGACGCTGTGATGGTGCGTAAACCGACCCAGCTGCTGTTTGACTTGAGCTTGATGCTCTGTTCTTCTCCAGTAAACTGAGCTGATGAATGAAAATGAAGACGGACATTAGAGTCGTGCTGATCACATGATGTGAGCCGTCAGATTCATCGTTATCATCACAAAGAGCTGCAGTGAAACCTCTTCACTGACAGAGTAAGTGTCCATGTTGGAGTGAGGAGTGTCGGTCACAGCGAAGGAGAGGACAGGTGAGCCGGTCCGTCCTGCCTCACCTGGGTCTTTACCACCAGAGGACGCAACGTTTCATCATGTTGAGTTCAGGGGCTCACTGGAAGAGTGAGGATCTGCAGTTAGTGACTCGACTGTGGATGATGTCAGAGTGACCTCACACCAGCCACAAAGTGACATTTTCCTTCAAAGACATGAAAAGAAGTTCAACACTTTCATCAGCTGCATGTGGACACGTGCTGCATTTGACCTGAGTGAATGAAAAGCTGCACACAGGAAGTGCCCAGGTGGAGGTGTGACGGTGCCTTCAAGGGTCACGTTCAAATCATGTCTGTGTTTCTAAGGCTTTTTTCCTTCTTACAGATGTACATGTCCCTTAATGAAGAAAACACATTCTAAAGATGAATAGAGACATAAACATGTGTCCGTCAGAATGAAAAGGCAAGGACCTTTTCCTTGACTCGTTTACACACACACACACACACACACACACACACACTCCACTGACAGAAGCCTGAACAGAGCAGCAGGACATGCACCGACACATAAACGTGTTTTCAATAATTGCCTGAGTCTTTCATGAGAAGTGAAACGGCAGCATCTGTCCACAGCTGCACAGAGCGGGTCACACGCTGCAGAACATTCACAGACGTGTCCTCTGAACGCTGCCTCGTTACAGAGCAAGTCCAGGGGCTTTAATGAAGCTGGTGTGACAACAGGAGGAGGAGGGGGCGGAGTTTATCATATCACACTGGACGTACAGATGCTCCTCATCAAATATTACTCCACACAAGTAAAAGCAGCTTCGTCAAAATCGAACTGAAGTGAAAGTGTTGAAGTGTTTATTCATAAAAATCTAAATGTGTGTAAAAGATAAAACTCATTGTTCACACACGCTGCTGTCGCACCTGAACCACTGAGGTGAAGTCTGGTTTCTGTGTGTGAGGTACGACAGGTACGTCAACACGCCTCTTGTTGTCATGTGACGGCTGAAAACTTTATTTAAACTCTGTAACGCACGCTGACACTTTACCTGTCGATGCTGTATCTGCACTTCCTGTCTGTGTGTGTGTGTGTGTGTGTGTGATGATCGGGGGCCCGGGGTCACAGTGGAGCGCCTCCCCCTCCTCTCACTTTCATTACAGCCACAGTGGGAGGCCACGGTGTATATGCACAACAAACTGATTGAACCTCCTCCCCCCTCCCTCTGCTCTCACCCCTCCCTCCCTCTCCTCTCTTGTTTGATGTCTCCATCCATTCACCACCCTTGATTTTGTCATCTGTTTCTCCACGCTTCCATTTTTCCTCATCTCTGGATTCATATTATCGCTCCTCTCTCTCTCATCTCCCCTCCTGCTTTTTAATCTCGCTCTCTGCCCTCCCCCACCTCTGTCTCACCCTCTCCTCTCCTCCCTCCCCTCTCCGCAGCCAAACCCAAGAACTCAGCCAAGGTGGTGACCGTCCAGGCCGGGACCAAGTCGGTGGTGGTGGCCCAGTGCGAGGCGGCCGAGGGCAAACCGGCCGCCACCATCAAGTGGCTGTCGTCGGTCGGAGGGAACCACTCAACCAGCACCGCCAACGGGCCGGACGGGACGGTGACGGTGCGCAGCGACTACCGGCTGGTCCCCACACCCACGGACAACGGCAGGGAGGTGACCTGCATGGTCGACCAGAGGACACAGGAGCGGCCTTGGGTGTTTCCTGTCAAGCTCTCCGTGGAGTGTAAGCAACACACACACACACACACACACACATGGTTGAAAACACTAATTTTCACACTGTAATATCTTTTTAAACATGAATAATAATGTTTCTCAGGCCTGGAGGAGACGTCACAGCTCCAGCTAAAGACACAACACACCGACAGAGGCTTCAGGCTTTTATTTTGAAAGTCACCTACACAGCTGCACATCATACAAACGCGATGCAGAGCAGTTCATCGTGTTTCCACATTCAATCACAGACTTGTTGCATGAAACAGACCTGAGTTGGTCCTCGGCTGACAGGAAGTGTCTCAACAGTCGTTTACCTGAGCTCTTCCCCTTTAAGACGCCTCGTTAGCTCCTGTTGTTTTTCCACTTCACAGTTTGTTTCCAGTCGTTTTTTTTTTTTTTTTTTTACCAGAATTCACACAAGTTTCTCCGTGTGTTTTGAATCATTAATGATGACATCATCATTATTTAATGACCGTGTTCATGTTCATGCGTTTTATCTTTAAACAGAAATCACAGATGTTACATAAGCTGCAGTGATCACAGGTTATGATGCAGGGAGCTTCTCTTCACTGTCCAATAGTGTCAGTGTTTGTGGTCGCTGTGTGTGTGTGTGTGTGTGTGTGTTTAATATGTGCTGAGGTTGTTATGCAACCAGCTGCAGCGGTGAGCAGTTGTTTTAGAGCTTATTCACTGTTAAACAAAGTGACCAGGCTGAGTGTTTACATCACACCGCCGTCTCTCCTGTCACCCGGGTGACGTCTGTTTGTTTTAGTGCAATCGACAAGTGTATGAAGGGAAAACACAAAGGCAAAAAGTCACAACACAACAATAAAGACGACGTCGTAACTCTGCTCAGTCCTGACGGGAGCAAGAGCAAGTTCCACTTTACACTGTTTCCTTCAATGACTCCAGTCTGCTTTTACTCAGAGGGACGTCTCCTGTGTGCACCGAGCAGGTCGGACAAACGGCCGCAGTGAGTGAGCTGACGGCCGATCCTGAAGCTCAACCTGCAGAATACCAACAACAGAGAGAAATTGAACCCGATGAAATGAAGAACACACACGTTTGCACACAGACGCCGGCGTCGCTCGCTCTCTCTCTCTCTCTCTCTGGCCTCATTTAATCCGTTAAATTCAGTTCTAATTTACGTGGGATTAAAATCTTACACAGGTTCAGTTTGGCTTTGCAGAGATTTAGGAGAGATGACGGCGGCGTCTCCACCGTGTGACCTCCACCGCCGCAAAGATGGGCCTGAGTGTCTTTGTTCAGCCTGCACACACACACACACACACACACACACACTGTCTCTGTATATGCAAGTGAACTCAGCATCTGTGTTTGTGTAGTAATCGTGTGTGTGGGTGTTTACAGTATGTACATACAGCACAGAACCAAAGAAACAGTCATGTGTGAACATAAACAAGGCCAAGATCCTCACCTGTGTGTGTGTGTGTGTGTGTGTGTGTGTGTGTGTGTGAGAACATGTTTGTCTTTGTACTTGTGTTTCTAGCAGCTCTTAACAACCTGACATCATTCTACAGAACTCATCAGTGGGTTATAACGAGGTCATTAACACTTTATAAACCATTAGTCTGACTCCTCACCTACAGTCTAATGCAACCTGTCTGTACAGTGGTGTGTGTGTGTGTGTGTGTGTGTGTGTGTGTGTGTTTCTTTCTTTTCTTTTTTCTTCACGGTTTTCATGTTGAGAATCTAAAGACAGAGAGAGAGAGAGAGGTGTGTGTGAGGAGTGACAGGGTGTCAGAGCAGTGAGAGACAAGCAGCAGGACAGGAGGGTAAGTGTGTGGTGTGTTATTTATGTGAGAGTGTGAGTGTGTGTGTGTGATGTGAGAGCTCTTCCTAGAGAGCGCTGACCTATAAAAGCTGATCTGTGGTACCCAGCCGACAGAGACATGATCCCTCACACCATCACTAAACCAACACCCACAGAGGAGTGACAGTGTGTGTGTGTGTGTGTGTGTGTGTGTGTGTGTGATGTGCTACTTCCAGCTCTGAGGACCTCCTTCACTCCAGGCAAGGTCAGGTTTAACACCAAGCCTGGGTTAGAGATGGAGGAATCAGGTCCCACTTCACAATACGATCATGTAGCAGTAGTTTATAATCAGGTTGGCTCCTCCACCCCCCCCCCAGAGTTTGGTTGGTCGTGGTGATATTCAGAGCTGCACATCAGAACGACTTCGTTGTCCTGGAGGAAATCCCCTCACCCCCCCCCCCATCACCACCACCACACTATAAACACAGTGCTAACACTAACAGTAACAACATGAGCAGAACGTGTCAGACTGTTCACGCTCTGACTGACACACACTCTGCTGTTTGAGTCTTTAAATATAAGGTGTCAGACGTCACCTTCATGTTTCTGGAGCTCTCAGTGACATACGCTCACCTACCTGTCACTCACAGAGGCTCCGCCCTCAGTCCTCCACACCTGTGCTCATTAATCAGGTGTAAACAGGTTTGTTTTATAAACAGTTGTAATGAAGGAGGAAATGATCCAAACCAGATCAAACCTGTTTCTGTTCCAGGCTGTAAACATGTTGATTTTAACATGGGAGTCTATGGAGACTGACTCAGTGATGGAGACTCACTCTAGTGGTGAGGAGAGGAACTGCAGCTGCTGCTCCTTCACTGCCTCGGCCTCCTACAACACAACACTGCCACACAATGTAAATGAATATGACTTCATGTCTTGTGTCAACTCTGATCTCTCTCTCTCTCTCTTTCTCTCTCTCTCTCTGTCCCCCCCCCCCTCTCTCTCTCTCTATAGACCCGCCCTCCGTGTCAATCGAAGGCTACGACAACAACTGGTACGTCGGACGCTCGGACGCCACCCTGCACTGTCTGGCCAATGCCAACCCTGCAGCCACCACCTTCACCTGGACCGCGTAAGAGCCGACTCCGCCTACTCCTCCTCACCCCCCTCCCTCCCTCCCTCCCTCCCCGTGTCTGAGCAGCCTCCCCCTCCTCCTCCACCTCCGCCTGAGAGTGACAGAGTTTCTAATTATTGCTATAATCACGACAGACGCCGGCAATCTTTCCTCTCTAATGATCATTTCTTTGTAATTTTTGATAAACACGACTGATCTCAACATCTCATCCTGATGGACAGATGGTGTGTGTGTGGTGTGTGTGTGTGTGTGTGTGGTGTGTGTGTGTGTTTTTGATGAATATTGAGCAGGGAGACCGAGCGGCTGTTCTCATGTCTGATTTCTCCCACATTAATGCTGCCTTTGAATCTCACACTCACAAACAGGCTTTTTTCCAGCGCTATCAAATCTCTCTCTCTCTCTCTCTCTCTCCATCTTTATTTCCTCTCTTCTCATTTCCCTCTCCCTCGTTCGTATCGATTCATCTCTTTGGATTTCTCCTGCTTCATCGTATTTTATGCAAAACGTTTTCTCTCTGTCCTCTTTTCTGGTTTCAACTCACATGTCCTCTCTTTCCTCTTTCGTCCCACCAAACCCCCCCCCCCCCTCACAGGGCATCGGGGGCACTGCCAGACACAGTGGTGGTGGACGGCAGCACGCTGATGGTGAAGAAGGTGGATGATGCCGTCAACACCACCTTCATCTGCGAGGTCAAGAACAAGCACGGAGCGAGCCGACACCAGATCACCACCATCGTCATCGGTGAGTCCAGTGACACACACACACACACACACACACACACA
This sequence comes from Caranx ignobilis, assembly GCA_021432705.1. Taxonomy (NCBI): domain Eukaryota; kingdom Metazoa; phylum Chordata; class Actinopteri; order Carangiformes; family Carangidae; genus Caranx; species Caranx ignobilis. The sequence continues at coordinate 1,075,666 of MU269992.1, forward strand.
CACACACAGACATGGAAGTGTGCACCGATACACTCAACACGATGTGTGTGTCTTTATCTTGAATGCAACAATAACAACACAACATCAAACAAAGGTTTTAGTTTCCTGAACAGCATGCAAACACACACACACACACACACACACACACACACACACACTATGAATCATGCTAGCTGATGTTGCACCACACATCATACACAAGTGTGTGTGCACATGTACAATGTCTGCAGGCGTCGATACACACATGCACACATGCATGCACATAAACATAAACCTCTCTCTGACACACACACACACACACACACACACACACACACACACACACACACTCATGCTGGGATCAGGGCTGATCTGAGAGCTGCTGGTTCCTCTCAGTCTTTCACACTGGGTTGTTTTCCTCCTCATGGTGGCGGAGGTGGAGGCGTGTCACGGCCCTCCCCGGCGCCGCGGGGCCGACCTGTAGGACGAGGGCCGAGTCCACACTGTGTTTTTTATTTCATTACCAGCTCAGATCACAAACCAGCAGAGCGTGTGGGAGCTCAGACTGGAGCTGGGCCCTAAATGTAAAAGGTGAACTGTGGTTTAATGAGAGTGGGACCGGGCCCTCGTCCCCGCTCTGAGGCCCCGCGGTGGACGCCGCCATGTTGGGACTGTTCCTACATCTCTTTTCCAGGGGTTGAAGTTGGTGTGAGCCGGTTTGCCCAGGTTTGGTTTCTTCTTTCTCTCCTCTCTTCTCCTTCCTCTCTGTGTTTTCTAACAGAAGTTTACTAACTCCTCCTGAGCACTGAGCTCTTCACTTCTTTTTAAGTTTCTCCCCCTCCTTCATCTTCACCCCCCCCCCCTCCTCTCTCTCTCTCTGATAGAGTCAGATCACTGTGTGCATGCAGCTCTCCATCTCTCTGCTGGGTCTTGACTTTTTGACGTTTGCTAGTCCGTGATTCAGCTGCTGTTGCCATGGTGTCGGGTCAGGGGCTTTTCTCCTCCTCTGTCCTCTGACGCACACACACATTGATCCGACATGCACACACACACACACACACACACACACACACACACACACACATACCTCCACTCTCAGGCAGACCCAGGAACAGGTCGGCCTGCTGTGACGCCTCAGTGCACATCAGAACACACAGACCTTTTTTATCAGTGTCGGCTCGACTGCTTCTTCTCTTCTTCTTCTTCTTCGATGACGACTCCTCCAGTTCTTTCTTTCTTCTTTTATTTTTTTTCTTCGAGGAATTAGTTTTAATAATCACCGTGTTGAGCTTTAAGAAAAGAAAAAAACACACAAAACAAAAGGGAAACTTCTCCTTTTTTTTTTTATTTGCCAAAAGACAAGAGAAGAGAAAGCTACATTTAGAAAATCCGTGGGAAATCGGAGCTGGAGATTTGAATTGTCTCCTCTGAGAACAAAGATGCTTTGTAGCCCGGCGCTGTGTTGGGAGGATGTGTGGGAGGTTCACAAGTGGCTAAGCTGCTACTGCTCTTTGCTGGAAGCGCCGCGTTGTGACTGACTCAAAGTATCAGGGAGGTACTCTATTTCCCTTTCTAACACACACACACACACACACATCTATAAGCTTAGCGCTGCATTTATAGACACATGTAAACCCTCTCAGAGTGCACACAGTAGCTCAATGCAGCTCAGACTCGGTGATTCATCCTCCTCTGTTGTGTAAAACGTGTCCTTGCTGTTTCACGGCTCAAAACAACTGGATGGATGAGTGTAAAGTGAAGTGGAGACTTTATCTCTCCAAAAACTCAGAGTTCAGTGTGAAGCAGGATCTCTGCTGGTTTTAGTTTGCCCTTTGACCCCTGGTGACCTCACAGATAACGGTGACTGTAAGCAAAGATCCTCTACTCTGACAGATGGCTCATTACATGCTGCACTCTTGATTGGTGAAATGGTTGACACTTCCTGTCTCCTGAGGGGGCGTGGTCACCCGTGGCCCCACCTGGTGTTGTGAACGTGTGTGTGGTTGGATGAAAGTTGAGCTGTTTACGTTTTCTTGTGCTAACATTAGCTGTTTACACAGGTAACAGCCATATTAGCATCAAATCTACATGTTAGTTGACGTTACCTCGGAGATCAGTGTCAGATCTGGTGAGAGTGTGTGACTGAGACGGAGACAGGTCTGGAGCAAAGTCCGTTTTCTCCTGATTTGTCCGTCGAAATGTTCAGAGGAGATGTGTCTTGTGAAAAATGAACCATAATCTGTTCTGATGTTCACTCGATAGACTCGGGGGGGGGGGGGGGGTGGAGAAACCTACGGGACACAGACACAGGAAACTGACTCGTAGTGGAGCATCTTGTTTCTAAACCATCATCATCATGTCAGTCAGTCTCAGTCAGGAACAGTTGAGTTTCAGTCCCATCTACGATCAGACGCTGCAAACTGAATGTAAAGATTATGTCTCCTGTCAGTTCAGTGGCTCGATGAGTTCATGTAAACGTCCCCATAAACAGAGTGTAACACGTGAACAGGTGGAGCAGCCTCGCCGCTGCGTCGGAGACTCAGAGAAAGAAACGTCACCAAGCGTCCAATCAACTCATGAATGTGGTGAAACCAGAAGTGAGTCATGACCTATAATGAGCGAGTGAACTGGGCCATCGGCCGACCCCCCCCTCCCCCCCGGGGCCCAGCATCAGAACCGGGACTGTTTAGATTCCTGCCTTTGGCCCAGATCTACGGGAGCCCAGCAGGATCACTCCCAGCTCTCCAGATGGCCCGAGCTAAAAAAAAACCAAAAAAAAAACGCTTGGTCCTTTGCTTCTCCTCGCTCCATCTGACAGAGCGGGTTAGTTACTAATTACAGCACAGCAGCAGTTAAACCAGTGAACACACCATGAATTAATCATGTGGCTGTGACTGAGAAGGAGCCACTCGACTCACCTGAGACCGTCCAGGTGAGCTGAGCGCAGGATTTAACACAGATTTAATCCGTCATCATTTCCTGTTGTCGCCTCTCCTGCGCCGGTGAGCGGTCGGATCCTCCTGCAGAGACGCCGCCTGCGGCACCATGAATACATTGAGACAATTAGAGCAGCAGAAGACACAGAGGAAGGAGACTTATTATGGGCTGGCCCCCCCGGCTGACCCTCCTGAGCCGAGCAGGTAGACAGGGTCAAAGTCAGCACCGTTGTCTTTTTCTGTCAAAAGGCTTAATAATCAGGACTCGGTTTGTCTCGGTGAATCTATGAAGCTAATTCTGCTCTGATCCGCTAACATCAGGCTTTTGTCTGTAATCAGTGTGCAGTCACACCCAGGTCACATGACCCCCGACCCACAGGAGGAGGTGTGAATGACTTCATTAATCCCACAGGGAAGTTTATTTGTCTGGCTGCTCCTCTGCCATTCACATGACATGACCCTGCAGGAGATGCAGGTGTTGTAACGTCTGTGAACACACCACAGCTACAGCTTCTTCTCAGAGTGATCGCAGCGTCTCACACAGAGGTCACATGGTCACATGGTCACATGGTCACCGACCTTGTTTCATCTCATCAACGAAAACTAGACATTTGATCATAGTTTTTATTGTAAAGGATCTGTTTTTCTCTGATCACGTCTTAGTTAAAAAGGGTCGTTGTTGGGCGTCTGTCAGCATCGTCTTCACTGACGACAGGATGACACAGATCTGTTCTACTGGTCAGCACAGCGGCTAGCAGCGGTGTTTATATAGATGTGTGAGTGTGTGTGCCTTAAGTGTGTGTGATGACGTGGCTTCTTGAAGCCGTGTGTGTGTCCTTGCTCTGAACGTGTACAAACTCGACAGCGGTGGAAAAGCGGTCGTTGAGCTTTTCTTATGTTTGAACGTGTCTGAAGTTTCTCGTCTTTAACGGCTCGTTTGCTCCGAGGACGTCTGTGTTTCCTGAGAAAGCAGCGTTACAGCTGCAGCACTCACTCACCGAGTGCAGCGATAGAAACCTCAGTGTGAGGGAAGGCCCCCGCTCTCAATAATGTAACAGTTAATACCCGAGCACTTTGTGTACATGGGCCCAACACGCTCGGCTAATTTCCCTGCTGAGAGCCGTTAACGGCTCCTCTCTGTTCTGTTAAATGGTAGATGAAAGCACCACGCTGCCTGGCTCTTCTGCTGCCGTCACGTGTCCTGATCCTCAACCTCAGCCTCCTCCGCCGGGGCCGCGACTTAGAGGAGGAGGAGGAGGAGGAGGAGGAGGAGGAGGAGTGGTGGAGGAGGTGTGGGATGTGGGGTTGCATGAGTATAAGAGAGGTGAGGCAGAAGGAAGAAGAAGAGGGAAGATGAGGAGACGGGGTATGAAGAAGAGCACGGAGGCATTTAATACATACACACACTCTGTACAACACCACACACACACACACACACACACACACACACACACACACACACTTAGAAGGAAACGTTACTGACAGTGAGAGAGTTTTGTGTTTTGCTGACTGGAGTGAAATCTGTACAACAACCACACACACAGACACACACACACACACACACACCCCACAACCCCACCCTCAAGTCCCATCCATTAACATGCACATGATGCCAGCTATGCATGACTTGCTTAGTTGCCACGGCGCCAGCTGGATCTGCCCAGTGCACCGTGTATAGAGAGAGAGAGGGAGGGAGGATGCTGGCAGAGGAGGACGACTGGAGCCGAGGATGTGAGGAGGAAAAAGGAGAGATTGCAGAAGGGCTGAAAAGAAAGATAAAAGAGAGTGTTGGGTGGAGGTGTAGGTGGGAGGGGGTGTGGTGTGTGGGGGCTGAGGTGCAGAGGTGCAGAAGCGCAGCAGCAGCAGAGCGACAGTGTCTGAAGCCTGAGCTGACTTCTGGTCCAGTTGGAGCTGGCAGGAGGCCGTGACCCCGTCTGTCCTCCACCCCTCCACCCATCACTCCATCCACCCCTCATACATCCAGCTCTTTCATGGGGAGTCCAGCTGGCACTGGGCTGGGGGCGGTTGTTGCCGTTCAAACGCACACACATGCACGCGCGCACACACGCTCACACGCAAACACCCACTCCTTTTGACACACTCGTACACACAGTCACATCTGAGGGGACCAGTGGAGAAGCATTTCCTGGATCGCCTGCAGCAAGCTAGATAGCTGTCCACTGGAAACACACACACACACACACACACACACACACACACACATACACATACAAATGCACACACAGTGTTTCACACACACACACACACACAAACAAATTGGACCATGCAGCTCTGTGCATAAATAATCAGATGATCTCGTCATGGGGGAAAACGCTGGCGCTGACTCTCTCGGACATGAACCTCCGGCTACGCTCTGCACAGGCTCAATGAAACACACACACTAGATACACCGGGGTGTGTGTGTGTGTGTGTGTGTGTGTGTGTGTGTGTGTGTGTGTGTGTGTGTGAATAAGTCTATTATAAGAGGGTCGTATATTTTAAAGATGAGTAAAACATTGAACTCACTACATTACTGTCAGAGCTCGTCCTTGTTTCCATTGTCAGTTAATCTGCTCATTGATTTCTGGATTATTCAAGTCTTTAAAATGGAGGAGAAAAGAAAATGAGTCTGTTTCTACCACAGAAGAAGAAGAAAACTTTGTTGAAAGATGAGCTGTGTTGAGTTGATGGAGTGGTGTGTGATGGGTGGATGAACAGCAGCCTGAACCCGTGGCTTATTGTAAAGTTCAGACATGAACCTGTGGGTCGGTGTTTACACGTGTGTTGCCACGGTAACAGACAGGAAACAGCCCGCCTGTTTAGACTGCGGCTTCAGATCCCATCTAATCTCCTCTTCCTGACGGAGCCAACTCAGTTTCCTCCTCCGGGTTGCCCCCCCCCCCACACACACACACTCACTCACCACAGACCTGCTGCAGGTTGATGAACGTTTTTGTTCTTTACCTGGATATTAATCCTGTCGTGCAGCCACAGTCAGCGTCCCACAGAGCCCCCCCCCCACACACACACCTCTGGGCAGACCGAGCCTGTTCTCCACAATTCAATAATAATATCCCTGCTTCACTTTGTCTGCAGCCGAAGCCTCGCTGCGTCTTTGTTGCTGCTTTATTATTATGACTTTTACTATTATTATTGCTACCTGTGCTGAGCTCAACAGTCATCTCACACACACACACACACACAGAGCTGTGATCTATCAGAGCCAGTTCCTCCTGTGCTGCTAAAACAAACAGCGTAATCACAGGCGCAGCTCGGCGCAGCAGGTCCAGCCTGCATGTGGTCGTTACAAACCTGCAGCTCCGCGTTAGACGAGTTTATAAAACGGTGAAAAGACTACAAACAACGAAGTGGCATCTCAGTCGTGTCTTGTTTTCACAATTGCAAGTTAAATAGGATGTTGCAGAGAGAGAGAGAGACAGAGAGAGGGAGAGAGAGACAGAGAGAGAGAGAGAGAGAGAGAGCCGAGGCTCCGAAGTGTCAAAAACGCAAAATGGTGAAAACAAGTCAATTAACTGCAGCAGACGAGACTAATAATCACTGTTTGTCATTCAGTCACAGTGGAAGCTGCTCAGTTTCAGATTGAGTTAAAGTGTTAAATGTTGTGGATCTGTCTGGTTCCGGCTCAGACTGAGAGCGACGGCCCAGCGACGGCCCAGCGACGGCCCAGCGACGGCCCAGCGACGTCCCAGTGAAAGTCCTCGCCCCAGAACATCAGAAACAAAGCTGATGAAATCTGATAGGAGATGACAGAAAGAGTCAGACTGTTAACCCCCCCCCACCACCATCTCCCTGCCTCCCTCGCTCGGTGGGACCATCGGGGGGGGGTCGTAGCCACGCAGGGGTAACGTCTGTCAGGGAGATAAGAGCTGAGGAGAGAGGCTCCAGGCTGCAGCTTATCTCACACACACACTGACCTGGAGGGAATACACACAAACACACAAATACACACAACACATACGCATGGAGGCGGGGGCTGCATCACCAGGTGACCCCCCAACGGCAGCTTCAACCTATTTCAGATTACCACCAAGTGTGTGTGTGTGTGTAACATTTCCACTAGTGCACATTTATAATTAGCTCCTGGGTGAGACACATAATTACACCGTGTCACAAACTGCAGATAACAGCCACTGAGCTGAAGTGTCACCAGCAGCTTCGTCATCATCATCATCATCATCATCATCATCATCATCATCTCAGTGTTCAGATAAACATCATCACTGGCTACAGCTTCAGATTCCTGCACAGTCATTTCAAACGGTCACTTCCTGGTTCTTATCCCGCCATCGCTAATTGTCTGACTGCAACGCGATGCAAGTTCATATCCGCTCTGTGTGTGTGTGTGTGTGTGTGGGGGGGGGGGGGCTGAAAAGCAGGAAATCCCGCGTGGAGGGAGACGAGAGAGGAAACAGAGAGAGAGCTAAAGTAAACGTCGCGGACAGTTTTCATATCAAAAACGTGACGTGTAACATGGAGGCTGACTAATTGCCCCCCTGGTGCAAGTCAGAGGAGAGCTGGGGTGTTGAGGAGCGAGTGGGAGTGAACTCAGCAGCACGTGCTGGCAATTAAAACGTCAGTGATGCTCGTCTGCAGAAAAAGCCTCAGACACTTTGAATCTGCGTGAGAAGAAGCGTCGGTGACGAGCAGGAGCAGCCGCTGCTGGAGGAGGTCGTTTCCACGGTGACAGTGAACGCCACAGATTTGACCTCCAGTTCAGTGCCGTGTCTTTGACGTCCTTTAATATTACATGGTTTGCTGTTAAATTTTCAGCACCGAGTCCTTCAAAATGTCCAGGCAGCCGCGGCGGGGGTGAGGGGGTGGAAGTGTTTAGGGCAGCAGGTGGCCTGGTGGGTGGAGGGGGGGCAGGAAAAAAGTCTCATTATGGAAAGGTCAACAGTTCAGTCCCATCAGCAGCAGCAGGGAGCGTCCTGCATGAGACGCTGCAGCTCCAAAAGACTAAAATGTCAAATGTGAGTCTCGTAGTTTTTTATTTTTCCAGCTGCCGTCGACGTGTGGCGTCAGAGAACACACGCCACGTTTCACTGAGTCCAACACAGTCGGACGTTTAATCACAAGTCGCTCTGTCACTTCAGTGTCTCCAGAAGCTCTTGTGTTGATTTGCGAGTTCTTGCAGCTCGTGTGTTTTCTTAAGTTGAGCTCTCGGGGCCACCGTAGATTCATCTGGATCAACAAGTGGAATCACAAGTGAGATAAACAAAGGAGGAGCAGGTTTATCTTCATCTTAGATCCTGTCTCTTTCTAAACCCTGTGAGTTTCTCCTCTGAGACGGATCTGGATCTTCTCACCGTGCAGCTTCGTCTCACTCCGTAGAGTCATTGCTCCGACACTGAGACGGTTCCAGTTGTGTTCACGCAGCAGAAAAACTGCAACAGAAAGTAGGTTGGACCAAGTAAAGAGAGAGAAAGTGGGTGGATATGTAGGGAAATGTGCCTGCTCTGTGTGGTAGGTATATAGAGATGACACCTCATTAGCATTAGGCCTATAATTAGCTTAAAATACAAAATACTTCCATGAAGCGTAATGGGCTGCAAATTTGGGAAAGTGGCTGTGTGGTACAGGAATGAATTAGCAGAATTAATAGAGGGGATTAGGCCTTTGATTAACTGAAAATGAACAAAAATAGGGTTCAAGAGGTGAAAACAGAGGAAGGAGGAGGGTGCCGGCTGCTCTCCATGAAGAGCGCTTATTTCTACCAAGTCTCATAGCGAGATTATGTTCTGGACGCGAGCCAAATGTTGGTGTTACATCCTCAGCCGGTGGCGGTCCCTTTTTTGTCCTTCAAGGCACAGTCGCAGCAGCAGCAGAGACAAAGAAGCCGGAGAACAGAGAAGAGAAGAAGAAGGAGAAGAAGCAGCGGCAGCTCTTCTCCTGGAGATCAGACACGTGGAGTTCACCATTTGTTCATCACTGCTATTTAAAGAGCGGCAATGAAAACGCTGCCACCAGCTGAGATCACAAGGAGAGGTTGAGATCAGATGAAGGAGGAAGTGATGAAGATAAAGTCGATGGTTATTTTTTTTCCTTTAAAGTGGGAGCAGAAATGTGGCGGAGCTCAGATGTCAGCTGTCAGTCCTGCGTTATCTGTGTCTGTCTGCGTCCTGATCCTGCTCACAGTTTAACTCCACTTCTGAAACTCAGAGCCACTCATCGATAACGTTCCTTCAGCGTGTTTCCATCTGAGCCGAGACTCGACCAGCTCAGACTCTTTGTTGGTTTTTAAGCGTCTTATCAATCAGTCGTTGTTCCGGGCTCGAGCCTCGCTGTTTGAACTTCCCCTACAGAACCTCGCCAAACCAGACGGGTGTGTGTCTGTGGCGTGATCAGCTCTCCGTCGACCAGACTCGGCCTCCGCTCTGAAATTTATCCGTCTTGTTGGAGCGTGATGCATTATTGATGCTCAGCCAGCAGGGTCGAGCCAGAGCCGGAGCTCTGGGGGGGTTGAGTGTTGCGTGGTATATAGTCTAAATATTTTAAAGAGAGGTACTTGTTTCTCGATGTTGCGTGCCTAAATATTTCAGGTCCAGGGCCTCGGCACGTCGACGCACTCAGGAGTTCAAGACTCTTTTTTTTTTCTTTGTAGCTCCAGTAAGACAAGAGGGGGGTGAGCTCATTGACAGAGCCGAGCTGCTGCTGCTGCTGCTGCTGGTTTCAATCAGGGGGGAGGCAGCATGTGGGTGACCCGTGAACACGCCAACGAGCACACGCTTGCACACACTCATCATGCAGTGTATACATCACACACGCTCCCCCACCCCCTGGGCTCCTCTCCAGCTCCTCGGTAGTTGTGGTTTGCTCTGAATCAGACTGTGAGCTCCAGCTCCTCCAGCTGTCTGGCTCCAGGCAGAATTACATGTAATAATTCAATACACATACGCACACAGACTGTATATGCTGCTCTCTGCGCAGCAGCAGCTCCGCTCCACACTCTCGCTCTCTCAACATAATTCTGTGGTTTTATTACGGGGCCACAGATGCACAATTGCCGTCCTGCGATTTAAATGCACCAACCTCCATGTCCTGTCGGCGTCCTCGCTCAGATTTATTCTCTTACATGCTCGTTCGGCGTCTGAGTCGTGCACGGGCTCGTTCTCCACCGTGCTCGCAGGGTCAGATCTGAGTCGTGTTACTTTGCAGTGGAAGCTCGGCCGAGGGAGGGGTCCGTGATTACCTCTGCTCTTCTGCTGCTGCTTTCCATTTCAGTGTTAAGACCCTGGGCCACAGCTCAGCCGCTGCTTTACCCCCCTTGTTTTTCTAATGCACTTCATTCCCTTGCACAGGTACGGCCGGGGCTGCGCGCTCATGAATACACACTGACAGTCCCCGGCACTTACATAAGCGGCGCTCGACACAGGCAAACACACACACAAAACATCCAATTTTGTTGAGGGCTTAGTCACATTTCTCATTTCTCTCCGCATTGCAACTGCGAGCTATTCCCTTCTGGCCTGACACATCCGAAAACCTCATAAGCCGCCCATCTCCCTCTGTTTGTGTGTTTATTTGTGCATGTGCATGTGTGTGTGCAGTAATGGGCCAGACAGAGCAGCCTCTAATCCTGCAGACTAGTGCGATGTCTTTCAATTAGCCGGCAGGGCTTGTTCAGGGCCAGTCAGGGTCAGACCGCTATCACAATCTGCAGCTAATCCACTGTGGACTGATCAATGCAGAGAGCGGCCGTGGCGGCGGCGGCGGAGGGGATGGGGGGGTGGGGGCTAGAACATTTGCAGGCAAGCAGAGAGGAGAGGTTAGACCTTTGGGCAGGTAAGAGAAGGAGACGGTAAACAGGAGATGAAGGCCAGACCGACAGGTGAGGGGGAGGAGGGCAGGAGGGGATCGAACGCAGCCTCGGTCCAGAACACGTTGTTCAGTGGTGGTTTATTTGTGTTTCCACCCAGTTGGAGGCTAAAGCCGGTGTGTGTCTGTTCATACTAAGATGAATCTGTGGAGTTCATTAGTCTGCTCCTCACCGGCCTCTCTCCACTGAGAACCATTCGCTTCCTGCCAGGTGGACTGGAGGAGCCGGGGATCGAACCTGTTGACCCTCTGGTCAGTGCCCCCCCCCCCCCCCCCCCCCCCCCACACACAGGTGAACCAGACACCAACAGTGTGGAGCTTTTATAAAATGACCTGATCTGTTCTCTGTTGGTTTTGATGTGTGAGCTGGTTTGTTTGAAACGGTCACAACGCTGGGTTTTTATTTTGAAGGAACAGTTTGTCCACATGTCTGTAGCTGTCAGCTTGTACCATTTACATGTGTGTCAGATATTTGAATAACTGTGCATCAAAGTCAACAGGCGGGGGGTCACGGGTGTGTCCATGTTTGTGAGTCCATGTCCATGTTCATGAGTGGGTGAGGGTGGGGGTGAGGATGATGGGGGAGAGAGAGGGAGGTGGATAAAGGAGCAGAAAAGAGCAGTGGCTTTAGAGAGCGGCCTCATTCCTGTCCACACTGGGTTTGCTGTTTTCCTCCTCCCTCTTCATCCTCCCCATCCTCCCTCCCCCATCCTCCCCATCCTCCCTCCCCCATCCTCCCCCCTCTCTGGTTTGAAAGGATGGAACTGATCCATCTGAAATGAGCAAAGCCCAGCACAAGCATATATTCATTTTCCCATTTTCCTTTCTTTCTCTCTCGTGGGCCCCTTAACCCCCCCCCCCCACCCCCCCCCCACCCCACTCTCTGTCTCCCCCCTCTTGTCTTCAACCCCCCCTTCTCCTCCTCCATGGTTCAGATTTGCTTAGAAATGAGTCACCCGACCACAAACCACCCCATTTAAGAGGGAAGGAGCGGTGGAGGGGGGGTGGAGGGGGGTGGGGGGGATGTGTGGAGGATTGGAGGGGGAGTTAGAGAGGGAGATGGATTGAGTGAGAGTGGGCGAGAGAGAAACAGAGAGAGAGGCTGATGCTGTTTTTCACTCAGCTGGTTTTGTTGATCAGTATCAACAGCCAAGGTCTGGATCCAATCAGTTCCCTGAATCCAGCCAAGCAGAATAAGACTAAAAA
>MU269992.1:1090788-1168288 GCA_021432705.1 Caranx ignobilis
AGAATCAGGATGACAAGCATGGCCTATTTTCCTGCTAACCATAGTCTTGCCTCTTTTTTTCATCCCTATTTTTTTTGGGGGGGGGGGGGTATGTTCACACATTCGTGTGTTAAAGCGCCGTCGACTGAGATTTGACGCCGATGTTGATCGTGAATCTGCCACTGCGTCTCGGACCCGTTTTGTGTTTGTGAGTGGACTCAGTTCTGTTCTGGAGATTTTCGTCAAACATCACGCTGAGGTCATGTGACCGGAGACGCTGCACCGCGTGTGAGAGGGAACACACTCACTCTGTTTTTTTTTTTACTGTGGAGAGTGAAAACACTGCAGATGTGTGTGGAGCGATTAGCTTAGCATAGCTTAGCTCAGCTCACCGAGAGCCGTGGTGATGGTTACCTGGTAACAACCTGCTGCAAAGATGCGACTCAGGAAATTAGTTCACTGGTCACCTGAACACACACCGTCACATCCACCTGAGTGTGTGTGTGTGTGTGTGTGTGTGTTTTATTAGTGGGATTGTACTTGTTGCTCCTTCATCAGGGCGTGTCTCAGATATAACACGACACCGGCTCTGATCACGTCTGACTGAAAACAACATGGATCACACTTTAACATCTTTCCTCACTGTCCTGAAGCTGGGGGGACGTATGTCCATCGTAGGGAGGGAAAAGACTGGTCTTATGTGACAGAGGAGGAGGTCCTCGTTGTGTTCTGATGTATAACATGTGGTACAGAGTTGCAGCACAGCTCTTCTCGCTCCCTGCTGTTGTCGCAGTCGCGTCAGGCTCATTGTTTGATCGTGTCAGTGAGAGTAGAGGTGAAGCTCGTGACGTCACCTGCACCGGTGGTTGAACATCACTCCTCCTCTGTGGCCTCTGCACTTTCTGAGAGGAAACTGTAGAGATGATCAATCTGAGGCGCGCGTGACCTCGGGTTTATAGAGGGATGAAGGTGTCAGCTGTGATGGACCCGACAGACGGATGGAGCCGCCTCCACCGGGGGCCGGAGCTCAGCCTCCACCCGGGGGGCGGAGCTCCGCCTCCACCCGGGGGCCAGAGCTCCGCCTCCACCCGGGGGCCGGAGCTCAGCCTCCACCCGGGGGCCGGAGCTCCGCCTCCTGGTGAACACCACTAATGCTTCAGATAGAAGCCACACGATAAATATGAATAACGTAGCATTGTGTTTCATGGCGGTGTGTGTGTGTGTGGTGGGTTGTGTGTTGGTGTGTGTGTGTGTTGTGTGTGTGCAGACACAGAGAGGAGTAAAACTAGGACAGGGAAAGTTGGATCCATCATCCTTAATGCCTTCTGTCACTTCAGTTGGATTTCACCAGACTCTGTCCCCTAATTTAGACATCACTTCCTGTCCCCAGAGCCCCGCCTCATTTGCCCGACCCGTCTGTCTCACCCTGGCACCGCCCTCCTCCTCCCCCCCGCCCCCCAATCGAGAGACCACAGCCTCCGTTTGATATCAGACTCTTCTTCCTCTTTTATCTCCTCTCCTCTTAATGAACTACTGTATGAATCGCAGGCCTCTCATACTCCCCCCCCCCCCCCCCCCCCCCCCCCCCCCCCCCCCCACACACACACACACACACACACACACACACCATTAGCTGGTGTCCGGTGTGACTCGGTGGCGGTGGCGCCTGCTGTCCCGGCTCCTCCCCTCACACTGGGCTCGTTTCAGATTGTTTGATTGGCACTTGTTGCCGTGGTTGCCAGGACTTTTCTGGCACAACCTCGCCTCCATTTGCATAAAGCAGGGAGGGAGGGGCTCAGACCCCCCCACCCACCCGGCTGCCCCCTAAAGAAACAGCATGCAGCTCACACACCGACATTACTGTACGTGTCCTCGTGCGAGTCTTCACTGTCGGCTCTCCACACTTCTTCTTCTCCTCCTTCCCTTCTCTGCTCCTTTTTAGCTCAGCATGAATCCACTCATACAAATCCCCCCCCCTCCCCCGCCCCCACCCGTCTGAGCCAGGCCTCATGCTCCTGCAGAGAATCCTCTTTAAACTCGTCCTGGCACGTGTGGCGCTCCACGCTGAGAAGCTTTTACCTGAGATCTGGAGTCGGTCCTGGCCGACAGCGGGCGACCACTGTGCCCCGTCGTGTGACTAGATGACCGATAAGAGAGGTGCAGGGATGGGGTGGGGGGGGGGGGGGGGGGGGTGGGGGGGTGAGAGCAAAGGGAGGGGAGAATGAGGTGTGATGAGTGGGCGGGGCTCCAGGGGTGTCAATCACTGTGTTTTTTTTCCAAGCATGACTGTGCATTTCCACTGACCCTCTTCAAATAACCTCTCTGCCTGTCTGTCCTGTGTGTGTGTGTGTGTTGGTCTATGTGTGTGTGTGTGTGTGTGTGTGTGTGTGTGTGTGTGTGTGTGTGTTGGTCTATGTGTGTGTGTGTGTCGGTCTGTGTGTGTGTGTGTGTGTGTGTGTGTGTGTGGGCCACCACAGCACACGCCACTGAACCGATCACTTCTCTGCTGATGCTGTAAACTCAGTGGAGAGGCAAACCTGGCTCACACCAACCTCACCTCAGTACAGTAGTGAAACGGGGGGAGGGGGGGTGGGCGGGCCACAGCAGCCCAAACCCCACCCCCAAAAAGTTTCCAGCAGCTGGACAGATGTGCACAGAGCACAGTGAGCGAGCGCCTGATCCCACAGTGAGGAGAACACCAGCACACCACAGCACCACACTCACACCCCCGGAGGCCGTCGCCCCCCCCCCCTCCAAACAACAGCCTCCAACTCCCTTTTTTGTTCTTTTCCTCCACCCATTTTCCATCCCTCCTTCCAACCCCTCCATCCCCTCTGCAGAAGCCTTGGAGGATCCGCCCAGCGCCGGCGTTGTGGCGGGCGCCGTCATCGGCTCCCTCCTGGCCCTGCTGCTGGTCGTCACGCTCGTTGCCGTCCTCCTGACGCGCAGCCGCCGGCAGCAGAGGCGCGCGGCTACCCCAGCGGCGGTGACTCCATAGCGACGGGCAGCGGTGGCGGCAGCAACGGCGGCGACTACGGCAACAAAGCCCGCCTGCTGTTCAGCGCCGGTGGGAACGGCGGCAGCGGCGGCAAGAACGGGACGGGCGCCAACAACAACGGGCCCATCTACACGTACCGGGAGGGCTGCGACGCCACGGGGACGCTGACGGAGAAGGCCAACGACTTTCACCACCATCACCTGCACCACCCGTCCACCGGAAACCCGCCCTCCGCCCACGACATCCTGCTGAGCGGTGAGATGGGCGACGGCGAGAGGAGGAAGTTCGACCTGGACGACAGCATGGAAGAAGAGGAGGAGCAGTACGACAGGTTCGGAGGCTCGTGGGCGGGGGCGGGAACATGCTGCCCCGGCCTATCACATGCGCAGAGGCCATGGCGGCGGCGAAGAGGAAATGGACGTGTACCTGGACGACGACATGGAGTCTCAGAGGGACGGCTCGGTCATCTCCCGGACTGCCATCTACGTGTGAGGCCGCAGGAGAGGACGGGACAGACGAGGGCTGAACAGAGGGAGAGGAGCCGCGGTGGAGGACGACGCCACCGCACCACCAACATCGCCTCCATCAGCTACACTCCGACCCGCTTCACACAACCCCCCCTCCCCCCCACGATCAAACCGATCGATCGATCGATCAATCGCCTCTCTCTGCTTGACTGCAACCGTGTCGCTTTGTAAAAAAAAAAAATAAATAAAAAAAAAAAAGAGGATGAGAGAAAAGAAAAAGGAGGAAAAGTCCAAATGAAGGGAAACGTGTGGTGGCGACGGTGCAGTGTGTGTTTAACTGTGTCCTGGAGACGGACGTGTGTCAGTGACGTGTTCGAACCACAAAAACATAGATGAAAACAAAAAAACAAACGAAGGTCGGAGCAAAGAAAAGATGCTGCTGCTACGTGTGTGTTTCTCCAGCTTTGCCAGTGTGTGACCACGTGTCTGTGTTTTATACCTGATGAAGAGAAAACAAACAAAAACAGAATCTGCGAAGCTGCAAACGCTCCAACCGCCACCGCCACCCTGAGACGGCCTTCCTGTTTTCAAAATAAAAGTGTAAAAAAAATCATCATCGTCATCACGTCGCCTCTGACGCCGGCGCTTCAGCCTGAAGTGATATCGAACTCGCAGCTGTCGTCATGGCAACAGTGACAGAGATTCTGACGACGACAACGACTTTCAGGAAGTGGGGGGGGGGGGGGGGGGGGGGGGGGGGGGTACCCTGACCCCCCCCCCCCCCCACCCTGTGTTTCCTGTTGGGTGCAGCCGAAGCGCCGCCGCCGAACTGAAGTGACATTAGGGCGCGTGTGCTAACGAGCGGCGTTAATGACGTACATCATCCATACATCCGGCGCCGTGTCACTATAGCACAATTGTTGTTGTCGTTGTTGTTGTTGTAGATGTTGTTGTTGCTCTTGTTGTTGTTGTTGTTGTTGTTGTTGTTGTTACTGTTGTGTAACGGTGTTGATCCACGGAGCAGAAGCACCAGGAGCCTTTCACACACTCCCATCGCTTTGGTAACGACTCATTCAAAACAAACAAACAACAACAACGTGCTTTTTATTTGTTCTCTCTCTCTCTCTCTCTCTCTCTCTCTCTTCTTTCCTTCCTCTCCTCTCTCTCCTGTTGTTCTCCTCCTCATGCATCCTGCACACATGTGTGTGTTTTTTTTCAGACACACCACTTCACATCCGCTCCGTCTTTATTTGCATAATGGTTGCCGTCAGGACTCTGTGCGGGGGGGGGGGGGGGGGTTCCTGCCTGGGTGGCTCAGTATCGGCCGGCTCTGTCGGAGGCTGCTCCGTCTCATGCTCTTCTGCTTTTTCTTGTTTTATTTCTCACGTCCCGCAGAATGTTCTCAGGCTACGAGCCGGATTATGACGTGTTGTGTTGTGTCTCCTGATTGGACAGACGGGGACAAGGTCCGAGACACGTTTCAGGAGAAGGACTCTGCGTGTGAGACTGAACTCTGAGATTCTTCATCTGTACCTGAACATTCAGATTAATGGTGTGTTGAGTTCATTAACATGCAAACGTTCCTTTGGAAAAAGTTCCAGTTGTAATTGTGGTGATTCGCAGCTTCTGTCTTTACTTCTGTTCCTTTCTTTTTCCAAACAAGCGACTGAGACGTCGCCGCGTGTTCTGCAACACATTTGCCTTATTGGTTTTGTTTTGTTTTTTTTCGTCCAACTTTTAATTTTGTCAGACACCAAATGAGCAGTGTTTTAATTAACTGTTGAATTCTACGACTTGTGTTTTGGTTGTTGTTAATGTTGCAGTGGTTGTGAGGCGACACGGTGCAGCTGGATCAGACACAAACACACAGAGGTCAGAACCCGGCGTTAAAGCTGTGACGTCATCAGAGAGGAAGTGACCAGAGACAGGAAGTCTGTGTTTGCTCAGAGGTGTGACTCAGACCTGCACCTGCACCACCTCCTCAGCTCCGTCTGCTCCACAGCAGTTTGATCTTCATTTACTTCAGATCCAGAATGTATTTTTTTTTTTTTTTTCAGAGGCAGCTCGGGTCAGAAGGTCACGGCAGAGTTTTTATTCACCAAATTCAGTTTAATTAAAACAGATGTACAGTGTGAGCTGTGCTGTGGCAGTGAAGTCAACAGGAAGTGACAAAACAAAAGGTAAACTGACCAAACAACAACGCAGTGCACCTGCAGGAGCGTCAGTGACCTCTGAACTCTGGCTCCAGGTGTGTGACGTCACTCCAGATACTGAGCTGTAAAGCTTCTAGTAAGAAGTCACAGTAGTTTGTTTACTGTAACGAAGGTGAGGCTCAGTGTAGTGGAAGTCCTCCTCCTCTTCCCTGCAGCGCAGCAGACTGAGGCCTTGTCAACACGAAACAGATCTTTCCCAAAACGATCCTTTTTCTTGCCGACGTAAAATAGTTCCTAGAAATGTCTGCGTGCACGTGAGTCCACTCGAGCCGCTGTAGTGCACACGCCAGGCCTGTGTGTGGCGCTGTAACACTGACACACAAATACACCACAGACAGAAGAAGAAGACGTGGAAAGCTAATGCGCTGTAAACAAACTCCAACGTCATAAGTACGACAGTCATCGACCGTTGTTGTTGTTGTTGTGTAACGTCTAGTGGTGTGGCTCAGGTTACAGGTTAGAGGGGCGGGGCTATGACGTCATCGTTTCACAAAGGATCCATGTGGACGAATCAAACGCCGGAACAATAAAAAACGTTTGATCCTGCTGCTGTGTCGCATCACAACCACACACTTGGTTACTTCAGTACATGCAGTGTGTGTGTGTGTGTGTGTGTGTGTGTGTTGTGTGTGTTTGACTTCGGTGGCTTGGTTCGTGTCGCAGTCCCAGGTGCTGTGAGTGTTCAGAGGTTTTTTGTATCATGGAGGTGGTTTGTAAATGTTCATCACAGGTAAATATTGATGACAAAGGGAAGTGAGGAGAAAGAATGTGACGATCTCCGTCTTCACCTCCTCACACTCACCTCCCATCTGCTCCTCCCTCACACCACTGCAGGAGGGTGGAGTGGTGAGAATTAAAGAGGTCGTTTACCCAAACGCATCCCAGCTCCTGATCTGAGCGTTTGAACACACACTCCACAAACCGAAAGTCGAGATATGAAGACGTTGTGATAGTCAGACACATCAGCTGATTGGTGTCGTGCAGGTCACCTGTTGATTCTCAAAGACGCCGAGCAGCAGCCGTGATGAAGCGTCAGCTGCCACGTGTGTCACTTGCAGTACGACTTGTTTATTGTGTCACTGCAGTTACAGTCTGGATTTGACGATTGAAGTGTGTTTTCAGCTCAGCGGGGGGGCCGGGGTGGATGGGGGGGGGCATGCACGCTCCAGGAGCTCCACTTTTCAACTCTGTATATCTGGTTCACAGTGCGACGCTGCCGACTCTAATTTATGTTTTAACCAGATGGAAAATATCTTATTTTCTTATTAGACTGTAAAATGTTAACGATTTCCACTCCCAAAATATACCCCCCCCCCCCGCTGACTTTGTCAGAGGCACTGAGTTTAATCACTTTTCACATTTACCCTCTGTTTGGCCATTGTCTGAGCCTCAGCACATGTTTTCTCACACCACTTTAATTCAGAAGCGTCGACTGTGATCACAACTTTGGCGCCTAATTAATTTCCCCGAGTCTTGCAGCGTGCATGTACCCTCAGTGAGGAAACTCATCGTCAGTCATAACTTTTGTTTTGCACAACCCATTTTCAATAAAGAAAAAAGAGAGAAAACCTTCCTGAAACGATTCTCTGTGGAAATACGGCTAATTAATTGAGCAGCGTTATCGCTCTATAAATACCAGGCTCCACACCTTCGTCTCCGCTCGGTGCGTTTTCAACGGCGCGGTGCAGAAACACAACGCTGCACCTGCACCTGCTCGGGGACTTTCAGCCTCCTCATCAGATCTATAAGAGGATGTGTCGCTGGTTTTACCTGCACGCGGTCGCACCTGAAGAAGCTTCTCTTTATAAGACACATCACAGCCTCATTGACACCTGGTGGTGAAGGTGATCTATATCTGGATACAGTGCACGGTGAAGACTGTGTCATCCAGAGGAACTCACCGGTTCAGGATCAAGAGTCATTCAGATTGTTTTCAGACTTTTACAGGAAGAAAAGAGCAAAACAACATCCAGAGTTTCCACCTTAAACCAAACCTCAGTCACCAATCCTGTCAACCTGTGGGAGCAGGGGGCGGGGCTAAATAACCTGGAACACTGTCAATACACACAAAGAGAACATTAGCATTAGCATGGCTGCTAACACAGACAGCTGGTGGGTAGGCAGCAGGTAGGTGGTGGTGGGTGGAGCTAAAGGCCTGATCCGGATTTTTTAATGAGGAGGTGAAAGTAAACGAGCTTCAGGTCTGAGTTTATGATTTTTATTTTTCTTCACTTTTCATGTGTGGAAACCACAGAGGAGGTTCTGTTGTCACCTGAAGCCCGTCCAGGTGTGGTTTCTGATCGCACTGACACTCATCCACACACACGTCACCTTTTTAATGTTGAGGAGTTTGACGCCTTCAACTTCTGCAAACGAGGGAGAAGAGTGTGAAATGTGAAGAACTGTGGCGACAATGAGATAAAAGTGGAACCAATCTGACCTTTAAAACTCGAACCATCCAGACGTTCAAGATAAAAGTGTTTGATCATTTAAGGGAGTGAAGTTAAAGAGAAGATGAGGAAACCCATCGAGGAGCTTTGCTGAAGGTTAAAAAACACCACCTTGAGTCTGATCTAATTGACTAATTGAAACGTTGGTAAACAACATGGTTGATCTTTGAGTGAAGCAGCTCGTCCACTCACCTCACGATGGAGGCGTGTTACTCACAAGTGTCACCGCCGCCCCTCACATACTGTGTGTGTGTCCTGAACGCAACACTGTGTAAAGTCTTGTCCTTGCTGCTGTGAGTCCAGCGGCAGCGGCGGCGGCGGCCATGCTAAGCGCAGGACGCTCTAACAGGTCACTTAGCTCTGACAGCGGGAAGGAGAGTGGAACGGAGGGAGAGGAGGCTGCAGGACGGGGGAGGGCGGCAGCTCCGCGCTCCGCCTGGGGAATACCAAACAGGCTGGTTCACATCAGAGGGAGAGCGAGATAGTTAAGAAAGAAGAGAGTCAGTCAGAAGAGAAAGTGAAACCTCGGCCCCCGCCACGAGGATGAGCAGACCCCCCCCCCGTGAACCACCTGAGACCAAGAACCATTTGAAACACTGTCAATTATTCACCATCAGGCTTCTAGTCAGAGACGGACAGATTTGTTACTTGTGGTGCCCAACTGGTCGGTTGGCTCCGGAGTAAAGATAACACGAGGGGGGGGGGGGGGGGCAGATTGGCAAGATGGAGGGATGTACAGCTCTGACAATAAAAAGCTGGAGGTGTGTAGGAGCCTCAGAGGGGAGGGGAGGCTTTGAGCACCGTCCGCTCCACCGCCGACTGGCCAGCGACTGACAGCGCCTGCTCCTCTTCAGCCGGCCAATTAGTGAGGGAAGGGCGGCCATGTTGAGCCGCCTTCACTGCACTCCTTCCCTGACACATCTGTTTTAATTGTAAAGAGCTGTTGAGCGGCGCTGTGGGGAGGGGCGCGGGGACGAGCTCGTATATATCCTCCCCCGCTCTCCTGGCTGGCTTCAGCTGTAGCAGCCAGTACAAGCTGTTCTCTCCATGTTTAATTCAGCAGAAGGCATGAAAGTGTTCCGCATTATCTCTGCGCTTCACTGTGAGGGGGGAGGAAGACGGTGAGGTAGAGAGAGAGGGAGGAGGGGAGGAGGGGAGGAGGGGTGGAGGGGTGGAGGAGTGGATGGAGTAAAGGGAGAGGAGGAAAGAGGCGCCTATTAGTTATTGAGCCGGGCTTTGTTGTTAATCCAGTTAAAGCCGAGCTTCTGCCAGGCCTCAGCTCAGACTGCAGCAGATGTGGATGAAGTTTCCTCCTCCTCCTCCTCTTCCTCCTCCTCCTCCTCCTCCTCCTCCCGCTGATGAACCGTCTTCCTCTGTTTTGGTCACTGGATACTGCATATTAGCCTGGCTCCGCCCACCTCCGTGCTTCTGCTCAGCTTTCATTTCCCTTGTTCTCCGCCTTGGATTGAAACGCTTCCTCGGCTTTCCTCCTGCAGAGGGTGTACCACCCAATCAGAGAACAGAGGGAGGGGCTGAGATCAGTGACGTTGATTGCTAATTTTGAAGTTGTAGTTCAGTAACAGCGAAGTGAAGAGGTGGATGTTTGTGAAGCTCGTGCTGCTGAACATCTGACATCAAATCGCTCTCAAGTTTAAATGTTGAATATTTTTATGACGTGTGCCGCCGCCGCCTTGACCAGGTCTCCACTGTAAAAGAGTCTTTAGTCTGTGACTCTCCTCTCTGACTGTGTTACGTGAAGCTGAGCTGCTGTTGTGCAAGGGATTCTGGGTAAATGAGTAATGTCAGTTTTGCATGGAGCCATGAGACGATGAAGAGTCTCAGCTTTTCTGTCTCATTTCTCTTCATAACACATATTAGCAAACAACAGATAATCAGCAAACTGTTGTCCTGTGTTTTGTTGATGGTCGTCGGCGGTTACCATGGTAACAGAGGTGAGGCCAGGCTCAGACCGGAGACAGATGACACCCTCTGAGAGTCTTACAGTTTCTGTTTGTTGGTGGTTTTTCTGATGAGCTGCTTCACAGCTCTGCAGGTCTGAGCCGACAGCTGCTGCAGTGCATTCTGGGACACGAGTCTCCCCTGTGGGTCACAGTGTTCAGGCCTCTGTGTCCAGATGTTTCAGTCTCTCGTGTGCAGCTGGATTTTTTTTTTTTTTAAACCCAACACAACTTTTCCTCCTCGGCTTCATGAGTGAAGCTGTTTGCTGTCACATGGAGCGCAGGTCCAGGAGGCTGTTTCAGGTCAGTGAAGACGCCGTTGGTGAAAACTCCAGCTCAGCGTTCGCATGTACATCATGTGATGTTCCTTTGTTGGTCCCCAAACTCTGCTCCTCTCGTCAGAACCACTGTCACCTTCAACTGTCAACTTGACCAGTTACATTTTGTCCTTGTTTCAACCTTCATCCTCCTCCTGCTCCTCCTCCTCCTCCTGCTCCTCCTCCTCCTCCTGCTCCTGCTCCTGCTCCTTATTCGTCTTCTATTCAGCCCACTCAAGGGTCCTGCAGCATTTCTTTAGTGACCTGGATCTGAAGAGACTTTTACGGAGATCTGAATCAACTGCTTCATGCTACACTTTGATGGCGACCTGAACACTGACACAGGGTGTGTGTGTGTGTGTGTGTGTGTGTGTGTGTGTGTGTGTGTGGTGTCCATTTACCTTTTCATCTTTCTCAGTCTTTTATCTCCTCCTGCTGTCTTTGACTCCGCCTCCTTTTATTCCTCTTTGAATCAAACGTGTCTCTGATGTTTGGACTTAACGTTTCCTCATGACCCGTGACCCTGTGACCTGTGACCCTGTGACCCTGTGACCATGTGACCTGAAGTCTAACTGTACACACTGACATACTGTAGATCTGGTTCATGAACACGAGGGCCTCGAGGAGCTCAGAGTCTGAACACGTAGAGTTGATTCTTCCTTGTTGGGTTTTTACATGTGATGGAATGGACAGTTGATAACATCCCATAATTAGATCATTAAAATAAAAGGGAAGTCACATGAGGTCAACGATGACCTCACACTGACATCATCGCTGAGGTTCATCCAGGTGATCTTTGACCTGATGCTGCTGCTGACACCAACGCTCCACCTGTCGGTTGCAGCTTCTTCACCTTAGTTTGGTGCAGCTTTAAAATGCATCTTCTGATCAGTTTGGTTGTTTGTTGATCCTCCTCTGACCTCTGACCTCTGACTTTAACTTCGCCGCTGTGTTTCATCCGTTTCAGATGAATCTGTCTGTTAATTGAAGCTGACGATGTTTTGTTTGAGCAGCAGCTCAGAGATCGTCACATGAAGCAGGGACGTTTCTGAAGTTTAGAAAAATGGTACAAATGCACAACTTTAACAGTTTGAGATTTATAATCCTATAAATATGATTATATATATATATTGTGTTGTGTGTGTGTGTGTGTGTGTGTGTACAGAGAGTATGTATTCATATAGTGTGAGTCAGAGCGAGCTCCGCCTGGACTGATGGGCTCTTGAGGAACAAACAGATGTTATGTTAATGCTGCTCAATAATGTATCAGACAGTGATCAAAGTAAACACACCTACACATACAAAGCCCTCAGAGAGCGACTGCACCACTTCTTCATCACTGAAACTACCTCCACTGGCAGAGTTTAAAAAATCCTTGAAGTGCCGAATATTCACCGAGGCCTCGTCACCGCCGTCGTTTTTTCAGCTGCGCTGTAAACACCAGCACCGAATCAAGCTCATCCCCTCAAAAACACTTCTGTCATCTTGAGTGTCAGTGAGCGCAGCATCAGCATCATCATCATCATCATCATCATCAGCAGCAGCTGTGATGTGTGATGTTTGCAGAGGAAGATCTCACATCTCTCTCACACCCTGAACCGCAGCGTCCTTGAGATTCATCCTGATGTGGATGTGCGACCTCTTCACTCAATATTTACTCCAATCAGTCAATAACTCTTGCCTTTCAGACTTTTAATCCGCTCAGGGAAGTTTTTTTCCTCCACCAATCTGAACTTGAGCAGGAACTTTCTTGTTGTTCGTCCTTGTCCTTGTCTTGTTGTTTCTGTTTGAACAATCATCATCATCAGCAGAACAACATGGACGTTTTGTTCGCTTCCACTCGCTCTGACTCATTTCAGGCAGTTTTTTTTTTAAACTCCTCAAAATGGGAAAATGTGCGTGGAAACAAATGAGGTTATCCTCCCCACGGTGGAATCTCTCTCTCTCTACTTCCTCCTCCTCCAATGGAAAATCGGCCTTTTGTTACCGAATACGAGATTATAACACTTAGCAAGACAGATGTTTTTTTATAGTGCAAAGCCTTGTCTGTGTTGGACCGCCGCCCGGCTTCCATCTTCTCTGAGTCCTTTGAGAGTGACAACCACAGGATGAAAAGAAAAGGCCTATATACCCCCCCTCCATCCCTCCATCCATCCCCTCCGCCCACCCATACATCCCTCAGCAGCTTCAATATCAAGTCAGTCAAAGCTTCTCTCTGTCTCTTTGACAGGACGAAAAAATGCCTGCTGTATTTATATTGAAAGGGGGGTAAAACCAAGGACAAATCCCAGCGGCACCGCAGAACATTGAACGTCTCACCAACCAATCATCAACACGATCGAGGCCGAAACGGACCGAACAATCAGATCAGAAGAGCTCAGGGCTCGTTGTCAGTCAGCAGTGAGTCAGTCAGATCATCTTTTAATCTTGTTTTGCAAAAGGAAGGAAATAGTTTCAGATTTTCCCTCCAGTGCCTGTGAAGTTCAGAGGATTCACTCATTTACCTGCTGCGTCTTTAAAAGACAGGAGAAGTGGAGCTTCTGTGAAATGACAGACGTCTCCTCTCGGCTCCTGAAGCTGTTAAAGTGCTGCTGACGGTGGATCAGATCCCGGTGTCAGAGTTTGTCCCTGTGTTGTTTTCTTCCTCCTCCTTATCAGACCTGTTCCTATCGCAGCCACAAACCTCCGTATCCATCTGTCGGGTCGGCGCCGATGACCGCGCAGATATCTGGTCGCTGTGTTTTCTCTCCTGAGGGGAGGCGAGACGGATGGTGGGTTTATATTTAGCTGTGAAATGAGCAGATCACTTGTTTGTCCACAGGGAGAAAATATACACTTTGTGTGTGTGTGGTGACAGGGAGGTTTAAGGAGCCACTCACTAAGTCCATAAGCCGTGTGGTGCGTTCAGGGCTGCAGGGCCTTTCATGCTCCAGAGTTGTTTGCAGGAGCTCAGAGCCGTTTTTACAAGCTTCTCGCTGGCAAATTAGCCGAAGACTTTGTCACCACATGTTTCCCGTTCAGGATGAAAGTCGTTGGTCTTTTTTCTTTTCAAATCTCTTACATCTCACTTCTGCAGCTATTTCTGTCCAGTGTGTTACAGTGTGCTACCGGCTTCACTGCTGTGTGAGGAGTCAGGAAGAGCAGCGCGCTAACACGTCTCCGCTGCGTCGCTCAGATAAATATATCTGACATTTAAAAGAATGGCTCTGACATTTTGGGAAACACAGTTTTTCACTTTCTTTGCTGAGGAGATTGATACGGCTCTGTTTCTGTCGCTGCTCAGCATAAAGACCAGAAACAACATGGATGATCATGAGGTTAAAAAAAAAAGTCTCATACGAACTCATCTAAAGCCAAATAATCAATATTCTGTTTCTCATGTGGTTAATTTGTTAAAGAAACTACAGTTGCACACAGCTACGCTAACTGTTTCCCTCTGGTTCCAGTGGTTATGCTAAGCTACGTTAGCCAGAGCTGCAGCCATCTTGTTGCTCATTATTGTGGACACGATGTCTCAGTAACGTCCCGACAGAGCTTCCTGAAATTTGGCACAAATGTCCACCAGGACTCGAGGATTAACTGTTTGGATTTTGGAGGTCAGAGGTTAAAGGTCAAGGTCACAGTGACATCGCTCCACCTGTCTTCAACCTGTGCTTGTGATGTTTCCAAAACACCTTGTAGAAACTTTCTTTAGCTTTGGCACAGATGTTCACCTGGACTCCAGGAGAAACTGTGTAGGTTTTGGTTGTCAGAGATCAAAGGTCAAGGCCAGCGTGACCTCACAGAAAAGCCCCCACACACAAACCTTCACACAAATGGCTCTGGATTTACATCTGACTATGAGTCTGCCAGAGGTCGACGTTGCTGGCAGCACCTGCTGTGAGCTGCCCAGACTCTGTGTGTGTTGTGTGTTTGTTTATGTCAGTGTGTGTGTGTGTGGTTGGTTGGTGTTGATTAGCTGCTAAGTTTGGGAGAGGAGATAAAACTCTGCTGTGTTTCCTGCCGGAGGATTAGAGCAGCTCACTCCACGGTCTGGTCTGTGTGTGTGTGTGTGTGTGTGTGAGGAGGAGCGTTGCTTAGTCTGTGTGTGTGTGTTGCTATGTGTGTGTAGCCGAGCATGTGTGTTTATGTGAGTGTGAGCATGTGGGACAAGGTGTGTGTGTTTATATTTTTATGGGGATGCAAACTTGTGTACTCGTGTGCTCCAGGGCTCAGGTTTGTCAGCTGAGGAGATTTGAGGTGTGTGTGTGTGTGTGTGTGTGTGTGTGGGTGTGTGGGTGTGTGTGTGTGTGTGTGTGTTTAGTTTAAGAGCACAAATATACACACAGATTTACTTGAGGGAACAAACTTGACAGCTGAGTGGGTTTTGTTGTGTGTTGTGTTTCTGCAGGTCTGCTTCTCAGAGCGTCACATGAGCCGCAAATCAGCATCATTACACACACACACACACACACACACACACATACACACACACACACACACACACACACACACTGGTATCTGTTCACCAGTCCTCCAGTGGTTCAATGCTCAGTAACCACACGACAACAGAGACGTCATTCTTCTTCTTCTCTTCTTCTTCTATAAAACACACGACGGATCGCTGCTCGTCTCGTCTCCACTTCCTGCTCTCGCCGCCTCACATCTCTTTCCTCGGCTCTTATCTGTCACAGCTGATGTTCTTCGATACGCAGTTAGAGATCAGAATAGTGTCGTTATCTTTTCACCATTCTCTGATTCTATTTGGATCCTTTTTATTCCTTTTTTTTTCCGCCTGTGGCCAAAAGACGAGGACGAGGACGAGGACGAGGAGGACGAGGACGACTTCTAATCTCTCGTCTCTTTTGAAAATGTGTTTTCTGAAAATCCTCTGAAGCTTCTGAGGAAGCAGATCATCTGAACTCATCTGTTATTGATCAGCACTGATGACGCTGCAGGTCACGTGCCAGTGTCTGTCTGACTATAAACAACAGCAGCTCCTCCATCCTGAGGTCGTGATGTGGGTTAATTAGGTCACTTCCTCGACATCAGTCAGAACTTTGTCGCCATGGTGACAGTGTAAACAGCTGGCGTCACGTTTCCCTTTGCTCCTGTCAAATGGCATCACTTTTATTTTTCCAGTATCCTGAATGGGAACAAATGTGTTTCAGTGTCAGGGAGACGAGGAGAAAATACAGAGGGAGGGACTTTTATTGTTGAGAAACATTATTTACATATTTGTGCAGATGTTGAGTCTCTGCACCTTCAAACAGCTTTTTAATTTCTCGGTGGCGGCGGTGGAGCTGAGCATCGTCTCCTTCTCGCTGTTTTATGTTTACTGCGGATTAAAGTCAACTATTATGTGACAGTGGGAGTGATCAGCCGCTGGAGCCCAGCGCGCGCCGCAGCTTTAGAAACTCATTTACACGGCGCTCTGGAAGATACGGCCTCTGAGAGCTGCTGCAGATAAAACGATGATGAAGTGCAAAACACTGAACAGCAAAGAGGTGAAGGAGGTCCACACAGAGGACGGAGACACACGCAGAGAACTGGACTGAAGCAGCGTTTCATAAATCAGTGTCTGAGTTTGTATGTAAAGAGCTTTTTGTTCTCAGAGTCGCAGAGAGACGATGTTTACATGCTGCTCAGTGACAGACAAACAAGCTGTGATAGAAGCTGCTTTCTCTTTCATCGTCATGAGAAATGTTGTTAAAGTCTCGTCCAAGATGTCGACGGTGAGCGTGTCACATATGAACCAGCGTACATGAACTCTGTCACATTATTGAACTTTAAACGTCAAACAGAGACGAAGGTTTACTTTTAATACAGACACACGAGCACTGACACAACGTCTGTGTGTTTAACCACAGTGCTTTTGTTCCCTGAACCTCAGGATGCAAAAACTCCTGCTCCACCTGAACTCACCACGACCTGCCTCTGAGTGAACACATGAAGATGTTCAGAAAAAACAACACATTTCCACACGCGGGTTCATCTTCCATCACAACATATAAAGATGAGATTTCTCTGATCAGGTTGCCGTAGTAACTACTCATTAGCTTCAATGCAGTGATTTACTAAAGTGGCCTGAAATCAGCCCGACGGTTATCACACCATGAGCAGCAGTGTGTTAACGTGACTCCTTCAGCTCCACAAGGCGTATAGTGAGAGGACCACAGAGACAACAGTGTCGATGATACAGCGAGATACAGTTACTTTCTGTTGTAATTAAAGAGGAAAGATAATGAGGGATCAATACGCCTTCATTTGAACTCATCACTGACTCAGATCACAGCGGTCCACAGTATCCAGGACTTTCAGCGTCGCAGCCGAAGCTCCATAAACTAAAACTGATAAAAAAGTTTAAAGTTTCCTCAGCAAAGTCACAGTGACCGGAGAAATGACAGGAAAAAGAAAATCTCATTAAAACAACAGGATTTTATCTTTGGGGAGAGAAACGTTTCTTTCTGCCTCGGTGGAGATGACTTTACATTCAGACTCTACGGTGGCCAGCAAGGACAAACAAGTCTGATATCGTTTGAATTCAGGCTAACGTCAAAAACAAACAACAAAAACAGAGACAAAACTTTCACCTCTGCTTTCCTCCTTCATGCTCTCTTGTTTGGTCAGAGGTCAGAGGTCAGAGGTCTGGGCTTGTGTGGATGTACAGGAGGTTTTCTGTCGCTGTGTGTTTTGGAGGTTTAATGTTTTAGTTTTTGCAGCGTCTTTGCAGCGTGTGTGTTTGTCACAGTGTTTGTTCCCCTGCAGTGTGTTGGCCTCGTCAGCCACCGTCACTGCGTGTGTTCAAGTGTTTGAACCTACGCAGCTGTGTGGATTTGAGCCTTAAGAGCATCTTGTGTAACCACACACACACACACACACACACACACACACACTGGATGCTATCTGGATGTTTCATAGCGGGTCACCTGGATCCATCCGTCTGACCAGGTGTGTTGTCTTCTCTCCCTCCGGGCTGCTGCAGTCAGAAAGAGCTGAGTCACCTCTGTCTGCAGCAGCTTAAACTTATCTGTGCAAACACCTTGTGTTATCCTCTGCTGCTCACTCACACTCCTTTATCTGCTGCTGCTGAGGAGAAGAAGAAGAAGAAGAAGAAGAAACAATCTCCCACTTCTCGCTGGAGTTTTGTTTGTACTTGAGTGAATTGGTATCCTCACACCATCTCTTCACCTCGCTCTCATTACAGCTGGATCCTTGCTGAGCCACGTTCACCTGCTTCTCTCTGTGGAGGAAATTTAGTTAAAACAAAAAACTTAACCTTTGACCTCAGAAGCGGGAGTGAAAGTAAACACACTTAAAAACAACAAGCCGAGGAAGTGAAAGTACCCGCACACCCACGGTTTAAGGACACGAGTCAAACACAAAGCGCCGCTGAGCTCTGCTTTTGTTGTTTTGATGCAGCTTGAAGAGTCAAAGTCTCTGTGTGAAGAAGAACTAAAGGCTGAAACATGAATATGGATGTCGGCTCTGGCACCGAGGTGATGAGTCATCCTGACATGTTGACGATTCAGAAACGTCAAGTTCCAGGTGGCAACGTCTTCTCGGGTCAGAGTGTGATGTTCAGGTGTCAGATGTAAAAGCGATATCCGGCGTCTGATGAAATGATCACTCTGCTGTTCCCTCCTGCCTGCCACAGCAGCGCCGCTAGCTTCAGGGTCAGTCAGTCGCTCCAGCACTCAGATGGATCTCTGCTGAACTCAGTCCAGACACTGTGGTCCAATAGTTCAGTAATGAGGTTGACATGTTTTGGCTGTAAGAGACAAATCTGGACAACTATTGGCTGCGCTGCACAGGAAGTTGGCACCAGGATCCAGAGGAGCCCAGAGGACGGATGGATCCCTGTTTCCACAGGTCGTGGAGACGATATCCCAGTGACGTCTGGAGGGAACACATGTTCTCGTCTTTTTTTAAACCCACCACCCTCCACAGCACGAGGTCACACACCTTCCCAGTGGTCACACACACACAAGCGTGGGACTCGAGCATCCAGGCCACAGCCAGACTTCAGCTCCATCAGGACCAGGTCCAGCTAAGACTTGGCCCAGTGTCGGCCGGCCTGCCGTCCCCAGGCCGAAGCTTTCTTGGCTGCAGTGAGAGGATTTTGTTGTTGAAGAGCAGAACTAGTGGAAGTGGGATCTTCGTGTCTCTTCCAGGTTTGCCTCCAGAGTCTGTTCACATCAGGGTCAGAAAAATGAGCCAAGGGTGGAGTGGTGTGTTCAGGGGGTTCGGGTCATCCTAGAACTTACATCTGAAAGTGGAGATGAGTTTGAGGTTTAAACTTCAACACGTTGATGAACACAGCTGTTTATACAACGATACCACACACCATGACGTGTCAGGATAAACTCTATTGTCCCACTTAGAGAAATGTGACTTGGACTCAGCAGCTTCACCACAAAACAGTTACATAAGAGTTTTGTACGTATCCCAGAACATTACAGTCACAGAGCGATGGAAAAACACACGGCACTAAAACCCACCATCAAAAGAAAAACACTGCACCTGAATCTGATGGATACGACACCAACACATCTGTAAAGTCTCTGCACCGGCCACTTCTTCTACTGGACGGACTTTTCACTTCTCGATCTGCTGAACGAATCAGCACAGTTATCTCCTGACGTTCGTCATCGAACCTCCATGATTCTCCTGAAGACTCTCACATCCTCTGTCTCAGCTGTGTTCACATGTTAACAAGTGGAAGCTCTGACCTGCTCGTGTTGCATTAGACTTCTTATTTCTGGGCCCCTTCATGTTAAAGGACTTGGGGGGGGGGGGGGCGTGAGACACTTCTTATCATCACTCAGGTTCACACTCAAAGCTTCAGCTGCAGCACAAATCTGCATTAAAGCCGTTTGTGCTGCGTCTCTCTCTGCAGCCACCTCTTCCTCTCTCCCTCCTCATTATTCCCTCTTTCATTTCTCTCTCTTTCAAACACACAAACCAGAACTCGTTATCTTTAATCCCCCCCCAACACAGATCCCCCTCTCACGATAACAAGAACAAGATTCCTGAGCTATCTCTCTCTCCCTCTCTCTCTCTCTCTCAGTTTTCATCACTCGTTCCCTCTCTACATCCGCTCTGCAGATGAGAGGAGGCTCTGGTCTCTGTCTGCAGGGGTTAAACATCCTTTTTGATTTCTGTTCAAGGAAGAAATGATTCTGAGGAGGAAGCCGTCAGACAGCTGCTGCTATCTGCGGCGAGATGCTATCAGAAGAGGAGAAATAAAACGGCAAACATGTCCGACAATTACCGAGGGCTGACGGTGGGCGTGCGTCAGTCACACTTAGTTTCGAGTCCTAAACTGTCTTCAAGGGCGAGCGTTTCATCTCACAAACAAAACATTTCTCAAAAGCAAAATTCCTCCGAGGAGAAAAACTGAATAATTTACAAGCTGCATCGACACGTTTGAAACAAACTGTGACTGAGCGTCGTCTCGTCTCTGAGCTCAGGCCATCGACGCCAACATGAAACTCTCACATGAAGATCTGATCAAATCCATATTATTGATCTCGTTCCACTGACTCCGTTCATCCTCTCTCTGCCGTTTAAACCAACCTGGCTCATAATGATAAACACACACAGCTTGTCCACTGCAGCAGGAGAAAAGCTAGAAACATCCATTAACTTGAACTGAAGCCGAATGAGATGAAGTTTTCCTCATGTCTTTTACTGTGTGTGTAAAAGTCCTTGAACACTGTGTGATAATCATGTCTGATTTCTTATTAATCAAGTCTCAACTCATCTCCCAGATTCCACCAAGGCAGAGAAGAACAAACTCAGCGTCTAGTTAACTTTAAATATCATGAATATAGACATAAAAGATGTTTCATTAGTGGAGATCAGAGAGGGAGAAGCTGCAAAATGATCCAGTCAAACCCCTTAAACAACCTGATCATATGTGGACGTCATAAAAACCAGCAGCAGGTGAGTGATGGATGAAATGACCAAGTCAGAGTCAGAGCCCAGTGTCCTGCATCATCAACACACGTCTGCACCAAACCCAACTTCTCAAAAATCACGTAGAGTTTAACGTTTCCTCCGTGATGCCGTCGCTGCTGATTCCTCCACCTCCAGCTCTGGACCTGTAAATAACAGCACAGAGTCAGTTCACACAAAGTGGTTGAACACAGTTTATCACGTGTGCACTACGTTCGCCTTAGAAGCCAGAAGGTCAGTAGAGCCGGAGCTATGATATGGAGAATGCAGTCAGTCAAGTGCAGCAAACCTCATGCGGCGGCTACTGCACTACTCAACGTGACAGCGACTGTGCGGCAGGAACGCTGAATCACATCCCACATGCACACAGAACTGCAGAAAGGCATCACAAGAATTGTCAATGCTATGAAACAGAGCGACAGACAGTCGGGAAACGAACAAGCTCACAACACAATCACTCACTCATGTTTAGAGCCGGAGGAGCTAGTCAGCGGCTGTCAGATGGTATTGAATGAACAGTGCAGAGGATAAAGCCGTCGTCATCATCAGCCGGCTCTATAGTTATTGCACCTGGTGAACTGCCCTCCCACCCGTGCACACAGAACCTCAGAGAAGGCTCGCTTTCCACAAAAGCTTCAATTGTATTTGTTCTTTTCTGTCGCCGACACGGGACGTCGGTTCAAAGCTTTTCCTCACAAACACAAAACTACTGTAAAGTGCAGCTGAAGTGCTCCGTGTTATCCAGACTATGATGCACCAATTCCTCCACCTGCTCAAGGAGGTAATCAGAATCCTGTCGTCCTGTCTCTTCTCTGTCTGCGCTCTGCTTGTCTGCCACTCCATGTCACTATGGACTGAGAGAGAGAGAGAGACACCTGCTCTGTTTCATGTACGTGTGTCCAGACTAATCATGACCACACCTTCTCCTCCATGGGTCACTTTTAGCTTCACTTTTTGTTTCCTTTGTGTAAAAGTCACTGAACTGATCAGTGATGGTGCGTTCAGTCCAAGATGGCCGCTCTGTGCCTGCAGCAGTCGCTTTGTGTTGTTTGTGTGTCGGTAAATGAGCCGCAGCGACACCTGTGCTTACATGCACAGACTATCTCTGGTGTTAGCTAACGATGCTAACGACAACAGCGAGCTAACTGAAGAGTTGATTTTTCTGGTTTGTTAACAACTCAGAACTGGAACACGGTTGATTCCTGGTTCTGAGGTCACATGACCTACACTGGTGTAGTGAGCTGATATTAGCTGCTATGCTATTAGCTCTGCAGATAGCATGGTGTGAGCAGGTCATTGTGTTTTGGTCGTGTTCAAACTCCAACACCGGTCGCCATGGTTACACACTGGAAGTCACAGACTTGATGCATCACAATATTGTGTCTTTGTTGTTGTATATTTCCCAAGTGTGGTGCATTCAGGTACAGACAGGAACCTGGGTAATTTAGGCTTGTGAAGGATCAGCGGGTTCAGGTCTGACCTGGCTGGATGCTTTGTTTCTATTGGCCGATCCAACAGGCAACTTTTAACTTGTGGTGTAGCTCAGATTCAGACGTAGGAAGTCCCTGAGCTCTCTGCTGCTACTGCATTCTGGGTAATGGAGCTTTAACCTTCTATATCTTGTTTATGATCTGCTCTGTCCAGGTGAAGTGGCCTCTGATACCTGCAGCATCCTCCAGCTGTACGTTAACATGTACCTGTCCAGACGGCTCCTCCTGAGCTGCTGCTGCACCTTCACAGCTGAACTGATGCTTCCTTTGTCTATCAATCATCACGCGCTCTGCAGTGCTGTGCCTTTTCATTGTTCTCCTCCTCATTCTTCTTCCTCTTTTTTCTTTCATTTCATATCCCGCCTTGCCCTATAGTCACATTATCTTCATATTTGAGCGTTATTAAAGTGGGGTGGAATCATAAAGAAATTGGTTCTGGAGTTTATGTACAGACTCGATGCTGTGAGCGGCACTGATACGACGGTAAACAAGAGGAAATTGGGTTTTAAAAATAAGACGCTGAGGGATTTGATGCTCGCTCGGAGACGACAGAGTAGCTTCAGAGGAGGAGAGGTGCTGATTTATTCACCGCATGTACGACGGCACCGAGACAAACCTGCAGGCCGGAGGTCAGCTTCCTGTTTGGTTGGGTTCCCTGAAGGGGTCGTGCAGGTTAAACGGTAAACATTTGGTCTGTGTCCCACTTCAGCGGCTGCATCCTTCGGAGGACGCGTGTGAAGGCTGATTACACAACAGCGTCACAACGAGATCTGTCCCAGTTTGAAGGCTCCTTCAGATCCGACACCCCACACCTGTCCGTCACGGCCCCCGTATCCCAAGATCCATGTGTTGTTTGACTTTAGCACATTGATTGCGTTATTGCCACCGTTGGAGGAGGAGCCTCCTCTGAAGCCGTTGCCTCTGTAGACCGTCGAGGCTGCGACCGCCGAAGGATCCAGGACTGATCGGTTTTCATTTTGCCGCCAAGATGAAAATACTGTCAAACTCTCATTTGAATAGGATCCAATAAAAAGAGCAGATGAAGTCGTATCCTCTGCTCCGATGAGACAAATACATGTGGAATGTCCTGATGCTGCTGCACAATGACTCTGCATCGGTGACTGAATACAGTCCCCTGCAGGCTTCCGTACTGCATCTTCATAGATTCTCTTCACGACCCCTTGGCCGCAGAAACTCTCTAAAACAGATCCCATGAAAGGAGCCAGTGTGCATCAATGAGGGATAATAAGCATTCTTCATTTCTGAAAGGCTCCACACTTTGATCCATCAGCAACATCCAGGAACGTATAATCCTCTAATCTCTCCTCGTCCTCGCTGTTGTGGCAGCCAAATGTTTCCTGTGATCTTCTCTTCTCACTCAGTTTTTATTCTGGAGCTGTGGGATTTTTTTTATTTATTTATTTATTTATTTTTTCTTCAGCGTTTTTTAACATTTTAGTTCATGTTGTTGCTGCTGCGGTGATTTTGATCCATCTGCGGCTTTGACACACCAAAGCTGCCGGGTCTTTTCCCCAAACACACACTCACACACACACACACACACACACACACACTTGACAAACAGTGTCTGGCAGATACGATGAAATCCTCGGTGCTGTTTGCAGTTTGGAGAATCTGAAATATTTCCAAACAGCTTCCACTTCAGTTTTAATCCTGCAGGTGTTATCCTGATGTTTCTGCTCTTGAAATACAAGAAAAGACAAGAACAATCTGCTTTTAGCTTAAAAAGGAGACGCGTGTATAACAACAGTCTGTCTGTGTCTGTGCTGCAGGAAGTGTCTGTCCTCACAGAGGAGGACAGAGCTTTGCTTCATTCTCATTAACTTGTAAAGAAGGAAGTCGTCTTCTTCTCTTTCAGGGAGGTGGACACAGATTGTCAGATGGATTGTGCAGAGTTTTTTTTTTCCTCATCTTTCAATCTGTCTGAGCTTTTATGCTCTCAGCCGTCCCATCATGCCCCTGTAACCTTCCATTAAGTCGACCTGACGGATCGATAGGTTTATTTTCCTGAGGTATTAAACAGCATTCAGGTACAGTAAGCAAATAAAACTGCTGACACACACACACACACACACACACACACACACAGTACAGTTGACCTGCAAAACATCAATATAAGTGTTTACAGTCAAACCTGTTAACACCAGTTAAACAGAGGTTGCAGAGCTCAGAGATGGAGACACATTAAGAACAAGAGAATAATTAATGGAGCTGAACGAGGAGGAGGAGGAGGAGGAGGAGGAAGAAGAGTTGACACAGGCACATTTGTGATATAAGGAGATGTATGAAGTATAGATGAGTTGTTCTGTGGGGGGCAGCAGGTTATTTATTAACTCATCTAGAGATGAAGTCATTACAACTGCAGATGAATTTCAGTCTCACATCATCATCATCATCATCATCATCATCATCATCATCATCATCAGCAGCAGCATCATCATCATCATCATCATCATCAGCATCATCAGCATCATCATCATCATCAGCATCATCATCAGCAGCAGCAGCAGCAGCTCAGGCTGGAAAAATCACTTCTATTGACAGTGTTTGTTTTGTTCAGACCTCAGTTCACTGACACTGTGTGTGTGTGTGTGTGTGTGTGTGTTAAGTTTCACACAGATGTGAAGGTAAACAGGAGACACTTGATCCTGGCAGGTAAAACATGTCGCTCTTCTTCTGTGGTGCTGAAACTGACGACCCCAGAGGAAGCATCAGCCCTCGCCCTCGTGTGTTTTGGTCTCCTGGATGTGGAGGATGTGGAGCTTCAGGTTGAGGTTCCTCTGCAGAGTCTGAGGTTTTCACTCATCAGCATCATTTCACACACAGAGGAAAAACCTGCAGCCGCTTTCACACAGATATTAATTACCTGTCAGTGTGTGTGATCTCAGTCCGAGGCTGAACCGTGTGCGAGTGTGTGCATGAATACACAGGCCCATACAAAGCACAGAGAACTGCATTGTGGGATTGTTAGCAGAGAGTCTTTCAGTCCTGTTGTAAACGCTCTGAGTGTAATGACCTGAGCTAATTAGCCGGTTAGCTTTAGCTGATAACTACAGGCAGGTAAATGGAGAATAAGTGCCTCCACCTCCACCTCCATCTGTCCACAGCTGTATCTGCAGCAGTGACGGAGGTGGAGCAGCTTCATCCAACAGGTGGCGCTGCTCATCGAAGTGCATACACTCATAATCTGATAACCGTGAGTTCATCAGGCGTCAGTCTCTGAGTGTGTGACAGAGTTACTGTTGATTATCTCAACTGTATAACAAGATTTATAACGTCTGACTGTTACCATGACAACACATGATTGGATTTTTAAAACCGTAAAAAACAAACAAAACGTTACAAAAAAATCCCATTTGTCCATATGCAGGTTAACACACACACACACACACACACACACACACAGAGTCATGCAGACGTATGAGTCCACAGTGACGAACCTTGTAGAGCTAATGAGCTCATTAACATGCACAGCAGTAATCTGTTCTTTCAAGTCAAGTAAACACTGTTTAATGATGATCTTAATTAGAGTGATGTCACCGTGTGATGATGATGATGATGATCTAATGATTTCATTATCAACAGAATAATCAGTTAGTGTAACACG
Source organism: Caranx ignobilis (assembly GCA_021432705.1). Taxonomy (NCBI): domain Eukaryota; kingdom Metazoa; phylum Chordata; class Actinopteri; order Carangiformes; family Carangidae; genus Caranx; species Caranx ignobilis. The sequence goes on from MU269992.1 coordinate 1,116,228, forward strand.
CTCAGTTTGTTCATCCTCGGCCTCGGTTCACACTCTCCAACAATGAGTCGAGAGGCTGTTTGTTTGTTTGTTTGTTGGTTGACAGAAGGTGAGCAGCACATATTCACAGCAGGTTGGTGGCTCAGACTCTGAGTCGTGTTTCTGAGGTCGGTGGTTTAAAGTCTCACTGTAGATCACTTCTGCATTTTACATGAACTTTGAACTAATGAATGAAAATCGCTCCGTTCGTTCAGCTGTCGTCAACGGCGACCGCAGCTGGACAGATGTTGTTGCTGTTCAGGGTCATAACAAGTGGTTTATTGAGGTGAGGGGACGTTTGCTGTTGATGAGTCAGTCACTTCCTTTTTAATGTTCGTTATGGTTTCACTCCTTCGTTATTCACCAGTTGTAGTTGTTTATTTTCTTTTATCGTACTTTCTTCTCTTCACTTTCTGTTCAGTCCCTGTTTATGATGCTGTGTTGGACGGGGGGGGGGGGGCTGTGGTGGTGTTGTTGCACTGATGATAGAGACAAAGGTCATTTTGGAGGTTGTTTACCAATAAGTGCATTGTGTAAACAAACTGCTGCTCATTCACTGTGGTGATTTTACATGATCTTTACATGTTCGTGTTATGCCCCCTCCCCCCCCCATCACCCCCTCTGCTCTGTATATGTGTGTTTATTTATATATGACCCCATTTATGCTTTAGAGCTTAACATCATATGTCACAGAGTCCTCGTGTGTTTATGTCAGATAAACGCTGGTGTTTAACTCACAGTGTTCGGTGTAAAAAGGCCGTGTGATATATAACAGTCATTGATCAGCTCATCATAACCTCATCATCACTGCCACGCAGGATTTGTCCCTCGCTTAGTTTTCTAATCTAATTCAGGCTTGGTTTTTGTTTCTCGCTGCTGAAAATCAACACTTCCTGTCCTGTGTGTCCCTGAGGAGTCGGGAAGTGTTTTAATGTGAAACAGAGTGTGTGTGTGTGTGTGTGTGTGTGTGTGTGTGTGTGTGGGAACAGCAGACTAACACAGAGGAGAGGAAGAAGAGAAGAGTCTGAGTTTCTGCCTTTTAAACAGTTCTCCGTTGAAATGAAAGAGCACAGAAAAACCTGCCCTTTGTCAGAGCTGTGATTTACACACACTGTCTGTAAGTGGATCCTTCACCTCCTGCCACTGCACTTAAAGCTCCATACAGTATGAAGGCAGTCGTTTGTCTCGACCTCTCGTCCTCTCGTCCTCTCGTCCTCTCTGCTCGGCGACTCGTTGATGATGGTTTTTGTCAGAGCTGTTGAGATTTCCTCGCCCCTGGGGGCATTTTCCCACAGTTGTGACCCCGCTGACCCGCTGAGGTGTGATCACCTGCAGCGGACGGGTCTGATCGGCAGTCTGAACCCTGACGATGTCACGCAGGTCTTCTCGCTCCTCTGATCAGATGTATCGCTGCAGACATACATGATGTCTAATTCAGTGTAAATGGAGCCTCTCTCTTTTTTCTCGTTCTTCTCTTTCTTCTTCTTCTTTTTCTCACATTCAGGTATTTTTTGCCCAGAGGCTGCACCTGCAGTTTGCACCTGACTTATAGCTCTGTTAGCAGATGTAAGGACCAAAAATAAAGCAGACATAAAAAGACTTCTGGAGTCTGCAGAGCGAGGGGAGAAAATAAAACCCAGGAAGTCTCAGAGTTTCAGGGAAAATGAGTCGACTCTCAGTGAAACTGTACAAACATGAAGTGAGTCAGAGTCTTGATGCGTCTGGTGTGGAGCGGAGAAGACAGCTCTTTAAACTATTGATGAGTTCGAATGAAAAAAAAATATGAAATACTGATTTAAAATCAGACTCAGAATCATGTGTTTGAATTAATATTCTCCTTTTTGACAGGAAACACACTGTAGTGAACTTGTTTAATTATTGTATTGTCATGTTTAATAAATGATGGATTCATCTTTTATTAATCAAGAATCACATCAGTGACAAACCAGATTCTGAGGAGACGTCAGGCTCCATCAGATCCATCAGATCATTAACTACTGAGACCAGCAGTGATTCAACACTGATGCAGTTTATTCATCCAGAGTTAAACACAACTTCAACATCACAGACCGACTGCTTTCTCATCGAGTGTTGTTTAAGAATGACTCGGTCCTCGCTGTCGCGCACATGCTGGGGAGGTGTGGCTGGAGATGGGAGCTGTTGTTGTTGTTGTTGTTGTTGTTGTTGTGTTTGAGGTTGTTGTTGTTTCTTCTTCATGGACAGTAAACGCTGCTGATCTTCCCTGCAGTTTGTGATGAACTCACTTAGGACTAAAGATTTCTCATCTAAACCTCAGTGAGTCTGAATGAGTCGTCTCCCTCTGTTTCTCCTCACATTAACCCACTGCTCCCCCCCATCCCTCCCTCTCTCTCTCCCTCTCCCCCTCCCTCTCTCTCTCTCCCCCTCTCTCTCTCTCTCTCTCTCTCTCTCTCCCTCTAATGTTGCAGAGATAAACTGTCAGAAACATTGAATGATGAAAAGGTGTGATTACTGCCGGCGTGCCCTTCCTCCTCCTCTTCCTCCTCCTCAAGCTCCAATGGCAGCAATTTGTTATTTTGGGGGTAGGGGTGGTGGTGGTGGTGGTGGTGGTGGGGGGCGCCGGCGGCCGCCGCCGTCAAAAGCGACTTTCATGGCACTTTAAAAGATGAGACACGTCTGAGCCCAAAGAGTTTTTCATTTAAACTGTCATGTAAAAAGCTTGTGTCATGTGAGGAGTACTTCAGCTGTTCAGCTGTCTTCATTGGGTTCACAGGTAACCCCCCCCCCCCGACTGCCACTTACCCCCCACCCCTCTTCTCTGTTTCCCAGAATCCTCCTCTCCTTTTCATTTCTCCTGTTAAAGATCTGTGACCACCTTTTACAGCTGATGCCGTCGCTCACGAGCAAACTTTTTATTTTAACGTTTTATCAGTGGACGTCTGAGAGTGTGTGTGTTTTCTGTTTCCTGGTGTAATCACATGATCTGAGTGTGTGTGTGTGTTTGTCTCAGTGTGTGTGTGTCTGTCAGTCACAGCTCTGATGATGTGTTCACATTGATCCCTCTGATCTGCTCTTAATCTTATTGATATTCTCCTGATAGCTGCATTTTCTGTGATTTAATGGACCACAGAGCACATCGCCTCGGGCTGTGTGTGTGTGTCTGTGTCTGTGTGTGTGTGTCTGTGTCTGTGTAAGTGTGTGTGTGTCTGTGTAAGTGTGTCACCTTTTTAAGGCAGCCAGTTACAGATATAGCCGCCGCTGGAGGAATCACTTTTTTTCCCACTTATTCACTTTGGCTCAGCGCAGACGTCAAGAGAAATGATGTCATGTGTCAGACGGGAACGATCTGCAGCCAAATGTATAAAAATGTTCCCGTGTTCCTCAGTAAATGGAGGAAGGAGGGAAATCATATAAAAGAAGGAAGAGAGAAGGAGAAGAAGGAAAAATACCCCCCCCCCCTAAAAAAAACCCTGTGTAAAGTTTAATCACAGAAGTTTCCACTTGTCACGTCTGATCAGGTTGTAATATTTAACACAGACGCTTCACTTCACACCTTGTTAACTGACAATTATCCATGAATAGTTAATGAAACGCTCGTCATAAATACCAGACGGCTCAGAAATGTGCTCTGAGCGTGACGGAGGGAAAAGATGCAGAAACAGAAGCAGAGAGAAGGAGGAGAGAGGGAGAGGTCAGGGAGAGGTCAGAGGTCACGTCTGCTGCTGTAGTTGCAGGTTTTTCAGCAGATCCAGTCACCACGAGTGTGAGGCACATACCAGAGAGAAAACGTCCTCACAGACGTCAGACTCGTGTTTCTTTATGTTCAAAGGAAGAAAACAGGACTGTGACAGTAAAAGGTCATGTGCTGCAGAGTCTGTGCAACAACGACAACAAACTTTATTTATAGAGCACTTAACAAAAGCTTAGTTACAGGTTTGTCTGCTTCACCACAGCGGCTGCTCTTCTGTACGTTATGTACAGTAAAGTGCTGTAAACCTGTAAAATGTGCAGCATCCTTATGAAAATCAACCTTTTATACGTATGTTGCACTTTCTAACACTTCCTTTGTGTGTAAAACCTACTTCATCCTCTTTCTTATCTCTCGCTCTTTTTCCAGCTCTGACTCTTAAAAGATTTGCACAAACTGGCAAATAAAATCTGTTAAATCAAAGTGTTTCACAGCAGCAGAATCAACCAGGAGCAAGAGAAGCAAAGAGGACTGAAGAAACAATTAAAACAATCAGGAGCATGAAAAAAAAACAGACATGAAACTCTTCAATAGAAGGTCGAAGCGCAGAATAAAAACCCAGAGTCTTTTAAAGTTCAGATTATAGAATTAAAAGTGTGACTGAACAAAACTCATGTTCATCTTCAAAGTATTTTCTCTTCACACGTCTGATGACTCCTGCACTCGTCCTGATCCTGCATCCAGTTAAAATCAGTTTCACCATGGCGACAACCTCGGTGCTGGACCTGCTCGCTCACTTCTTGTAGAGTTTGGAGGCTGACGCTGTCTTTTCTGTCCCTTCATTGTTCAGCCTGAGTCTCTGTCCTGCTGGTATCTTCATCCCACTCATCTGTGAGGTCGGCAGGTGGAGGTCAAGGCCTGTTTGCTACTGTCTGATCCCATAGGTGCTATATTCCACACTATTGGCTTCTCTAGATGTCAGTCAATATCCATGACAAGCCCGCCTCCCTGCCAGGAAACATGTGATCACGAGGAACTGAATGATCTTCAGAACCGTCTTTAAACATGAGTTCTTCTGCGTCTCTGTCATGATGGTTGAGATCTGATCAGACGTAACAACTGACTGAACTGACAGGGGTCAAAGTTTCAGCAGCTACATACACACTCAGTGTCAGGCCTGTCACTGTGGGCGGGGCCCAACAACCTCCTGGTGCCCACCCATTGGCTCCCAGATTTATTTTGAAAATGTGTCATTTAAATCCTTCAGTGTAGCTGTGGAGCTGCAGGATGATGAAGGAGGGGGAAGCTGTAGAAACACCTCCGCTGTAGAGCCGGTCCAGCTGGGCAGTGAGGGAAGCAGGTGGTGCACCGGTGTGCCAGAGCTCCTCTTCTCCTTCTTCTTCTCCTTCTCCTTCTTCTTCTTCTTCTTCTTCCTCTTCCTCTTCCTCTTCTTCCTCTTCTAACTTGGACACTTCAGCAGCACTTTGAAGCAGCAGCAGCTCCTGCAGCTCCCAAACATGCTGGATGAAAGCCCAAACAGTTTAGCAGAGTGCTGAACGAGGATCAGAGCGGAGGAGCTCCTGTCTCTCAAACACATAATTAGAATCAGTGTCGTCTTGATGTGCCAACTACACCGGGAGCAAACACGGGCCGACTCGGGTAATTGGTGATGATGCATTACAAGCAACATCACAGCTGACATGGAGAGAGCAGGACCCGGAGTGTCAGCGAACACATCACACACACACACACACACACACTTCCATACACAGAGCAGGTGACAGTCAAACAGCTGGAGACTCTTCTTCTGTTCCTCTGGTTGTATATTTTGTGCATCACTTCCTGCCTGAGGCCTGGTGTCAGGTTTCAGACACTCACTCCTCTCATCACACGTGTGTTGGAGGGAACATGGAGGCCAGTGAACCCTTACAAAGAGTCAGTACGTTCTGAATGTACATGTGGACGCCCACACACATCTGATCTGAGCCCTGCTGCTGTCAGCCTCACTGTGACGCTGCGAACCTGAGACAGTGAGCGAGGTCACAGATGAGGTCGAGAAAAAGCATCACGACCTCCAGCGTCACGTCACTTCACAGTAAATACGCAACAGCAGATTAGGATCTGTACGTCCTTTAACTGGACTGTTACTAAGCAACAAGAACAGTCTGTTGTCTCCACGTGAACTCAGGTGTGTGTGTTGACGTGTCCAGGTTCGTCCTCCTCTGACGACCGCGCGTCATTTCATTCACATCTTCATCGTTTCAAAGTTTAACATCTAAGATCGATCCAATCAAAGAGAGTGATGTCACCTTCTGCATCAGCTCTCATCCAATCAGGTCACTTATACTGTGACCACTGATGTTCATAGTATAAACATTCACAACATTCACCAACAGCCATTACAGTATAAGTTCACACACACACACACACACACACACACACACACCTCTCTCTGTTTTCATTGTTCTGCCTCCTCCCACCATCGTTATCAGGCAGGATACACAGAGTCTGTGCCCACCTGCCTCCCAGCTGGCATCTCTCTTTCCTTTCTACCTCCTCTCTCTCTCTCTCTCTCTCTCTCTCTCTCTCTCTCTCTCTCTCTCTCTCTCTGTGTCTCTCTCTCTCTCTCCCTCCCTCCCTCCCTGGTGAATAGTGTTGTTGTGTTTTAGCTTGTCTTGTCGCAGCAGTCGAGCTTTTTCTCACCCGTTCACAACAACTCCAGACAAGGGAGCAGGTGTCGGCTCGAGCTGCTGCCCAGCACTGTGTGTGTGCATGTGTGAGTGTGTGTGTGCATGTGTGTGTGCATGTGTGAGTCTTTGTGTGTGTGTGTGTGTGTGTGTGTGTGTGTGTGTGTGTCCTGATGTGTCCAGTAGGATATTCTGCTGCCTCTGACCATTGTTGCTAAAATTGGAAAGCATGTTTTTCTGAGATAAAGAAGCTCGCCAGGGGAAGGTGTGTGTGTGTGTGTGTGTGTGTGTGTGTGTGTGTGTGTGTGTGTGTGTCACTGTAACCCAGATAAAGAGTATTTAGTTTCGTATAAACTTTATTGTCCACAAACATAAAAGGATTCGTCAGTAAAACTCATTGAGTTTGAACGTAGTTGTTGTTCTTTTGCTGCCTGATATGAACCTGCCTCTGTCTCTGTTTCCTCCACCTGCGTCTCATTCACCTTCAGTTCACCTTCAGGAGGCCACACCTGGCTCTGTGTCCACATGTCACACAGAGAGTGCGTTCAGGAGCCTCAGTCAGGGTGCGTTCAGGAGCCTGAGTCAGAGGGTGCGTTCAGGAGCCTCAGTCAGGGTGCGTTCAGGAGCCTCAGTCAGAGGGTGCGTTCAGGAGCCTCAGTCAGGGTGCGTTCAGGAGCCTGAGTGAGGGTGCGTTCAGGAGCCTCAGTCAGAGGGTGCGTTCAGGAGCCTCAGTCAGCGTGCGTTCAGGAGCCTGAGTGAGGGTGCGTTCAGGAGCCTCAGTCAGAGGGTGCGTTCAGGAGCCTCAGTCAGAGGGTGCGTTCAGGAGCCTCAGTCAGAGGGTGTGTTCAGGAGCCTGAGTGAGGGTGCGTTCAGGAGCCTCAGTCAGAGGGTGCGTTCAGGAGCCTCAGTGAGGGTGCGTTCAGGAGCCTCAGTGAGGGGGCGTTCAGGAGCCTGAGTCTCTGTGTTTGGCTGATCTGAAGTCAGTGTCAGTGAAGTGCTCAGTGGTCAGTTAGCAGAGCGAGTTCACTCGATTCCTCGTCTTGTTCTACACCGATAGGCTGTCACTGAGTCTGACTGGGCCACTGGAGATTAGATGGTGAGAAGTGTGTGTGTGTGTGTCTGTGTGTGTGTGTCTCTGTGTGTGTTCAGCTCACATGTAAGAACATGATATATCCAGTCACCGACACACTGACCGTGTCTTACACGCCTCCCTGAATATCGCTGACAGTACTTACACACCCTCTCTCTCCATGCCCCCCCCCCCTCCTCATCACCCTCTCCCTCCCTCCCTCCCCCCTCCCTCTCTTTCTCCATCCATCTCTGTCTTTCACTTTCCTTGTCTCTCTCTCTTTCTTTCTGGCCCCAAGAGATAACTCTGACACCTGGGATGGATGCTCTCCCTCCTCCTCCCTCCTCTCTCTCTCTCTCTCTCTCTCTCTCTCTCTCATACACACACACAATATATATTTACTGATAAGCAGCCCAGGTCTTCCCTCTCACCCACCAGGTAGAATGCTCTTTGTATGTGTGTGTGTGTGTGTGTGTGTGTGTGTGTGAGCTCTATCTGCAGCCTCCACAGTCTGAGGGTGTTGTACAGCAGCAGAATAATGGGCTGTAACTCACTCTTAAGCTGCACTGGATTATAGTCATTGGATGGCAATTTGTGCGTGTGTGTGTGCGTGTGTGTGTGCGTGTGTAAATGTTTGTGTGTTCAGTGTGTGCAGCTCTGAAACATCACAAAGTCTTTAATGGACTTAGTGTAATTTTCAGGTTGTTGATTTAAAGCTGCAGCTTTTTGTCGTTGTATTGACGGCTCCTCTCTCTCAGGTCAGAGTCGCTCACTGAGGAGCTACAGCCATAAATCTACATCATCTGCAAACATAAGGAAGTTAATTATAAAAAAAAGAGCAGTTCAAACAGAATAAAACATGATTTACAACATGAGGAAGTGAATAAAATAAAGGAATGAAAAGTGTGGATGAAGAGGAGGGAGGAGGTCATCAACATGACGAGCCCCTGCAAAGACAGGAAGTAGTTTAGAGACAAGAAGAAGAGCTGGAGGGTGTTTCCTCCTCCGTCATGATAAGATCAGATCAGAGACGCTTTATTCCTCCCAGGCTGGAAACGACTGTAACAGCAGCAGGAATTCACCTGAGTGCAATATATCCACGATGTAAATACGATGTGCACGTGAATAGAAGCTCCTCCCACTTTGATTTAAAACAACCAGAGTCACAAAGTCCTGCTTCGTCCTCTGAGGCAGTTTCAGACCAATTAGCAGCTTCCTGGTGTGTGTTCAGATTTGTAAGAGAAGAGCAGCAGCAGCACTGAGCGCTGAGTTTGTGGATATGGGAGGTGTCACTGTGCAGAGCACCTGCACATTTACACCTCCCCCAGGAGCTTTCATCGCCTCCTGCTCTGAACCCTCAGACATTAACAGCAGCTCTTTCTTCTCTGCAGCTTCACCAGCTCCTTCTTTTTTCTTGTGGGAAAAACTTTCTGTAAGATTTTGGAGTTTGTTTGAGGTCGAGTTTGTGAGGTCAGACCGATGTTTGTGGACGGGAGGGACTCACAGTCTCTGTTCGATGGGGTTGAGGTCGGGGCTCAGCGGGAGGGGGGGGGGGCGGGCTCGTCAAAGTTCTTCTACACCCAGACTCACCCAGCCGTGGATTCATGGACTGTGTTTTTGTTTTGTGCACCAGGGACACAGTCAGAAAATCGGCCTTCACCAAACTGTGTCCACAAAGTTGGAGGCAGAAAGAAAAACGTCCAAAATGTCTCCATCAGTCGAAGCGTTCAGATTTTCTCTTGACTGGAGCTAAAGGGCAAAGGTCAACCCCTGAAAGACACAGCATCAGCATCAGCACACGGCACAGGTGGCTGGTCGAAACACCTGAATTCAGTGATGGACAGGTGTGAGTGAGTGAGTTTCTTACCCTGTGGGCGTATATAGAGTTTATTCCTTTATTCATATATTGTGGTGTCCCATTGGGGGGGGGGGGGTCACCGAAGGAAGATACGTACATTCCCATACACAGAGGTCTCCAGAGGTCGCCAAGTTGGAAACTACATTTCCCACAAGGCCAAGGGAAGCAGACAGGTAATCGAGGCAAAGAGGAGACAGGCAAGAAAAACACACAGTGTTTCTCTATATACACACATGTAACTGATAGCTGCAGCTGCAGGCCTGGTTGTATTGGTACATCTGCTCCTGTCTCTGCTTGCTGTGCGTGTGTGTAAGTGTGTGTAAGTGTAAGTGTGTAAGTGTGTGTGTGTGTGCAGTGGTGTTGGATGGCGGGGGTGGTTGGTGAACGTGGGATTGCACCTTGTTCCCTGTGATTCATCTCCCCTCGGTGCAGATAGAGGCAAATAAATTGTGGGGCGCAGCGGGTGGAGGGGGGGCAGGGGGGTTGTCTGCAGCCACAGATCAGCATGTTGCTGGATTAGATGAACAAGTTTCCACACAGAGCAGCTTCTGTGTTGCTGCAGGCGAAGCAGCAGCAGCAGCAGTGAAGCTGGGACGTGGCTGGATGTGACTGAGATGAGTGTAAAGTGTAATCACTGCTTTTTTGTCATTTAAAAAAGATCTGCTGGTCGATTTGATCAGCTGACGGCGCTCACGCTGTCTTTCAGCTCATGATGAAAGCTGTTGATGTGTTGTGACGACACACTGCTGCTGCTGCTGCTGCTGCTGCTGCTGGATCTGCTGCTGCTGCTGCTGGAGCTGCTGCTGGAGCTGCTGCTGCTGCTGCTGCTGCTGCTGCTGCTGCTGCTGCTGCTGCTGCTGCTGCTGCTGCTGCTGCTGGAGCTGCTGCTGCTGGAGCTGCTGCTGCTGCTGGAGCTGCTGGAGCTGCTGCTGCTGCTGGAGCTGCTGGAGCTGCTGCTGCTGCTGCTGCTGCTGCTGCTGGAGCTGCTGCTGCTGGAGCTGCTGCTGCTGCTGCTGCTGGAGCTGCTGCTGCTGCTGGAGCTGCTGCTGCTGCTGCTGCTGCTGCTGCTGCTGCTGCTGGAGCTGCTGCTGCTGGAGCTGCTGCTGCTGCTGCTGCTGCTGCTGGAGCTGCTGCTGCTGCTGCTGCTGCTGCTGGAGCTGCTGCTGCTGGAGCTGCTGCTGCTGTGGGGGGATTCACAGCCTGATCTGAGTCCAGCTGTTGGCTTGTGTCAAGATGTTAATGTTGCAACACCAAGTGTAGAATCAGACTCCGCCCACTGCTCTGGGGCGTCTTTGTACGGTGGCCCTGAAGGGTCAAGATGCAAACAAACCTGTGAATAATTGTGCAGCATTGAGATGTTTTACTGACAGTGTTTGAAGGTGTTTGAGCCTTCAGGGCCACCGTAGATGAGCTCCACTCATTGTCCAACATTGGTGCTTTGATTCCTCCACAATCCCATGGTTTTGAAGAAGTCCTTGTGTGTGTGTGTGTGTGTGTGTGTGTGTGGGGGGGGGGGGGGGGGGGGGGGGGGTGAATGATGTGTTTCCTTTGTGGAGCTCCGAGCAGTTGACAAGACGAGCGAAGCCCATAAGTGCCGCCCATTTATATCCTCATTCATTCTGTGCTATTCTCAGCGAAGCTGCAGCGACCTCCGCTGCTTCTTCTTCCTTTATGAGACGAGACGCTCAATCTTCTTCAGAGTGTCTCTCCACCAGCATCCGGAGCTGTAGGTTTGAACTTTGCTATTGACTGAGGGGCTTCTGGTTCACGAGGTCACATCTACCAATAACAACATTATTTAAGTTTCTGAATCTTCTTGCTCACAGTCACAGTGTGGAAGAACCAGCTGGAGTTCACGGTGTCTGGAAGCTGCAGCTGCCGCAGCTGTTTCCCAGAGTCACTGCAGAAGTCACTGAAGTGTGGCAGTCATTTTGTTTTGCTTTTTAGTGCCTCACAGGCCACCGTACACACCGAGGGTTTAAGTCTCACACCAGCTGAAGTGTTTAATGAGGAGGAACAGACCTGATTGAACCTGATTGAATCATCTGCAGCTTCTTATTTGACATTGTGACATTGTGTGAATCAGGTGAATTTCATCAGCTCCATGTTTTGGATTTCAAACCCTCATGAACCTTAAAGTCATGATGTGTCCTTCATAACCCCCCCCCCAGTTTGTATTATAGTTATGTTATCTTTAAATATCCGAGCCTCTGCTGCTCAGGCTTAAATTAGCTCTCGCCGGCTATTTTAGTCTCTCCTGCTGCTTTCAGCTCAGTGTCCTCAGGGTCTGAGAGCCATTTCCAGCCCCCCCCGCACCAGATAGAGCGTAGATGTGAATTAAATACATGACGACATGAGGAAGGGAGGAGTATTAGAGAAGTCCTGATCTGTGGTTTACAGATGTAAACATCCAGCTGTGACGTGATCATCCTCCTAAAGCTCCATACGGTATAAAGGTAGACGTGCGTCTTAAGCTCCATACGGTATAAAGGCAGACGTGCGTCTTAAAGCTCCATACAGTATAAAGGCAGACGTGCGTCTTAAAGCTCCATACAGTATAAAGGTAGACGTGTGTCTTAAAGCTCCATACAGTATAAAGGTAGACGTCCATGTGTAGTGTGATTATAAAGCAGCTCTAGGTTCTATATTAATACTGTGAAAGTATCAAAGCCTCAGTCCACAGAGAAATGCACACAGCCTGTATTCAGACACTGAGCCTTAAAACCAGCCGTCAGGACTTCCTGTCACTTTGTGATGTCACAACTAAGCTGTCACACCCAAAGCCCCGCCCCTCACCAGCTGGACCCACCATACAACATTTGGCAGGATTTTGGTTTCTCTGAATGAGAGAGAGAGAGAGAGAGAGAGAGAGGAGATGGAGAACTACACTGAGATCGTTTTTAGATCTTCTCATGGATCAGCCCTTCAAAATAAAAGACAGAAACATGGCGCTTTAAAACACAAATCTTCAGAGTTTATGATGATGTCATTTGTTACCATTTGAACTTTTTTAAATGAATGAATCTGCGCTCTAACACCACTTCCCCTTTAATAATTTGCACCCAGTCTTAGAACATAATTAACCGTCATGATGATTAAACACATTAGAGTCTTTCCTCCAGTGGCTTCGTCTCCTTCTCTGTTTAGCTCGCTGCTCCCTGTGTCTCTACACCAGACCATAATACAAGCGATGTAGTTGCCACAGCAACCTCCGATGTAGCCATCCTTAATTGGACCGTCCTTAACGAAGTTTTCTGACAAGAGCGGTGGGAAGATTGATGAGGGGAGGGAAGGAGAGGCAGAGCCGGAGCGAAGGAGGTGCAGAGGGAGAAGGAAGGTGGGTCAGATGTTGATGAGGGTTTATGGACCCGATCACACGAGATATTGGTTTGTGTATGTGTGAGTGTGTGTGTGTGTATGTGTGAGTGTGTGAGAGGGAGAGAGAGAAAGTAGGAAAAGAATGAGGATATTCTTGTTTCTAAGAATAGATCCTGGAGACAGAAGCAACTGTGACGTGATGGTGTGTTGTGGTGCAAGAGTGTGTTGTGTGTGTGTGTGTGTGTGTGTGTGTGTGTGTGTTTGTGTGTACGTGTGTGTGTGTGTGTGTGTGTGTGTGTGTGTGTGTGTGTTTGTGTGAGACTCAAGGCATTCTGTGGATCGTTCAGTGTTTAATCCACCGCTTCACCGCCCTCGTCATTCCCAAGTGGCAACATCCACTATCTGCCAGATCCCCAAGGGAAGGGGTGGAGAAAACGAGAAGGAAAGCGAGAGAGAGAGAAAGAGAGAGGAGGAAGGGAGCGAAAGAGGGACAGATTAAAAAAAAATGTGGCGAAGAAGAGGGGTGATGAAAGCGATAGAGAGGAGTGGAAAACAAGATAATCACTGATACATGAAGAACAAGAGAGCAACAGAGAGAGAGAGAGAGAAAACAGGACAGATTTAGTCAGAGAGAGAGAGAGAGAGGAAAAAGCTGCAATGAAAAGGAAAGAAACAAACAGAAATGAAGGGAGGTCGAGAGAGAGAGAGAGACAGAAGGACGGAGAGGGAGATGGAGCGATAGAATGGGTCTCTCAGTTCACTGCATTCTTTTCATGTTTCCAACTCATCATCTCCGCAAAGGGAATCAAAGATGAAATGAATAGCGTGATCCGGGGAGAGCGTGGGCGGACTGGAGAATCACTGTGTGTGTGTGTGCGTGTGTGTGAGTGTGAGTGGGTGTGTGTGTGAGTGTGTGCTGTTGTTAGTGTGAGTACTGTACTGTATCTGTGATGTTGTGTTGTGTTGCTGTGAAGTTGTATTTGAAATAGTTTGTGATATACCTGTGTGGGTTTATGTTTGTGTGCAAGGGCTGCAGAAAACACACATCAAACAGTGTAAATACAGTGTGTGTGTGTGTGTGTGTGTGTGTGTGTGGAACACTGCTCATTTTCTTTGCCACATACAGTAGATGATTGAGTCAAACCTCCTGCGGCTAAACAAACCTGAAGCCTTGTTAGTGCACTGAGGGCCACGTTAGCTTTAGCACAAACAACATTAACATAAACGATGCTACTTATGCTAAGGTCTCTGATGGAGGACGATGGACAGCAGAGACTTCGTTCTGCTTTTGTTTAATGGGTTTTTTTGTTTGTTTGTTTTTTACTCTGACATCACGACAGCAGATTCAGGAAGTTTTCAGCCTTTACACTGAAACTCCAACGTTTCCCTCGACAAATTAAACCAAAAAAAACACCAAACCACCCACACTCTCCTGCAGCACCCACACCGCTTCTCCCTCTGTCTGAGTCTAAGCAGCATATTTTAGATAGAAAATCCAATGGTCATCAAGAATTCATACGGTGCGTTTGTATAAAGCTGCACCTCACTCACACACACACACACACACACACGGTCGATCCAGGCGGCTCAGCGTTAGCTCACAGAGGCTTCAGCAGAGGCAGAGGCAGTGGATGGTGAACAGGGGATACGAGCGAGCAGAGGTGAAACTCTACATACAGTATAAAGGTAGATGTTAGTCTTAAAGCTCCGTACTCAGAGCCTCCTCTCTTCTGATTGGCTGACACCGACCTGTTGTTACTAGATCTCCAGAGAGAAGCTGAGAGAGGAGATGGAAAACTACACTGAGATGGTTTTTAGATCTTCTCATGGATCAGCCCTTCAAAGTAAAAGTCCGAAGAAGACACTTTTTCCATCTTCTTTCACAGTGAACATCATAAACTAGAACCAGGATCAATGTGCACTTCATTGAAACGACTGTTTGTGCCGTTTACAAACTCTAAAAGGAGGATTCAGTCCACCACTGTGCCATTATCAGGCCGGCTGACTTCATAAACACCATTAAAACTATTGATCTGTTGAGTGGACACAGAGCAGAAGAAAAACCATCTTGTTGTTTTCTGCCCACCAAAGGTTTTATAATGTTGGTCTGTTAATAAAAAGCAGAGGAGCCTGCAGAGAGCTCAACGCCTTGATTGATCATTAGAGATAAAGTAAAAAAAAAAAAAAAAAAAAAGTTTGCTGTAAACTTAGTGCTGGGAGATTTATGGGATGTGAGTGGCTGCCTGTGGAGATTACAGTTCCCCAGACACACATGGTGGAGGAGGAGAGTGAATCTGCTGGGAGAGTTTCATCTTCATGCAGATCACACAGAGCCACAGAGATTAGTGTCCAGAAACAAACACTCAGGACCTGTTCAGTCAGAAACTGTGGTGTTTGTTTTTACTCTGAACAACATGAGACCACCTCCACCCTCAGACTTTTTAATCAGCACCTGGAGAAACTCTGTTTATGTTTTGATGCACATTTGATGCACCTCTGTAGACATCGCTCCATGGACCTCCTTCTTGCTGGCTTAGCCGGGGGGGGGGGGCTGGGGGGGCAGTGTTGTGAAATACGCTCTCTGAACCTGTAGGGGGAGCTCCATAGAGAAAGAAGCGACCAAAACAGACATGCAGAGTTCCCCTTTAACTCGGCTGGCGTTCGTGTCGTTCGACTCCTGACAGTCGTCACACTTTTGGCTCGTGCAGATTCATTTTTTGCGATTCAGTGCAAAAATGAATGGAAACACCTTAAAATGAGATCAGCATGTGACGTCATCATGGAAACAGAGCTGGAGATTAAAACATGAAGATGACTAACCTGCTGTTGGTTCGAACGCATGTTAAATATAAATGTTCCCTTGTTATTGTGGATTTAAATAATTCATATTCTCTGCAGCGAACGAGCTGTAGGTGTTGAACTTTCCTGCATCTGCTGTTAAGTTATTATGTGGTGTGTGTGTGTGTGTGTGTGTGTGTGTGTGTGTGTGTGTGTGTGTGTGTGTGTGTACAGTAGATACTTGTGGAGCAAATTCTCCATCTGTCAATAGTTAATTAAAACGAGCAGCGTCTCTGTGTGTTTACAGCTTTACTGGATGTGAGTTGGTTTTTTGTATTAATCGTTATTTCTGCTCGTTCACCGAGGACGAAGAAATACACTGGTGTGTGTGTGCATGTGTGTGTGTGCATGCGTGTGTGCATGTGTGCAGCAATCAATGGGCCGTGTGTGGTATTTAAAACTGCTTCCAAGCAACGAAGTGGCTTCTGGTTTATTTACTGGACTCGTCCAGCAGCTAATATTAGAGAGAGAGAGAGAGAGAGAGAGAGAGAGAGAGGAGGAGAGGAAAGGGATGATGGGAAAAAAGAGAGAGAGGCAGACAAAGACCATTTTTCCTCCTCCTCCTCTCTTCCCCCTCCTGTCACATCTGTCTCATCGCTCTCTCCTCCTCTCACTCTCACTCCCCACATC
Organism: Caranx ignobilis; assembly: GCA_021432705.1. Lineage (NCBI taxonomy): Eukaryota > Metazoa > Chordata > Actinopteri > Carangiformes > Carangidae > Caranx > Caranx ignobilis. The sequence goes on from MU269992.1 coordinate 1,132,313, forward strand.
ATCCTCTTTTCATCAGTCTCCATCTGTCAGTTTAACTCAGACACACACACACACACACACACACACACACACACACACTGTCTTTGAGTACAATAGTGAGCACTCACACTCAACACACCTGCACTCTCTTCTTTCTTCCCTCTGTTCATCTCCATCAAACACTTGTTCATTTTAAAGGATCTCCTCCTCGTCACGTCTTCTTTTATATCACCTGCCCCCCCACCCCCCCCCCCCTTTACCTCCGCTCATCCATCCATCTCTCAACCTCGCACACCATATTATATATCTTCGTCTTCACTTTGCTCTTTTATAAGTTTCATTTCCTGTCCGTCCGTCCTCGTCTTCATCCATCCGTGTCCTCCAACGTCTCTCTGACATCGATGTGCTATAATGTCGACTTATCTTCACGCTTCACGCTCGCAGCGTGTTACCGTCTTTCTCTTAACTTTTACCTGAGTGATTTTTATGTCTCTGCTCCGGCAGCAGTCAGAGCTGCAGGCAGCGATCAGGTCCTCCATCCATCCATCCATCCATCCATCTGTCTGTCCATCCATCCATCCATCTGTCTGTCCATCCATCCGTCCGTCCATTTGTCCATGTGTGTCGTGGTTTGATCACACGCTCAGACGTTCATTAGACTTTGAGTAAGTCACTTTAATAGGTTTTAGGAAACAGTGACGTCTCATCAGCTCCATTGTGCTCCGGGTCTTTTAATGAACGTCAGCTGATTTGCACTTTGACCTCTGCACTGGAAAATGTACATGAGCATCTACGGGCTGCTTGTTGTTCAGGTGCACACATACAGTGAAATGATGCCAGTCAGTGTTTCTCAGACAGACGTCGCAGGAATACAGCTCCTCACTGGTTTTGTTCTTGACACCACTTAGCACCATCTGTGTCAACATTATATTCCACATACACCAGTGCTGCTGCTTCAGACTTTGTCGTCTCCACATGAATCCTAATGAGCAGTGAGACACTGTGCATGTGCCATTGTTTCTCTGCAGGAACTGAATGTGGCTCCTGTAAATATATATATGTATATATTTCCTGTATTGTGGATTAGATTTGATTTGCCTCAGTGACTCGGAGGTAAATGCAGCTGAATTCCAACTTTAATGGCTTTGAACACTTATTTCACACACCGCAGTGGACACTGTGTTTAATCACAATGCACCATTCAGGTGATCCACAGCATGTGGACAAAGAGTGTTTCAGAGCGAAGCTGTGTGAGGTTCAGTCAGAGCCACAAGGTCGTGTGTTAAATAGTGAAAGCACAAAAAAAAAAAGCTAAAGAACTAAATTATGGAGAAGTTTCTGTGAAGAGTGTGTGGTTCACTGAAAGTGTTTCACCAGAATCTCCTCAGTGCAGTTTCTTACTCATTTAATCATTGAGTTTAAAGGTGTTGTAATATACTGCAGCACAATGACGATAAAGTTTGAGCTCATTTGAACATAATCATCTAAGTACATTCAGTTTATCTGTGTCAGTATTTGGATTCATGCTGGCAGTGGGTGTGGCCTGTATCAGAAGTGGGCGTCATGTGACGGGTGACGTTTATTGTCATATGCAGTAAAGAGATGATAAAAACCTTCTGATGAAACGGGACAAAGAGATAAAGAACAGAGAGCAGGAAGACACTGAACTGTGCAGCAGTCAGTAAACGTGCGAGGCTGCACGGACGGCGTGTTTGGAGTCGAGTCACTCGAACAGAACCAGACTGAGCAGGACTCACAGACACAACCAGAGCAGGCTGCAGGGGAGCATGTGCACCAAGGCTTTAACTCCTGATGTAACTTTCACTAAGAGCCTGAGGGCTAACGACAGGACACGTCCTCCTGTCCTCTGTGTGGACGCTCTGACCTCCTGTCTCCACATAAATGGACCGTTATTGGACGGACACGAGGTGCAGAGTCACCCTGAGCGTGTTCAGCTGGTGTTCGGTGTGAATGTGCTTCGGTGCTTTAACATCACGGCCGTTCAGACCCAATTAAGCTGCATTAGTCAACAGTGTGATACCGAGCGATGACACCGTCTCCGTCTCGTTTCTTCTCGTCCTTCAGTTCTTTTCTCTGTGTTGGGTTCTTCAGGGAGAACCTCCACTGTTCAATAATCCCCTGGAGGACGTGCTTCAGCTGTGATTATGGGCACGTTGTTGGTGTCAGCCCTCCACCTGTAATCCCACAGTGACGCCCTCCTGGGTGTTATTGTGATATTTCAGAGCTCCAAACATGATGAATTACGAGTGCTGCTTGTTTTTCTAAGGATTTTATTGTGTCGTACGGTGGATGGATGTGGTGCAGCTCTCATGAGACTACAGCACGTTTTATTAGTTCTTAAATGAGAGGAAGGAAAATGCAGTGAGACGTGTTTATCCACCAGGCTCTGCTCTGCTTTTGAAGCTACTTTCTGTACCTAAATCCAGTAATTATGGGATTTACCATACCATGAGGGATTACTGATCACTGCACGGCGTGGTCTTAAACACCCCGCACATAAAATCTAATGTTGGTGGAGCTGGAACGTGATGAACGTGGAAGAACTTGTGGCCCACTTTAGATTTCAGATTGCAGAGATTACACTTCAGAGCAGATCCCGGTTTGTGTCAATTGTGATGGTTCAGTAAGAAACGAGGATAAAATTACAGCAGGGAAAACGAAAACACTCGTCCAGTCACAGTTTAACTTGAACAACGCAGAGCAACACGTTTGAGATGATCCTCATGTTTGACTTGTAAAATCCCTGAGAACGGTCCGATTTACATAATCACACTGATGTGACTCTGCTGCTGCCGCACGTTCACCCGGGAAAAGGATCTAAATGTTAAACATTTGTAAAGTGATCTCATGTTACAGGCTGTGTGTGTGTGTGTGTGTGTGTGTGTGTGTGGGTCCAAAAAGCTTCAGCAATTCAGACTTAATGTAGAAAACGTGAGCAGAGAGGCTGGAGTCAGATGGGCCACTACACAGTTACAGCTCTACTTGACTCGGTTTAGGTCGTTTTCCAATACGACTGACTCCTTCATGCGTGGGCGGGGTCGGCCGTCAGAGCACGGCTGCTGCGGTTGCTCCATCCACCGCTCTTTTTTCGATCCTCTCGTCAGCCTCCAAACGCTGGCTCTGCCACGGCAGCCTGATGGAGCAACAACAGTCTCAGTACAACAGATCAGGGGGCGCTGTTGCTGTTGATTGGTTCTTGTGTCATCACTCTTCCAGTGACGACACTCTCTGGCCAATCAGTGGCCGGCAGTCAGTTGAGGTCACATCTTAGAGATTCGGCGCAGCTTGCTTGGAAACTTGTCTAAGGTGATACCTTAGGCAAAGAAAGATCTGAATGACCTTGTCTTTAAAAGGTCAGTGATGGGCAGCAGGAAGTGAACATCTTCTTCAGTAGGAAACACAGGAGGAGGAGCCGGGAATCGAACCAGCGGCCTCCTCTCCTCTGTGTTTATTATGAGCTGCTGCAGACAGTCAGTTGTTCAGTGTTTGTATGAACTGACTCAGGATCAGTGGGAGTTTAAAGCAGATGAGTCACTGTTGCTTCACTAATAGATGAGAGAACATTAATAGATGATTGGTCACATATGGTTTCAAGATCCATCCTCCTCCAGTGTCTCTCTTTCTCCTCTGTCTCTTCCTGCTCCCTCCTCCCCTCCCTCCCTCCCTCCTCCCAGGCCCAGGACCGGACTCAGCTGAGCACTGTCATGCACCGTCACTCCTTTATTTCATCGCTCCATCATTCTTCTTGCCCCTCTGCAGATCTGGGTATTCATCTGTCCATCCATTTGTCTGCTCCCTTTAGCCTGACAAGTGGAAATGAGGAGGAGAGACAGTGAGGAGGAGGAGGAGGAGGAGGAGGAGGAGGAGGGAGAGAGGGAGGCGATCAGGGAGAGGGGGAGAAAGACGGAGACAGGGTAAGATACTGTGGGGAAATGACTTGAAGGCATTTAAGACAGAGAGAGAGAGAACAAAGAGAAAAGGAAAGGTGATAAAAGAGATGTGGGAACACATAGAGGATGGATGTATGGAGGAGGAGGAGGAGGAAGAGGAGGAGGAGGAAGCTGTTATAAATAAACACAAACAGATTTTTGAGCAGCAACAACAAGCTGTCAGACTCCAACAGGAAGTGTTGACACAGTCTCTGCTGAAGCCGGAAACAAAGGTTCACCTGCTGCAGGAAACGCCAACGAGCCGCAGGTCGTCGGGTTCTGTTGCTAGGCGACACCTAGTGGTCGTAGTAACTACGACAGGGGCAAAAGGGGAAAAAGAAGTACAGGGGTGGATGGATGAATGTGGCACAGGAGAGCGGTGTTCGATTCCCATGTTGAGTAGTTTTTAAGTCGTCACCATGACAACGGAAATCATCGTGATATTGATCACCAACTTTTCCAGCTCATAACCATTATTATGGTAACTATGGCGACGAATGCAGGTACGCTCAGGACCAGGAAGTGGATGTTAAGGTTGTTTCAAAATAAGTTTCTTTTTTCATCTGTGACGTCGCTGGAATTCAGCTTTAGAAGTAGGCGGCGGCTCGTTAATGTAAAGAAATGCCTTTCAGTGCCTCCGTGCTCTGCTCTGACACCGGCGCTCATTCTTCCATGACACACGTCTTTACTGAAGGAGAGCAGACATGTTTAAACGCTGAGTTTTTAAAGTGACAGTGTTAAAGAAACTGACGTTAAAGCTGGGGTTGGTGTCCTGTTCAGAAACATGTGTTGTTACACTGGGTGAAACGGTCCTTCTACCTTCTGAGTAATCAATACATTATGTATCAGAAAAAGGAACGACAGTAATCAGTCCTCTGTGGCAGCTGCAGGACTGACACAACTCCGACCAATCCACGCTCTTCAGTGCGAAGAGCAAGAACCAATCAGATGCCTTCATGTCTAGTTCTGTCTCCGCCCCCCTCGATCCCTGTCTCCTACGCGTGCGCACAATCTTCATGTGTCGCTGTTGCCGGAAGAAATCAGCGTACAGAGTTACAGCAGAACGGATTTCATGCTCATTTATGAGCAGTGGCTGAGAAAACGCAGCCCCAGTTACTACTTCCACCGTTACTTCCAGCGTTACTTGTAACGTTACTTGTAACGGCTCGCCCCGAGAAAAAGGCGAGGAAGAGAAAGGAGGCTGAAAAGGCTGCTAACAAAAAGGCTCTGGATAAAGCCAGACGTCAAACCAGAGGAAACATCGGTGTTGCTTTGTGGAGACAACTGAGGGATTTGAAGTGATGCTGAGGCTGCTCTCTTTCTGTTGGACAGGTAATTATATGCTTTGCTTCGGGGAGGGTTTGTTATTTTTATGAAACGTGTAACTTTTGCTAACGTAGCTACTTTTGTAGCTTGTATTAGCCTAATGCTAATATTAGCTTCTCTGTGGGTTTAAAACGGGTCGGTGACGCTAGTGTTGAATAGATTATAGTATATATATATATATATATATATATATATATATATATATATATATATATATATACCTGCCGCTTCTCGTTTTCGTGCGGTGCGCGTTCCAGTTTGGGAGGGGGAGGAGGGGGGAGGAACTCAGAGGAGGTGCTATTTTCAAATCTTGCTAGCTCTCTTGCTAGCTCTCCAGGATTACCAACCCCAGCTTTAATGTTGGTCACATCCAACATGGCCGACATACGTGGTGAGGGTTAGAAGGAGGAGCAGAGCGTCTCGGTCTGTGACGTTCAGGTCCTGATGTTTCATGTTTGCTCTCTGGGTTCATTGATGATTTCAGGAAAACAAACTCGTTCTGACCAGGTTTTGTTGCTAGGCGACACTTAGTGGTCGTAGTAGGCTATAACGACACTACAGGAGGTTGATGTTTGTTGCTGTCGTTGTAACCATGACAACCGGATTGTTTACAGCTGAGGAGGTTCTTATTTAAACCCACGTCGCCTTCTTCTGTGTTTATTGTTGCAACCAAGGCCACCGAGGGTCATGGAGTCTTTTTGCTTTTTATTACATGTGTTTGAGGGGTTCAGGGACCCCTTTCTCATCCAAGCATTTAAAGTAACCATGGCAACCTCTGAGCACACGTATGCCCTCCCTCTCTCTCTCTTTAACCCTTTGTGGGGAGTGTTTAAACATCTCCAGCAGTTTATTTCTCTCACTCATCAGTTTGTTCTCCTCCTGTTGGCTTTTCCACCTCTTCAGCCCTGACACTGTATTTTGAAGGATCTAACTTTTTCTCATCATTTCCAACAGATCAGCTCGTCCCTCACACTCTCACATTTTCTATTTATATATGAAGCCTGTATATGTTTTCACACGTTATTTTGCACTTATCCATAACAAGTCAGGTATTTCTCAGCCTCCTCTTCCTCCACTCCTCAGATATCGCTTCATCTTTATTAATATATGCTCCACAATGTTTTCAAGCTGTCAGTTTATTCTATATATTTGAGAGAGCCAGACCTCAGTGTTTCATTTTTCACACTTATCCTGAGCAATTCCAGTCATTTCCAACCACCACCTGGTTCTACCTTTTACTCTGTTCTCACGTAGCTTCAGCTCTGATGGCACTGGTTTGTCCCTTCTCTTGACTGTCAGGTGAGCTGCACATTTCAACTCTTCAACCTGCAGGACTGAAACATTTCCTTCTTCCCTTTTAACACTTCTCCTGTTTCTGAAAGCAGCTCGTCTCTCAGCCTACATGTTTGCTTTTTCTAGTTCTTTTATTCATCTTCTGAAACGCCGTCGTGTCCCTTAACAATTAACTTCCTGTTTTATTTTCCTCTGTTGCCTTTATTAACTTTTACTATAATCAGCTCCGTTCAGATGGTAACATGACTTTAATTATTCATTCCCTCATTTTTTATTATTATTATTGCGTGTTTAAAACATTGGGTTTGAATTCTCCAGAGGTCAGAGGTCAGAGGTCAACCAGGGTCCGGCTGAGAAACAAAAATCTCACTTGAAAATTTCATATGAAGCTTTTGTGAGATTAAAAAACGAGGTGCAGAGACACGGACACGGACCTTTTTCACATCCTGCCCTCTTCCTCCAGACGGCAACCACAGACTGTCCCCTGTGGGCCACCGTAGATGATTCCTAATAACTTATGACTGGGCGATTCTTCTTCTTCTTCTTCTTCTCCTCCTCCTCCTCCAGTGTGCACTCTTGGTGTGAAAGTCTTCTGAGGAGGAAACCAGCCGTGTGGTGCGTTCACAGCCCGGAGCTGCTCTGTTCATGTGACTGTAGCTATAGCAGCATATATGAAGATTTAAAATGAAAAGAAACGTCAGTGACAGACGACAAATAGGTTGTTTACTCACAGACACACACACACACACACACAGGAACCATTCGTTTGTAGGTCAGCAGAAATCCCTGCAGACACGAACGAGCTCCTCTAAAAACAGATTGAAATGCAGAGAGAAAAAAGAGTCCTCTGGTGGAGAGCGTACCGTCTCTACCTGAGCGGCTGGTTTTAACAAGCTCGTAAAAAAACCTCTGGAGTTTGGATTTAGTCCCTGCAGCAGGAGGGACGAGGGACAATGGGTGTGTATGTGGAGAGAGAGACAAAGAGAGAGAGGAGGAGGAGGAGGTGTGCACCTGTTTTTGACGGATGTGGGGTGAAAGGCAAAGAGAGTGGGCGGCCGGGCGGCCCCACAGCCCTGATGCACTGCCTTGTGGGTAATGGCCACTGATGCGTAGCGGCCTGGTTGTCATTTTCAGAGGTCCAGCTCCATTAGAGAGAAGAGGAATAGGCTGTGTGTGTGTGTGTGTGTGTGTGTGTGTCTGTGTGTGTGTGTGTGTGTGTGTGTGTGTGTGTGTGTGTGTGTGTGATTGGCTGAGTCCATTAGGAGCTACAGTAATGTGATCCTGGTTTGAGATGATCAAACAGCTCTCTGTCCTTCATTCTGACTTCACCCACCTCCCTCTCTCTCTCTCTCTCTCTCTCTCTCTCTCTCTCTCCTCACTATATGTCTTTATCGCTCAACCACTCTCATTCTGTTCCTTTGATTTCTACTCCTCCCTCTCTGTTGTTGTTTCTCTCTCTCTCTCACACACACACACACACACACACACACACACACAGCAGCCAGTGTGGAGGAGCTACTTTTCTTTCTGACAGAGGACTAATGGGACTTTGTGTCTCGTCGGGACAATTACCCACCTGTAGAAACTCGGTCTCACACACACACACACACACACACACACACACACACACACACACACATGTCCACAGCCTGCTATAAAACTATATTATACTGTCACCCTCTCAACCTTAATAGTGTTGAGTGGCACTGAAGTTATCATAACCAATCACAGGCCTGGCACTTCATTCATTATGTGGCTCTTGTGTATTTGTATGTGTGTGTGTATGTGTGTATGTGTGTGTCTGTGCTTGTCAATGCAGACTGTATATAACCCTCCCATCCCACACACACACACACACACACACACAAATGCTAACACAGCTCTATGTTGCACTCGATTGAACACAATTTGCAAACAGGGATTTTTGTAAAGAAAAAGTTTTGTCTCCTGTTAATGTGGAGCTGTCAGTCAGGGCGAGCGACCTTGGGATAGAGAGGGGGAGAGAGAGAGAGAGAGAGCTTTAATGCAATCCTGAGTTGATATAGTGAGACTGTCCTCCACTGTGCTGCATAATAGGCTATAGTGCTTTCCATTTAAATCAAGGCCTCAGTTTATTTGAATTATACCAAATCCAATCAGAGGCAGACTGTGGGGAAATCACCTCTGTGTATAGACTGGAGACACGTTTTGACCACACACACACACACACACACACACATATTGAAAAATACCCGACCTCAGCAGCAGCATGTGTGTGTGTGTGTGTGTGTGTGCGTGCATGAAGACATCGCAGTCTCTCTTATTTGTGTTTGGTGCATTAGCCTAAATGTGTTTCTGTCGAGCCGCCTCCTAATAACTGTTCATATATGGAACTAATTTGCGTTAGTAAATGGTTTTCTTCTTCTTCTTCTGAAATATAACACCACCCAGATTATTATGATCCTCTATCGGCGTAGAAACAGCGAAATACATTAAATGGATCTTTTATGAAATGTTCCCTGCCGACAGTTTCCACATCACGCGCGCTCCACTGTTTACATCCAGTGTGAGGCCACAGACAGCGGCGTCGCTCACACTCAGCTCTCCATCTGCAGCCTTCAAACTCATACGCTTGGGTTTCCTTTCCTGATGCGTGTGTCCACTACCCAGAATCCTTTGGGGGGCCGTGACCCATTTCTTTGCAGCGGGCACGCATGCACAACGCCGACACGTTGACACAGTCACAAACTGCTCACTTCTTGTTAGCTTTGTTGAAAACAAAGGGACATGGCTGGGGGGGCGGGAACCTCTGGAAACATGTGATCCAATGGTAGCCTGCTCCGCCCCCACCTGCGTATACTTCCGCTCAGTTAGTCATCTCCATTCAGTCCTCCGCCTGAGATTGAAATGCTTTCTCGGCTTTTCTCCTCACAGAGGATCTACCAGCCAATCAGTGAGCAGAAAGGAGAGGCTGAGAACAGCGGCGCTGAGGTTATGCGTTTAGTTTGAGGTTGAAGTTCGTACATGATGGCGGCGGCAGAGATGGATGTTTGCGAAGCCGTTTGTTCCCTTGTGGCGACGCTGCTGTCGTTGACGGACTCATTGCGATGATGGGATGGTCGTCGTCGTCGTTGTTGTCTGCAGCGCAGCAGCAGCAGCTTCATTGGTTCCAGAGGTTAGCGCCTGGGTAAAGGCAGCTCCGGTCGTTGGTGTCCACCTACCAGGAAGTGAATGGAGAGAGAGGCGGGTCTCTGAGGAGCCAGTGACTCTCTGTCTGTGTTCCTGCTTTTAACGCCATGAGTCATGCAAAGACCTTTTCCCTCAGGAGTGGCACCGAGCGACCGAACACACCCGACCCCATTTAGGGAAGTGACTGATGGTGTGAATGTAAATCACGTCGGCCACTTTCAAGCCTCAGACAGTGTCTTTTGAGAGGCCGAGCTTCCTGCTGCACTTCACTGTTTTCATTCAAGACGGGCGTCGTGTTTCGTCTTTCATGGCTCAGAAAGCCACATGAAGAAGTGATGGCAATTAGGAGTTCACGTCTGAGCCGCGCCCTCGCATCAGAAATTCTCACAGAGGCTGGTGGGAAAAAAAAAGGCTCTTGACCTCTGACCTGCAGCTCAGTCAGATGTTTTTATGAGAGGAGGAGATGCTCAAGTTGCATGTTAATTCTCAAACTGGCACTTAGTCAATCAGACGTGTTTTATTTCTCTAATGAGCTCTCAGCTGGAGCAGCGCCAGCTTCTGCTGTTAAGGCCCAACATGTTGCACACTGTGTGTGTGTGTGTGTTGTTGTTGTGTTGTTGTTGTGTTGTTGTTGTGCTGCGTTCTCCTCGTTGAGCTAACAGCTGAAAGGATCCTCAGTCTCCACCTAATGATGTGGGACGAGCCGTCACTTTGGCTTTTCTCAAACCAGCCTCCGAACGTGTCACAATTATTAGGAATAAATCTTAACAAGTCGTTGATATTCCATCACATTAAGCTGCCAGATGTTTCTGTCCATAGTGACACACACACACACACACACACACACACACACACACACACACTTCTCTCAGACTCGTTGACATATGAGCGACTGAAGAGCTGCACTGCGACACATTCATATGTCTCTGAAGTGTTTCCTCAGTTAGTGGAGTGGTGATTCTTTGCATTGTGTCTTTTAATGAGCTGATGATTGACGCACTGACTGACATTCATCAGCAGGTGGTGGAAACGAGGCGACGGGGACAGAGGGACGTTCGTTTGTCATCGCGGCTCCACGGTGAAATACAGCTTTACTTCCTCAGAGCAGCAGCCAGCTCTGAGCTGATGCTCATCGATCGGCTCCGTCACAGCAACTCCTGAAAGTTTCCTCATGGTTCCTGTGATTTGTTGCACATCAGTTTGTAGACAGACACACACACACACACAGAAACACACACACACACGTAAACAGAAAAAGGTCAGTGGTGTAATTCTTCGCTGACAGAGTTGCTGCGACTCTCCTGATCGCTGTAGACAGAGCGAGCTGACCACGTGTAATTTGTCGTGACCTTTACAGCGGCGTCCAACCCAGTGACGAGCCTGTAGGCCGCGCGTGTGCTGTCACTGATGTCCGTGTGTGTGTGTGTGTGAGAGAGAGAGAGAGAGAGAGAGAGCGATGTGTGTCGTCTTTTCTCATTTGGTCTTGTTTCTGTGTGAGTTTGATCATGTGTGTGTTTATGATCATGGATGTATTTACATGTGTGTTGACAGATGTGTTTACAGTTTGTGTGTATGTGTCAGTGTGTGTGTGTGTGTGTGTCTGTCTCGATCTCGTCTCACTCTCTGTACCTTCAGGTCGTTGGCATCGCACTCAGAGCAGCACTGAGATTATTACTGTGGCTGCCCTCTGTTATTTACTTCAGTCTGCCCTGTGTGTGTGTGTGTGTGTGTGTGTGTGTGTGTGTGATGAGCAGCAGTGTGAAGAGACTGTTGAGCAGTTTGATTTATCATTCACGCCGTGTTATGTTGATGTCACTGGTTGTGTGTTTTCGCCTCGCTGCTCCACTCTGTGCATCGACTCATGAGTGTGTGTTTTTATCCAGGACGTGTGTGTGTGTGTGTGTGTGTGTGTGTGTGTGTGTGTGTACAGGCGTTTGCTTATTGCTGATGTAACACTCACTGGTGTGTACCTAACACACACACTTCTACCAAGGTTGTGTACTCACCTCACAACTGCATACAGTGTGCTGCACACACACACACACACACACACACACACAGATGTGTGTGAAGTCTATAGGCGTGATGGGTAAATGAGCTCCGTTGTGTCACGTTCGGGTAAATGTAAATAACGTGTCGACTCAGAGGTGTATGTGTGTGTGTGTGTGTGTGTGTGTGTGTGTGTGTGTGTGTGTGTGTGTGTGCGATTGATTGAGAGCAGAGCAGTGTAATCATCAGGGTGCAATGATTATTTCTCAGCTCAGTCATTTTCTGTTTTTCCTTTTTCAGTCTCATTTTCTTTCTTTCTTTCTTTCCTTCTCTCTCTCTCTCTCTCTCTCTCTCTCCCTCTCTCTCTCTCCCTCTCTCTCCCTCTCTCTCCCTCCCTCTCTCTCTACACCTCCCTGTGCTGCTCCCTCTCTCCCCACCCATGAATAATCCATTTATCCAAGGCTGCCTATGAAATAACAAAAAGTTATGTAGCACTTCACAGATTCCCCTCTCACCCCCCACCCTGCCCCCCACAAGCTGTGATCAGGATGCCTCTGCAGAGTTACACCCTACAAGTCTGAACATCTGCATCCCCCATGAGGATGCGTGTGTGTGGTGTGTGGTGTGTGTGTGTGTGTGTAAAGGTGTGTTCCTCTTGTGTTACTGTAAAGCAGCAACATAAAAGCCAGTGACTCGTGTGAAACTGAGGCTGTTTGCACGAACGTCCAGTGAAGCTCATGTTGTGTGTCTGTGTGTGTGACTGACTTTACATTTAAACTCATGCATATGTGTGTGTGTGTGTGTGTGTGTGTGTGTGTGTGTAAGAGGGAGACAGACATTGACAGAATGGGGACAGAGCAGCATCTATTGGACGACCTATAGTACACATACGTGCCTGAAGGCGCAAACACACACAGCACATTCATGTTCATAATGTATATTACATGATAAACCTGTGTGTGTAATAACAGGGAGTGACATGAACACACACACAGACACACACACACGCAGCACATACAGCAGATGGTGCAGTGAGAAAGGCAAAGAGCAGGAGGAGGAGGAGGAGGAGGAAGAGGAGCAGCTGATGCAGGCAGATGGAGAGGTGGAGGTGAGGAGTGGAGGGGCGGAGCCAGAGCTCTGTGATACAGTTCTCCCAGGATGTCAAAGTTCACAGCAGGTCGAGATGGAGGGAGGAGGAGGAGGAGGAGGAGGAGGAGGAGGAGGAGGACACACACATGAAATGAACGTTTCCTTCCAATAATAATAACAGTATGATGTGATCTCTGCACATTGCACTTGACCATCGTCTGAACTGTGCAGCTGCTCCTCTTTCATCAGTCTTAAGTCCTGGACCAACCTGGATGGAGCTGAGCTCGTTGTGTCCTGAGGCTTTTACCCTGAAGTCTGACAGCGCCGCCTTTTCAGCGCTGCGTCACATCACATTAGCCGCTCGCCTTCCAAATCAATCCCCAGGTTAAGAAACCATCTCTGCGGCTCTGCACTCCATCTTGTTTCCTGAGTGTTGTGTGTGGACAGAGAGAAGAGGAGGAGGAGGAGGAGGAGACACAGGTGAGCTGAGAGGCGTGAGACAGAAGAGGGTGAGCAGGTTCAGAGACATCGGCCTGGAGGAGGAGGAGGAGGAGGAGGAGGAGGAGGAGGAGGAGGAGGTGGAGGAGGACATCTGTCATCCACAGAGACGTGGCTGCAGCCTGCGGTCACAGTGCACCGTCGCTGCATCTGCATAATGTGACAGAGACGAACAAGATGCTGGTCGTCATTGTCGTCGTGGTGACGGCGGTGGCGGCAGAGTTTCATCATCTGCCTCTGCACTCGTCCGGCGCTAAATGTTTCTGTGTGGTTGGAGGCATGTTCGCCGTTAGCCGGGGAGCAGAGACTTAACCTTGGCCGTGTTAAAGCCGTGATTACTATTCACTTCACCACCTCCTCCTCCTCTTCCTCTTCCTCCTCCTCCTCCTCCTCCTCCTCCTCCTCCTCTCTGTTCTTCATTTTAACTCCCTCTTTTCATCTGCTTCTCTCTCATTGACTCTCAGTTCATCACCTTTCCTCCTCTTTCAACTCCCTTTTCTCCTCTTCCCTCCTTCTTTCATCTCCTTTGTTCTCCTCCTTGGCTCTAACCTCATCACTTTTCTTCCTCCCAAATTCCTCCTCCTCCTCCTCCTCCTTCTCTTCTTCTTCTTCTTCTTCTTTCTTCTTAAACCAACACTTCTAAGACTGTGTGTGTGTGTGTGTTGTGTTGCACAACTTCAAAACAACACAGAAACTTCAGATATGCATTTTCTGCTCTTCAACTTTAACCTGTAATGCTCTTGGCAACTCACCAGGGTGTCGTGCACACACACACACACACACACACACACACACACTCGTAGGCCTTCAGCTAAACTGAACGCAGCCTTGAGTGGAGCTGTAGTTAAGTATTCAGGAGGACGAACCACAGAGAGACACAAATCCTCTCTGTTTGATGTTGGTTGCCTTCACCTGCTCCACCTCTCCGCCTCGTACTCCTCCTCCTCCTCTTCCTCCCCTCATCCTTCGCCGCTTCCTCTTCCTCTGCTACAGACTACAAGGCCATGCCGACAAGCACACATACATAAACACACACACTTTCCCTCACCTCCCACTCGGCCTCTCCTTCCCCTCCTTTGTGAGTGTTTGACACTTTGTACCATCCAGGTTCTGAACGTCTGAATCTTTCAGACACACAATGAAACACATGAGCCAGTATGCTAACTCCTACATACATACAGACACACGGCACATTATACAACTCGGAGACTCAGACCTGTGGAAAACACACACAGCTCTGAGTGTTTCCTCGCGCTCAGAGCTCGGCCTTGGCCTTTCACTGCAAATTGAGAGAAATGACTTCAAAAGTAAGAAGCTGGGCTGAAAGGAGAAACACTTCCTCCCCCTCTGTGTGTGTGTGTGTGTGTGTGTGTGTGTGTGTGTGTGTGCGCGTGTGCTATATATTGATTTCTTACTTTGGAGAGAGAAAGAAAAGAGAAATACAGCACCAACGTTGATTTTTTGGATGTTTATATTTCAGCTTTTTTCTTTTTTTCTGTGCTTTTGTAATTTCGACTGCCAAGAAGAATTATAGTGCAGCAGATTGTGTCTTAGAGAGGAGGAGGAGGAGGGAAAGAAAAAAAAACAGTTTTTCAGGCAGAACGGCAAGACAAATAATTCATGCAAATGTTGCAATCAACAGTTCATATGCTGCACACATAACACCCCGACCATCTGCCGGGCAGAAAGCTCCTGCTGAATTGAAATGCGGATCACGGCGTGGCGGTAAGCGGCCCGTTTGCAGTTAACTTCAGAAAAATCACAGCGCCGTCAGATGGAGGTGCAGCAGCCCGTGCCAGATACTCAGGAAACCTCAGCTGACACATTTTATTTGTTATCAGATCACAAACATAAAGAGCCAAATGTGCTCAGATTGACTGGCAACGCGGACCTGACTCTAGTGCATGCTGGGATAGCTCCCCTCTTTGAGGCGCTGAGTGAATAAATGAATAAATGAATAAATGAACGGCTGAAGCAGCGACTGGCTGAGCCGAACAACAGCAAGAGTCATTATGCAACATGAAAGTTGTGATTAGAGAAATGCACTTTTGGAAAGATGCTCAGTCACCGGTCGGTGCCAGGAGTCTGATGAGAGGATCTCGTCTCCACTGTGAGGCTGCAGCCAGAAGCCTGTTACCTTAGCTTAGCTTAGCATGAAGCCAGGGAACAGGGGGAAACAGCCACTCAGGCTCAGTGCACTGGGAACAAGCACCCGTCAAAACTTTGTGTCCTGAATGTTGAATTTGTGCAGAAACAAAACAGTAAGAGTCATCCTGAATCATCTGAATTCATGTCGTGTCGAGCAGCTGGCAGTCTGCTCTCATGACCTTCAGAAGGAGCCATGCTAACTGTTTCCTCTTGTATCTTTATGCTAAGCTAACTGGCTAACGTAGCTTTGTATTTAGCATCCAGACATTTCCCAGAATGGCCGACCATTTCATCATCATCATAGAAATGATAAACAAGCAGTGAATAAAGCAAAGCTCAGGTATTATCAAACATTTATCATTTTTAATATTGCAAGGTATTATGGGATCCCTCTGAGCAGAGTGTAGCTGTAGTGGAAGGCTTCCCAGCATGCACTGCAGTCTTTGCTTATTCATGTAGCCCTGTAAAGTCGGCGGTGTTAACTGTGTTTGACATTTGGCTCTGCAGCGTTCCCACCGGTTGTTTCACTCTGTGTCAGGAGCCAACATGTTCGAGACCGCCAGAGCCAAGGTGTCGTGCTGCTGTGGCCGTGTTTGATTTGTCGGAGCAACAACAAAAGCTCCTGGTTGGATTTGAAACTTTGACTCACTGAACTCTCCCGAGAAAAAAAACAGAAGAAACACCAGTTTAATAGAAAATGTTCTTTATCCAGTGATTTTAAACCTCTGAAAAAACTCAGCCTGTAACTTCTGTTGTGTCTCTGAAAGACGTGCGCAGAGGGTGAAATGTTTCCTGGAAGGGAGGGGCTTGTCGTGGATATTGATTGACAGCTACAGTAGCCAATAGCATGGACTGTAGCACCTGTGGGATCAGACACCTTCACCTCCTCCTGCTGACCTCAGAGATGAGTCTGAAGAAGTCCAGGAGAGTGCAGCTGTTGTTGTTGTTGTTGTTGTTGTTGCTGTTGTTGTTGCTGTTGCTGTTGTTGTTGTTGTTGTTGTTGCTGTTGTTGTTGCTGTTGCTGTTGTTGTTGTTGTTGTTGCTGTTGCTGTTGCTGTTGCTGTTGTTGTTGTTGTTGTTGTTGTTGTCGTTGTCGCTGTCCTTGTTGTTGTTGTTGTCGTTGTCGTTGTCGTTGTCGTTGTCGTCGTCGTCGTCGTCGCTGTCGCTGTCGTTGTTGTTGTTGCTGTTGTTGTTGTTGTTGTTGTTGTTGTTGTTGTTGTTGTTGTTGCTGTTGTTGTTGTGATTGTGTTGTTTTACAGTAATTGTACAAATATTAGTGTGGTGGTGGTTTATTGATGTGAACTTGCCTTTAAAGTATCAGCAGAGGATCTGAAACGTCTCGGCTCATGAATCAAACATTTCTCCTCTGAGGGAAAAACACGAGCCTCTGTTTGGAAACGTTGTCGACACGAGGATAAACGTGACAGATGGTTGTGTTTGTGTACCTGGTGTAATTGTGAGCGGAGTGCGCCTGTGTGTGTGTGTGTGTGTGAGAGAGAGAGGGTATATGATATACGTGCTCCACCGGAGGCGCTGCCTGGTCCCCGGCTGAGGACGAGCTCTGTGGAGGAAGTGTCATGTGATCACTGATGTTTGCGTGTGAAGCTTTAAGTCATCTTTGTGTTTCCTTCGCCTGCGCAGCGGCCACTGGCAACGCTACCTGTTTAAAATGCAGCTGCTACCTGTGAAGCCTCAGGTCCCTGTGTGTGTGTGTGTGTGTGTATGTGTGTATGTGTGGAGGGGGGGTGATGGGGGGGGTCAGCTGCTACATGCAGAGAAAACACTTCCTTTGCTTAATTTTGGATTAGGGTGTGTGAAGCGTGTTATGAAGGGATCACACCTGTGACAAATGCTTTCTTGTATGAACGTGTGTGTGTGTGTGTGTGTGTGTGTGTGTACCTACCTCAGACTGGTTGGTTGGTGGTCCAGGCGACGAGCACCTGCACAGCATGTTTTCAGCACATTATGCTTCTCTTGACTTTCTAAGACTTTGCCTCTTTGTCTGTGTGTGTGTGTGTGTGTGTGTGTGTGCGTCATGTTGTGTTATCATGCCCTGCGCCTGCAGAGACCACAGGTAAAGACAGTTTGACAGGCTTTTCAGAAAACAGCTGAGTCTCGGGGGCTTGTCAATGCTGCGCCTTGAATTCCTTCACATTAATGTGTGTGTGTGTGTGTGTGTGTGTGTGTGTGTGTGTGTGAATATTTAGCCCCATACACAGCACACTGCAGGTTTGTGTATTTACCTTCCAGACTGTGTGTGTGTGTGTCTCACACAGGGCTGAGAGTTGTGATTACAGTCTATACAAAGTGGCAGCTTGAACAGCCTTCACCTTAAGGGTAGTGCCGGGAAAAACCTGTGACCACACACCTGCATACTAACTCCCACACACACACACACACACACACACACACACAGGCAGTTAAACACGCAAGCACGCACATCTGCCCCAACAGCTGCACCACAAACACCAGCGAGGAAGTAAATGTCACGGGAATGAAAGGAGAGGAAAAGAAAACACCTGAGTCTCTTCTTCTTCTTCTTCTTCTTCTTCTTCTTCTCCTACAAAAGAACAAATCACTCACTTCCCTTTAATTCTTCTTCCTGGTCTTTGTGACACACACACCTTCACACACATGCACACACACACATGCACAGACCCCCTAACCTTGGTGGACACCTTCTGTCAGCGAGGTGACAAGGTGACCACAGGATAAGTCAGCATACATTAGTCCAGTTGACACCACGCTCTCTTATTATGATAATGAACCGTCTAATTAGCATGGACAGCTCGTTGTGTGTATGTGTAAAAGTGTGTGTGTGCATGTGTGTGTGTGTCCCCTGCACTAATGCAGACCTGCTGCTGCTCATACACCTGCAGCTGTGTGTGTGTGCTTCTGCTCACATTTGCAGTTGTGCTTTTATAATCCAACCCTCTGTGTCTTGTGTGTTTACATCCTGCAGAGCATATGCTCCTCCCTCAGACGTGTAAACAGGCCGTCAGCTGTCACCGTGCATACTGTACATTACTGTACATACACACCCAGTGTACGCAGGTGGCGGCGGCGGCGGCGGTGTCGGATCTACCTGCGGTTTTCTCCACATTAAAGACGTGAATGCTGCATTTCAAACACCAGTATATGTCATTGTCAAATTAGCTGTGAGTTCTGTGTGTAAACACTGTGAACAACAGAGACCCCGGCAGAGAGAGCGACGCACCTGCATCTCCCATCAGCCCCTGCACCTCCGGCTTCATGTGTCTGGTCAATGAGGAGGCCGGTCCCTGCTCTGATGGCCTGATTTGTTTATTGTAATAACACTAATGTCTGGATGATAGCAGCAGGGATGATTGATCGACGTTAAAATGCTGCACTTAGTGTCTGTAACGGCTCTAATGAGGCTGTTGGAAGCAGCTGCATAATGGCCGCCGCTCTAAAGCCCCGGTGTGTCATTTTTATTCTGCTGCAAATGTGAAATAGGTTCATATAGATCACCGGAAAAGTCGGACCAGTGTTTTCATTATGGAGCTATAGGAACGTTATTATCAGGCATTAAAGCAAACAAAGCTTCAAAGCCACAGCTGTGATCACAGCCTTTGAATTACCTGCTGCTGTTTGACCCAGAAACTACAGGACGTCAGAGACACGGCGGGACAGACGGACAGGAGACAGGGAGGGTGTCGGTGAAGCTGCAGCACCGACCGACGCTCTGTGTGTTTTTAACATGGGAACAGCTCTTCACAGATCTGATGGTCCAGATTCTGGGCCGAGTTTTCTGTAGCTTTTGCTAATGCTACATGGCTAACGTTAGCATGAACAGCATCATCAAACTCCAAACTTGTTCCAACTCTAAGTCTCCAAGTTAGCATGCTAAACAGTTAGCCTCAGCTCTCTGATCCAGGTGTTAACATCTGTCTCAGGTGTGACATCTGAGTCCAGATGTGATGCGTTCAGGACCCATCTGAGATGAGACCCTGATCCTGGTCTGGACCACATGACCGCCCACTCCACTTATGGGACAAAACTTTACCTCAGGATGACGTCACCTGAGACAGATGTGTGCAGCTCCAGGTGTGAACGCCTCGTCCAGCAGCAGCAGGTGATTCAGCCTGAATCTGAACTCCTCGTTACACGTGAGCTCAGAGCCGACCGTCTGTAATAAACATGTGCGTTTATTTATATGTTGACATGAGAATCATAAACACGTCGGAGCAGCTTTATTTATTCCTGTTTGTGTGAACAGCTCTGATTTGTTTTGACACTGAGTCGCTGTTTTGCAGCTGAACATTCACTATTGAACTGAATCAGATCAAAACAAAGATCAACATGATCCATTTCTTCTGCTGCAGCCAATTAGATAAGAAAATAGAAATAGATAGAATATAGTGGAAGATAAATGAGCTTTTATTGTCCAAGAGGCTGTGACACTGTCCTTCATCAAAGTGAATAGTGTGTGTGTGTGTGTGTGTGTGTGTGTGTGTGTGGTGTATATTTCAGAGAAGACGCCTGCCTTCATGGTACGTTAGTCAACATAACAATTACAGTGCGTATCATTACCCCCCATTAACATCATACATGCTTTGGTGACACACACACACACACACACACACACACACACACACTGGCGCTCATCAAGCTGCTCATTAATAACAACTGGTCAAGAGACTTCAGTTGAGCTGCTCGCTGTGTTTTGACAGCTACCGAACAATTACACGAGCTGATCCTGCTAAACACTGTGGAGTGTTTACAGCTGCATCACTACCTGCTCACTCTCTTATTTGTGTAGCTGCAGATCTGTTTGCATGCATGCATGTGTGTGTGTGTGTGTGTGTGTGCGCCTGTTGTCTGAATGCATCTACATCGTGTCAATGCACCACTCTTTTCCGCTCCTTTAAGCAGCTGAGGCTGTCTGGCTGCCTAAGTGTTTGTCTTCTGAAGTTGAAGAGCTAATTACTGTCTGCCTCCTGCAACATGAGATTTGAGCTGCCAAGGGCTGGAGGCAGGACCTGCTCTCCTTCTGCTGTGGTTGAACCGCCTTTGTGTGATGTTACCTAACCAAGTAAAAAGAGCTTCTCACGGGTGTTAAAATGCTTTACAGGGATTCTTGGCGGTGCAGTTTTGGGAGAGCGTCCAGTTCTTCATTTGTCTTGCCTTTTTTTCCTGTGGTTCCACTGGTATTGTGCTGTAATGCAGAGCTGCAGGTTGTGCACAGTGTGAGACTGGGCTCCGCTTTGCATTTTCTATCCCCCGTCATTTAATGGTGGGTTTTTTTTTTGTTGGTTTGTTTTTTATTTGTTCATTTATTTTTATTCACTCCAGTCCACACTGAGCCGTGCTGCATTGCGGCGTGTCTGCGCCCATTTGCGTTTTCCTCTGAACGAGCTGTTGTCGAGGTCACGGGGCGAGTTCGCACCTGGCTGTCAGTCGTAGCACCTCAGGCCGACTCCAGACCCGTCACCTGCAGAACAGCAGTGAGCCACTTAGCCACTCAGTGTTAACTAGGTAGCTGTGCTGGAGGGATGCTAACACACACACACACACACACACACACACACACACACACACACTCAGAAGAGGAAGAAGCTTTGTACCTTATTTAAACAGCTTCAGAGTAACTGTGATGGTTGAATGACTTGTTACAGGGAGAATGAGGCTCTGGAAAACCAACCTAAGATCAGCGCCTCTGATCCCGTGTCCCAGCTCTCGTCTCGGCGGCACCACGACTCACACACACCCTGTCACCTATACGATATATAATGTTACCCAGTGTTGTACAATACGCACGCTGCCTGTAGGGGGAGCTCGATCAACAGATCGACCTGTTGTGATGTGTTGAGTAGAAAAACAAGATGACAAAATCTGTTTGTAGACGCTGTGAGAGACGCTGAAAGGGGCGGGGCTTTATTTCTATGATTCAAGCTGCAGT
Organism: Caranx ignobilis; assembly: GCA_021432705.1. Classification (NCBI taxonomy): domain Eukaryota; kingdom Metazoa; phylum Chordata; class Actinopteri; order Carangiformes; family Carangidae; genus Caranx; species Caranx ignobilis. Next base: position 1,153,676 of record MU269992.1, read on the forward strand.
TCCACCTCCCACCACAGCGGCCGCGTGGCGCTGTCAAACAAATAACGCCAGCAGTTTTCACTCACATGGGAATCTGAGCAGAGTGTTGCTGTCACACAGTTGAACAAACACAGAGGACGTGAGCTGCAGCTTCAGTGACAGGTGTTAACAGTTTGACTTCATGTGATCTGCAAGCTTTTTCCATCTAATACGAACAAACCAGTTTCCTAATAAAAATGCAAATCAGGCCGCACGTCTTTGTTTTCTGTCGGCGTGAAACTCAGTGTTTCATCAGAACTGAAGAGTGAGATGCGTGTGTTGTGAAATCCTGAAATGAGACGTTGTGATTTTCAGATTCTTGTTAAAGTGAATTCTTGTCGTTTATTGTCACGTGGTAAAAACAATGAAAATCAAGAGAAACGCAGGCTGAACACACATACACATACACACCTGGCAGTTTAATATGAGCACATAGAGAATATTATGGTCTGTATCGATGCCTTCTGTGACTGTTCACTTCTGTTTAATGACAGATGATCTGTTTTAATATTTGCTCTGCGGCTCCGTCGTCACTGAACTAACACTGTTAAAGCCACATTTTAGTCTCGATCCCACTTTCCACTTTTATTTCTTATTCAGAAGCTCCTGTGTGTGTGTGTGTGTGTGTGTGTGAGACTCGTCTTTATACATCTCGGCTCTTCACACCGCTGGTTAAAGTCCAGGTCGGGGGGTCAGGGAGGAGGAGAAGCTGAATCCAGTCAGACAGAAACTCCAGAGGCTTCTTTAAGGAAACAGGGTCAGAGCCGCAGTCAGTGTTGTATATTCAAGGCTTCTGATTCCACTGCCTCCCCCCTCCTCCCCCCTCCTCCCCTCCCTCCCCCACCTCCCAGCCTGCTCACAGATCAGACTCTGAGTGTGTGATATCTCTGGTGTGTGGTCTTGTGTTCTGCAATATTCCTTCTAATGTGATATCAGCATAACTAATGGACTGCCTCTGTTTATCTATGTGTGAGTGTGTGTGAGGGGGAGTGTGTCACTCTGTATGTACAAGCATGTAGATGACAGTGTGTGTGTGTGTGTGTGTGCAGCCTGTTGCTCTCTCTCATTTACAGACATTAGTGAGCTCCACTCCCGACGTCTCAGGAGCAGTTTAGCCTGATGCAGAGAGAAACACAGAGTAATAGATGAGAGGAGCAGAGGTGGAGGGAGTCTGAAATTACAGAGCAGCCTGTGTTCTTTGCATGATAAATAGTTACTTAGAGAGGAAGAGGAGGAGGGAAGGGGTGGGGGGTGGGGGGGGGGGATAAGAGGTAATAGGACTGAGATGCTGAGACAGAAAATGAGAGAACAGAGCCAGGTGGAGAAGTGATGTGGGAAGTTCATGTCGTGTGTTCACCATGAAAACAGCAGCAGCATCGTTCATCCAACAGGAGTCAAACAGGAAGCCGCCTGAGTTTGTGTCTTTGCATGTGTTTGTGAGCTGAGCCTTCAGGGCCACCGTAGTTAAGAAGAGGAGAAACCCATGTGACACTGATACAGGAAGTGGTTTTAGCTGTAGATGTTGTCCCCTTTATCACGTGTCTCATGCAGGACGTCTGGGTTCCACTGTGTGTGTGTGTGTGTGTGTGTGTGTGTGTGTGTGTGTGTTGTTTATTTACCAACTTCTTCTCTTGCTGCAGAGACAGAAATATTCCTGTGATCGGTTGCCATGGCGACGGTGTTTACAGTTTGACTCTGAGGGCAGACGATCAGGTTCTCCTTCTTCTTCTTCTCCAGCCTGCAGTAAATCCACCTGTTAGTGTTGGAGGGATCCATTCAGGTTATCGATCACAGACTGATCAGTGTCTGCAGGTGAACAGGAAGTGGAGCGGTCTTTTCACAATAATGTTCATCAGCTTTTCTTCAGCATTGTGGGTGTGTGAGGCGTGCAGCAGTTGGTTGGGTTCAGTGCAGAGACTCAGTGTTTTATTTCACACCACGTTCACTGTAATTAACAAGAGGAATTATTTCCCGTGTGGATGAAGTGTTGTGTGACCGAGCCGAGCGCCGCTAATGTGGCCTGACGTGATAATGACACGGTCGTCCAGAGGGAAAATGGAGCAGTTTTAATCTCAATTATTTAAAAAAAAAGTTTGGTTTCTGGATTCACAGTTGTTTGTTTGTTTTTAGCAGGGAACCCCCCCCCCCACACACACACACACACACACTCTGCACATTGTTTTCTCCACGTGAACTGAAGGACAAACAGTAGCCACTGCAGCACGGCAGGACGCGCTGGTTTGGACATATTTTCTTTTCTGTCTTTTTTGTGCTGAGCATTAAGGTTGTAGTGAGTCAGGCCTCATCGAGTCCAGACCTCAGCACCCGCGTGTCCGGCCAGGTCAGCTGTTAGTAATCAAAACATCACGCAAAGATGGAGATCTGTCGTCTGATGAGCGCAGTAGTCGTTGACACTTTATTCAGTCGTTGAAACGTCACAGAGCACAGAAACAACGCACCTTGTTCACCTTCAGTCAGCTGTTTATGTGGAGCGTGTCCCTTCAGTCTGGACGTCTGAACCGATTTTGGACTTGGATGCTGTTTTTTCTTTTACCTGACGTTACATTCTGTGACTAAATGAAGATTTTTCATCTGAACCGACAGAACTTGACTGGACTCTGCAGTGTCTCTATGAACCTGCAGACGTTGTTGAACCTGAATGAAGCTCAGAAACTTTTCAGCCTCAGCCGTAAAGTTTTGTTTTTCAGCAGCAGCATCACAACAGGCCGCTCTGTGGTGTCATCATGTTGTGTGTGCAGTGAACACCGACTCGATCTTTCCTGGACAAAATTGTTTTGACTTTCCAAGAAATGCATCCAGTTCCTGTCACCAGTCGTCCTCGCCTGCAGCCGTTACCATGGAGATTTTATGAAGTGGCAGGAAACAGCAGTAAAAGTTCAACACAAACGTGTTCCTCGGATCAATTTTGCCTGGAGTCAGTATTTTCAGTTGTGTTTGGCACTTTATTCTCTGAGCCGTGTGTGTGTGTGTGTGTGTGTGTGTGTGTGTGTGTGTTTTATTGCCCGCACTGTTATTAATTTTCTCCGTTCCTGGATTTGATAGTTGTGTTCCTCAGGTTCCAGCTGTGCTGTGTAATTTCCTATTGATTTCTGCAGAGTGGGAACCAACAGGGAGACAGAAACCACCAAGTTGAATGAATCTCTTGTATCTGCAAAACATATTTTGCCAACACAACTTGCTGCTGATCCGATTCCCCCCCTCCATCCAGCCCTCCCTCCCTCCCTCCATCCATCCATCCCGACTTTATTTATCTTTCCGTTCCAATGTTTTCTGGTTTAAAATAGAAACCAATGTGAGCTGGGAGCTAAGAGCTAAGAGCTAACCCTGCAGGATGAGTAAATAATACCTCCTCCATTAACCCGCTCCTTCTTGCCCAATCAGGCCGTTAGTATTCCACAGCTGTCGCCGCTGAACAATTACTGCAGAGGGAACATTGTTTCACACAGTTGAGGATGGCGGCGTGATTCTCCATGAGTCTCATCACTGTGTGCATTAAATACTCGACGTGATGTTTTTTTTGAAAAGCAGCTTTGGAAACGGGAAGAAAAGAAGAAGAAGAAAAGAAAAAGAAGAAAAGAGGAAGAAGAAAAGAAGAAGAGAAAGCAAAATGACCAAAGAGCTCCTTCCTCACTTGTATTTTCTCTGTGTTTTAATGGACCTCCCTCTGCAGTGTTTTCAGTCTCAGTATTGATTTTGGATTTGCATCAGTGTGTCTGTCACTCAGCCTATAACAGCCCCACCACCACCACCCCCACCCACCATGAGCTCGCAGGCTGAGAACATACGATTCGTTGAAATCAATTCCCTCGTCTGTTTTTATCTTCGTTCAATGAGGCTTTCAAGGCGTTTCACTGCCAAGTCAAGTGCTGGGAGTTTTTCATTTCATGGGAAATGGAAGCTGCTTTTTTTGTCTGTCGTCTAAACCCTTCTACACACATTCACTCTCACACACTCCGCACTTTATTTGTCTCAATTTCTCCTGATTTATTGGCATAAACACAACGTGAGTGATGTTTTCAAAGAGCTAAATAAGATGGAGTCTCTGTTAAGAAGGAAGAAAAGGTGTGTGTGTGTGTGTGTGTGTGTGTGTGTGTGTGAAGGAAAGTGAGCACAGAGCTGAGTCCTGTTTCAAGGACACGTTTAATGGTTCAGACTTAAAGTTGTTCAAGTTGATGAGGTTGAGGTTTAAGGTTCAGGTTGTAGTTGGAACACGATGGTGGTGGTGACACCCACCTCCTCCCACCTCCTCTCACCTCCTCCTGGTGGTTACAACCCAACAATGCCTGAACATGGCTGTGGGTCTCTATGGCCCTCAAAGGCTTTACATTTGAAATGATGGATTAGTACTTGGAGACCAGGAGAGAGGGAGACACACACACAGAGAGAGAGAGAGAGAAGACGTAGTTAGCGATGCAACATGGCTGTGCAGCTGAATAATCCATAAAGACTTGAGCAGCCGTGTTGTCTGTGTGTGCCTGTCATTCAGGGTGCACATGAGGCTGCAGTGTGCAGCGTGCAGCGTGCAGCGTGCAGCGTGCAGCGTGCAGCATCAACGAGGTGTCTGGCTGCAAGCGATACGTGTTTAAGAGGAAGTGAGGAGACAGAATCATCTCAGTTCTTTCAGTTCAGGTGAAGCTGTGCACTTTGGCTGCAGGAACCAGGCTCTTGATTGGCTGCAGGTTCGTTGATCCACCACCAAAACCTCCCCGTACTTTCCACAGGTTCAGGACCTTTGCTTTTAAAGTTTTAAGGTGAGACGGTTCAAACTCACCTGTTCACCCGTGTGTTTGGAGACATTAGGTTTAGTGAAGTGGCCGACGCTGCAGGAAGATGCCGCTCGCCTTCAGGTTACTGTTGGTTTGGTTTTTTTCTCGCCCTGTTGTTGATCAGCTCAGACGAGTTCTTCGGTCTTCATTCACTCCTCTGACAGCTGCCTCAGTCTGTGCTGCATTCACAGTCCTGCAGGAAATGACAGCTCTCTGATAACGTTGTCAACACATGAAATAACCTCTGAAACAAGTTGATCATCAGTGATCGCCACACACACACACTCACACACACACTCACACACACACACACACACAGATAACATGATGGATCCTCCAATCTGGACCTTTCAGTTTTCATTCAAGCTTCAAATTCACTTCAAAGTGAATCTGAACTCGGAGCAGTTTTAGATTTACTTTTCCCTCATGAGTGAATTAACTGTGATTCCTTCAAAATGAACTCAGTTGATGAGTCTTGTCTATCGGAGCTGATCTGACGAGGACGGTCATCGGCGAGCGTAAAAAACCCGAGATGCACGTTATTCGCTGTGACATTGATGACGTCCATAAAGAGAAACTTGACTTTTATAATCTGGTGGAGTGAAGAGTGTGAGACGTCTTCCTCCTCCTCTCACACATGCTCAGCAGAAATATTAATAATCTGGAGGAAACTATACAATATCTCATTAAACCATCAACATCCTCCCAATAAACCTTGTCCAACTAGTTTAACGTTGCTCCCATCAGGCGTTCTCCCAGAGCTCCCACAGAGCTGCAGCTATCAGGCCTGTAGTGAACACAGCCTCAGTAATTAGCACCTACACACAGGAAGGAAGGAAGAGGCAGTTAAAACAACAACTCCACAACTTTTTAACTTCAAACTGTCTTTTAGATGAACTCCAGCCAGCCCCATCACCACCTCCACCTCCATCATCACCGCCACCGCCGCTGCTGCTCTTATTGAAGTGCTAAATGACGTCAGTATTAACACTGTCCACAAGAGGAGGTGCACTGGAGGAGTCCTGACGTCCTGTGTCGTGATGCTGCTCTGCTGCGGCGGCTTTTTAACGCAGAGGCTTTTATTTTGACGGGATTCAGTAGATGGATTTGGGCCTCATATTGATTTTTGATGAAGTGTCTTCAGATCAGTGGCAGGACTGAGGAGGGTTGTGCAGTTGTGCACGTTGGACATGTGTGTTGGCTGGAAAATGTATGTTTCATTTTAATGGAGGCTTTGTATTAATAAACAATAATCATTGATTGATTGATTCTCAGTGGAGAGTGACATCATCTTAGATCAGGGACTATGTTCTTTCCATTAGCAGCTTCACATTGGCCTCCCTCACTCCAAACACACGTACATTAGTAGTTCATTAGTGTGTGTGTGTGTGTGTGTGTCGACCCTGTTAAAGACCTGAGATCAGTCCAGATGGGACCGGCTCCAGCCCCCTGTGACCCTGCATGCATAAGTGCTGCAGCTGATGGATGGATGGATGGATGGATGGATGGATGGATGATGAAACAATCTTAGTTGCCGCGGCTACACAGACTCTCGTGTTTGTCTTCAGTTTAACAATTTGAACTTCGTCAGATTAAACAAAGCAAAACGATTGAAGGTCAGAGCATCATCTCACTGTGTGTGTGTGTGTGTGTGTGTGTGTGTGTGTGTGTGTGTGTGAGGCCTAAAAACCAAATCAGAAAAGTTGTTATCGTCTCTGATCTCTGTCTTAATTCCTGCATCAGGTTCGTTCAGCGTGGAGACAGAATTAGAGGCTTTGTCTCGTCTTTGTGAGTGAAACATGAAAGTGCAGCTGAGTTGTGCTTTTATTTTGGTGGGAAAAGCTGCTGACGGCTGACGAAGCTGCTGGTGTGTGTCTTCCATCAGGTTTGTGTCGAGACAAGAAGAAGAAGGAGAAGATTAGTTGACTTTGTTTCTGGCTGCTCATGTCACATTTTGTTTGAACGTGCGCACGCTCACACACAAGAGGAAGGCCAGGGGAATTTCAAAATAAAGGCACGATGAATAAATGAGAATATGTATCAGTGTGTGATCGATGCTGTGGAGTTGTATCAGAAAACCTCGCTCTCTCTCTCACCTCCCCCGCCCTTATTAGATGGTCTTCACTCGTGTCCTCTGGGTTGTGTGTGTGTGTGTGTGCGTGTGCGTGTGTGTGTGTGTGCGTGTGTGTGCGTGTGTGTGTGTGCATGCACTCTGCCCTTGTTCACCTCCCTGTAGGTTTGTGTGTTTGTTTCTCTCTCCGCCCCAGAGCTCTGAGCTGTTAACCCTGCAACATCATCGCTCAGTACACAAGACCCCTCCACCTCCACCTCCTCCACCTCCTCCTCCTCCTCCTCCTCCTCCATTTCTCTCCCTCTGCCTCGTCTCTTGATCTCTCTTTTGTCATCTTCGCTCTCTTCCATCTCTTCTCCATCTCTTTGTGATCCTGACGTTCAGACTCAAATGTGAGACGTAAAATAAATAATGAAGCAGCAGCGCGTCCAGCTGAGAGCGCGCGCCTCCTTCAAGGACATGAGTGGTGTTGAGACTGTTATTGTTCTGTAATGTTAGTTAATGTCAGCCATATTTCATGTTTCTATCAGAGAGGGAAACAAATAAACGCCGCGCGGCAGGAAAAAAAAACCTCATAACAAAAGAGGAGACGTTTGTGTGATGGGCAGATCTTCTGTCGATGACATTTCACAACATCCAAAAGCCCAATTTTCAAGTGACACTGAGCCATTCATCACCACAACAATGGACGGCCTCCGTAATTACTAATGTGAGAAATGGACCTCCGTCTGTGCTACATCAGTTCCTCACCAACAATGGGAAAGGATTTTTTTACTTGTGGGTGGTTGGAGATTCTGCAGGTGAGGATGAGAGGTGGCTCAGGGACCAGAGGGAGGGAGATGGATGAAAAGAGAGAGGAATAAAGGATGGGGGGGGGGGGGGGTGGCAGAGGGGGGAGGAGAGGGAGGAAAATGAGGTCAGGAGGAGCGAGGGAGAAAAAGACTTAAAGATGAGGAGTCTTTAAAAAGAGGTCTGAGGTGATGGATGAGGAGGAAGTGAACAGAATGAGAAAATGGTGCTTAAAGCCAGAGGAGAAAAATCAGCTGTTGGGCTTCCAGTGTGTGTGTGTGTGTGTGTGTGTGTCTGTGTGTCTGTGTGTGTGTGTGAGAGAGAGAGAGAGAGTGAGAGTGTGTATGTGTGTCTTCACCCAGGAGCATTGAGTCAGGAAAGATATTGTCTGAGGTCAGAAAGTTCATTGCTAGCCGCTGGGGCTGCAACACATCACTTCCAGACACACAAACACAAACACACACATACTTACACACACACACACACACACACACACACCAATTGCATCACTTTGTTGTTTAAGGGTCCAGATACCTTCATAGCTGTCAGGTAGAAACAGGACGTGGAATTTAAAACATCCCCTTAAAAACAGACAGTGAATGTTGAACATGTGTGTGTTTGTGGAGGCTCTAATGCACACACACACACACACACACACACACACACACACACACACACACACACACACACAGCTATGATAAGAAATTCCACAACACACGACGGAGCCGAGTTATTCTCTGTTCAAACCTCAAGGTCTCACTGAGCTCAGGCTTTGTGACATCATGACAAAGATGCATTCAGGGACCTCGTGGTAAGGAGGGAAAAGAAAGACACGACTGAAGTCTAAACATTCTCCGTTACAAAATGTTCACGACGACACACAGCAGAAGAGTTCTCAGGTCTCTGCGTGCAGAAGCTCTTTGTGCTCCTGATGGTGTCGGAGTGTCAGAGTGACTCACACCACACGCTGCGGAGCTGCCTCGTGTTTCTCAGGTAAAATCCTGATCTGAAACATCAGTGAAACATGAAACGTCTGGAACCAGAAACTCTGCAGCTTCTCTTGGTGATGAAATGTTCACTGGAATATGTTGCACTTCAATCGGATAAAATCGATCTCTGTCTTTGAACCAGTCAGAACGGAGCAGAGGGAAAAGTCTGAAAGAGTTCATACTGTGTGTGTGTGTGTGTGTGTGTCAGTGTGTCACACTCACTCCAGCAGGTTGTGAGTCTGTTGTGTTTGTCCCCAGTCTGCTGATGTTTGTGCTCATTGTCTCTGTCGCCTTTTGTATTTCTGTTTATCTCTGAGTCCTTTGTGTGCAACAGTGTGTGTGTGTGTGTGTGTGTGTGTGTGTGTGTGTGAGAGATATATTATGATGTGTACAAATTTTAATCATGACTGCAGATTCGTTCACCTTGTTGTCGTATGCATGAATGGATTTATTTTGTGTAGGAGAGAGTGTGTGTGTGTGTGTGTGTGTGTGTGTGTGTGTGTGTGTGGGTCAGCAGCGGGGGGGGTGACCGATTGGGTTCCAAGGACAGGGAAGCCACAGGGGCCTTGGGCTTTTTGTGTGAGTCTGTGTGTGTGTGTGTGTGTGTGTGTGTGTGTGTGTGTGTGTGTGTGTGTGTGTGTGTGTGTGTGTGTGTGTGTGTGTTTTGAGTGCATGTGTGAGTGATTCAGTGTGGCAGTGGATGGCGGGAAGCATACGGTTCCCCGCGAGTAGAGAAGAGTTTCACAGGGAGTGCAGCAGACACACACACACACACACACACATGCACACAAAGGCCACAGTTACACAACAAACAAACATACACAGGTGAACACACACACACACACAGAGGTGTGAACCATCATTCAAACACATTCACTTACAAGGACAGACACACTTTGCACAGCTACAATCACACACACACACACACACACACACACACACACACACACACACACACTGACGCTCATTGAACACAGCACAATAAAAATCAACACACATCACATCTTCTCACAAACAGCAGAAACATGTTGTCAACGCGTTTCTTTAACGAGTCGACGAGACGATTCGACTCTGGACGGAAAAGAAGCATCAGTGTCTCATGTCTTCATCATACTCTGTCTCGTCCTCTGTCGTCGTCACATGACGCACGTGTCACAGCTGCGGCCTCTCAGGCGTCACATGACTGAATGAGTTGATATAAAAGATGCTCAGTAAATGGTCAGAGTTTGAGCTGAGTGTGTTTGGTTTGTCAGAACATCAGTATCACATGATTCACATGGTGTTAGCTTAGCATTAGCCTTTAGCCTGGTCCCTCACTTTATTGTGTCCCCACAGAAACACTCCTGTTGTGATGAAGTCGTTTGTTGATGTTGTAGCACGTTTGTGTTGCAGTCATTTGACCCTTCGGGGCCACCGTAGTCCACGTCCACATTAACGCTGCAGCCTCAGTGAACGTTGTTCTGCATCAACACTCTCAGGTTCATACCATTTGTTTTACTCTCTTAATCGTCATATTTTGTAGTTTACTAACGAGCTACGGCTCAACGGGCAGAGAAACTCAATACACATCAGAACCATGATGTAGTGGCAAAACTTCATTGGTTTGTCCTATAACCCTTTTTCCCGTGTCCTTTGTTTTACCACATGGAGAAGGCGGCGGTGCAGTGTCAGACTCGCAGTTCGTGACCCAAAAATAATCCAAGGAGAGTTGATTGAGAAAAGATGCTGGTGATTTATTACAATTTAAAGAGACAGAGAAAATAAAGTTCATTGTAACTGCAGGACCAGGCTACGGCTAAACGCTATCTACAGCAGCAGGCGGGAGCTTCACGCGCTGCGGTCTACGATGGTGTCTGCTGGTCTGCCTTCTCCCTGATGCATGATGTGTAGCTATTTTAAAGGGTGGCACCATCATCACCTGTAGGGGGTGCACACTCACAAAGACAAATTAAATGCAAGTAATAGAATTAAAATAAACTTAAATGTGGCTCCTACACCCCGGCCCCTTAATTGTTCTTTACAGAATCAATTACAAAATGTACCTAAAAGGAGCCAAAAAGAGTAATTCAAAATTCAATAAGTACTTAAGGTTTTTTATGAAATGTATGATGAAGATATGCATACATTACATTCTTTATACTGGTCACTCATCAGCCTCCAGGATTCGACACAGCTTAGTGATGGGCCTCTCAAGGACCGAGGTCTTTGTCTGGACTTTGACAGAGCGGACCAGGCCTTTCATATCTGGTTTGGCCTCCAACACTCTCCCCAACAGCCAGGACCCTCGAGGAGCAGTGGGGTCAACCACCAGGACAATGTCTCCAATATTTAGATTTTTCTTCACTGACCTCCACTTCTGCCTTTCTTGCTGTAAAAGCAGATACTCCTTGGTCCATCTGTGCCAGAAGAGGTCAGCCAGATACTGGACCTGTTTCCAGCGGCGTCTGGCATAGAGATCCGACTTCAGGAAGGTTCCAGGGGGCAGAGTGGGCATGGATTTGAGAAGGAGGATGTGATTCGGGGTCAGTGGTTCAAGGTCATGTGGGTCTGAGGACACTGTGGAGAGAGGACGGTTGTTGAGGATTGCCTCGGCCTCACAGAACAGGGTCTGAAGGCCTTCATCATCGATGGACTGCTGACGGAGAATGGAGTTCAGCACTTGCCGGACAGAGCGTATGAGCCTTTCCCAGACTCCGCCATGATGTGATGCGGCTGGTGGGTTGAAGCTCCATTCTATTCCCTCAGTTAACAGGGCGTCCTGGATCCTCTTCTGGTTCAGTGACATCAGGGCCTTCTTCAGCTCAGCCTGAGCACCCACCAGGTTTGTCCCATTGTCAGACCTGATGTGCTTGACTTGACCCCTCCTGCAGACAAATCTCCTCAAGGCATGTATGCATGAGTCAGTATCCAACGTGTAAGCAACCTCTAAATGAATAGCTCTGCTAGACATACAAGTAAAAAGAACGCCATACCTTTTTATGGTGCCTCTGCCTCGTTTCACCTCTATAGGGCCAAAATAGTCCAAGCCAACATTGGTGAAGGAGGGAGGTCGGGCAGGATTCTTTCTATTGGCAAGTCTGCCATTTTTTGTTCCTCTGTTTTGCCCCTCACACGCCGACACGTGACACATTTTGAGAGCATTTTCTTGCTACTGAGTTGCCCTTTACAATCCAGTATCTTTTTCGGAGCTCTGAAAGCATGTGGTTTCTTCCACTGTGACCACTGCGCTCATGGACGTGTCTGGCAAGAAGGACAGAAATGTGTGAGTCTTTGGGCAAGATGCAGGGGTGTTTAATTTCTTCAGGCATTGCAGCTTTATGCAGACGGCCACCCACTCTGAGAATGCCCTCGTCCAATACGGGGTCGAGCCGGCAGAGACTGCTGCTCTTGTGCACTCTGGGTGGTGACAACGCCAGGGTCGCCATTTCTGCAGGGAATGCCTGCTGCTGAACGTAGGAGATGACTGACCTTTCTGCCTTTGCGAGATCTTTCACATAGAGGAGCTTTCCACCAGTGTTGGTCCTGAAATCAATAGACTTGATCACCTTTTTTTGTTTGAGTGGGTGTTGATTTGAGGTGAGGGGAGTGGCTTTTCCCCTTTTATCTTCATGCTCAGCATCAAGATGTGTTTTAGTCTCAGGTACCATGACACTGCCTTAAGTAATTTCATCCAGTCTGAAAAGAATGAAATAAGTTGGTCTGTGGGTGTTTCAGACTTGACCACTGCTGCAAGCACAGCAGTGCCTTTCCTCACCTCTGGATCATCCTGAAACACTGGGCCCAATGCCCCTGCCGCTGGCCAACTTTCCTCTGGCTTCCACAAGAATTCAGGAGCATGAATCCACCTTTTCTGCTCCATGAATTTTCTTGCACTAAGTCCTCTTGAACAGTCATCAGCAGGATTGTCTTTGCTGCCAACGTATCTCCACTGAGACATCTCTGTGTTATCTCGAATCATCGAGACTCTGTTTGCCACATAAGTCTTGTATCTTGCACGGTCATTTGCAATATATTTTAAGACAGTTTGGCTGTCAGTCCAGAAAACTGAGGGCTTTAAGTCAAGGTGGAATTCTCTCCTCAGCATCCTGTCTACCTTCACCAGCAGTGCTGCAGCAGCAAGCTCCAGCCTCGGCACTGTAATGGTCTTTAGGGGGAGGACTCTGTACTTTCCTAAGACAAAAGTGACATGTACCACCTTTGCTTGTTCACCTGTCTGATGTAGCTGACTGAGCCATAGCCACTCTCACTAGCGTCGGCAAAGTGATGCAGTTCGGCACATTTTGTTTCTCCGTAGTCCTGGGGTTTCAGACAGCGTGGCACACTGAAGCCTTTAACCATTTTCAAGCTGCTGGTCCATTCCACCCACCGGTCTGATATAGACTGTGGTAGAGGTTCGTCCATCCAAAGCCCCTCTGGCAGAGCTCCTGTAGCAACTGCTTGGCTTTACTGCACAATGCAGTCAGATCTTTGACCAGCTGGATGGCGTGAGATTCTCTGGCCACAGACTTCACACAATCATCCACATAAAAGTTATGGCGGATGGTCTCAGCCACCTGATGGAACATTGATTTGATGTCAGCCATGATTCCCACGGGCTCCTTACGAAATCTCAGAATGACTCCGATCAGAGAATTTGCCAGATCAGGACCCTGAAGTAGTTCTGTGTTCAGGGATATACCTTGATAGGAGGCAGCACAGTCAAACACCACTCTGAGTTTTTTCTTTTTAGGGTGGTACACCCCGTGGTGTGGTAAGTACCAGACCTTTCCTGGCGGCTGTATGAGTTCCTCCTGTGGAACTTCCTCAGCATAGTTGTTCTTAAGTATGTCAGTGACAAATGCGACATAGTCCTGTTTGAATTGTTCATCCCTTTTCATTTCCTTTTCAGGCTCTGCAACCTTTGTTCCACAACTTGCAGATTGTTTGGCATGAACACATCAGGATTTCTAAAGGGCAGTTTAAGACTGTAATGTCCATCTTTCAAAAATGCTCCATCAGCCATTCTCAAAAATCTTTTATCCTCGACCGACATCTCAGTCTTTTCCTCTGAAGCAACTTCATTAAAATCCTGGTTGTACTGTGAGATCAGCAGCTTTTCCAGATTAACCACTGAAATCCTGTTCACAGTCACCCTGTCTACACAGTCAGCAGCACTTCTCCGTGGCCCATTTACAACCCACCCCAAAAGTGTTCTAACAGCATAGGGACCCCCATTTGACTGTTAATAATCTCCCACGGCTCTAATAACTTTGGAGCATTTGTGCCAATTAAAAGCTCCACCTTTGAACAGATTTTGGGGATTGTAACCTGACTAAGATATTCCCAATGTGTCAAGTCAGGCTGCTGCGGGATGCTGCTTGTAGTGACTGGCATTTCCTTTGAGTGAAGGTGTCAGGAAGAGGACAGAAGTTGTCGCTGTCCATTGCTGAAACTTCAAGTCCTGATACCACATGAGTTGGGACAGACATTTCCTGATTTAAGGTTCGCAGCAGGATGCGAGTCCTTTTGCCTTTGAGGTTGAGCTGTGACATGAGCTCCTCTGAGCAGAAGGTAGCAGAGGACCCAGGATCTAAGAGCGCATACACTTGGTAGACATGGCTGCCCTTTGCTGCCTTGACTCTGACCGGCACGATGGGAAGTATGCCCTCTTGGTCTCCGGCCCCTATATGACCACATAACTCTGCTGATGCACTGCCTATAACATCAGAGGGCCTTTTGGGTTCTTTAACTGTACTGTCTTTATTTATATTGTCTTTGGGTGCAATGTGAAGGATGCTTGGATGAGCTTTCTTGCATATGTTGCAGGTGAGACAGTTTTTGCAGTCTTTACTAATGTGACTGGCTATAGAGAGGCATCCAAAGCAAATGCCCTTTGCCTTCAAAAAGCTTAGCTTGTCTCTGTGTGCTTTCTTTGCAAAATCTTTACACAAATCTAATGTGTGGTTTGACCTACAGAAGG
>MU269992.1:1173288-1238288 GCA_021432705.1 Caranx ignobilis
AACACAGAGACAAACATGCTTCAGTCATAAAGAGAAAAATCATGGAAGGACATTCACACACACGCCTCACCCCCCCCCCCCCCCCCCCCCCCCTCCTCACCCCCCCTCCCTCCCTCTGCAGCCGGAGGCTCAACAGGAGCTGAAGGTGTAAAAAAAAAAAAAAATCTGCTGCAGGTTTTTACAGATTCAGAGTAAAGATCAAACACCTGCAGCTCTCTGTCGATACTTTACGACTTCCTGCTGAAATCTGTTAAAACACAATGTGAGACACTCAGAAACACATCAACGTGCTGCAGCTGTCTATCATCCACACACTCACACACACACACACACACACACACTCACGGCTGCACAGACAAAATCAGATTTGTGAGACGTAATGAACGGAGAGGATCCTGAGATGCTCTGACACTGGTGTTATTGTTCATTTCATCAGGTTTGTGGTAAATTACATTAGAAACGTCGACAGTGACTCTGATGGAAAGTGTCAGCGCGCGTTCAGAGACGCAGGCGTCTCATTGGTCACGTCAGCGGCCAGTTACCAGCTGGTTTGGACCTTGATTTATATTGAATTCACTTAGTTTTTCTGAGCTCATTGACGGTTAATGAGTTTTTGTTGGATCTCAGGTCAAAAAGCTTCAAAAGCCAAAGTCAAGGAAAGAGTTTGAGCTCAAAAGAGACGAAGACAAAGACGGAGACGTTTTCTGGCTCCGGGTCGAGTTCACTTCACTCACACGTTCAGTAGAAGTCAGTGAAAGCAGAGGAGTGACGGACGGTGGCCCTGAAAGCCCAAAACACTGAAGCTGCAAACCCAACACACACGATGATGAAGGTGTTTCTGCTTCACTTTGTGTTTGGTCTGTTCTGGAGCTGCAGTGTTTTGAGCTCTCAGGGCCACCGTAGTTACACAGCTCTGGTCCTGAGACGCTCCTCTGACGTCTGGAGGCTGAGGTGCGTGTGTTGTTACAGAAGGTTATAATAATCATGATTATTGTTGTTGTTGATAATCCAGTTCACTGTGTGTTGAATTAAAGCACCACAGGATGATTGACAGCTGAGTGAGGCGATGACGCTGCAGGAAGTCCTTTCACAATAAGAGCCTCAGACAAAGACAAAGTTGTGACACTGTGTCACAGGTGATGTCAGCTCCACACTGAGCTCCGTCCTCCTCCTCCTCCTCCTCCTCCTCCTCCTCCTCCTCCTCCTCCTCCTCCCCTCAGTGATGTGATGTCATGTGACCAGGGAGGTGACAGCTCTTTTAACAGACAGGACGACTCCAAATGTCAGCTCCAGTGTGTTTACACAAAGAGACGAGAGGAATTCAGTCGGGCTTTCTTCTTCTTTGTCTTCTTCTTTTCCTCTTTATGTTGCATTTTCCTCTTCTCCATCTGTGTTTTCTCCACCCCCCACCCCCCACCTCTCCCTCTCTCACTGACCTAGTTTGAT
Organism: Caranx ignobilis; assembly: GCA_021432705.1. Classification (NCBI taxonomy): domain Eukaryota; kingdom Metazoa; phylum Chordata; class Actinopteri; order Carangiformes; family Carangidae; genus Caranx; species Caranx ignobilis. Next base: position 1,174,735 of record MU269992.1, read on the forward strand.
CCTGGATGCTTTGGGGCTGTCTGTCTCTGAGATAAACTCATTTGCTCTGGATCATTTAGAGAGCATTGCCATTTCACTCCTCCTCCTGCTCCTTTCACCCCCCCCCCCACCCCACCCCCACACCCCCACCTCTACTCTCCACTCTCTACCCTCAATGTTATTTGGGGAAGCAGGAGGCAACAGAAAGTGTCTGCACATGTACCAGACTGTGTGTGTGTGTGTGTGTGTGTGCTTTAATCTGTTAAGTGGGTAGGGACATATGGGGAGAAAGGACAGAGAGGAGCTCGCACACAGAGCTGTCAGGAAATAAAAGGGGATCTCTGGCTGCAGATAAGACTGTGAAGTGTTGCATATCCAAAGATATCTGTCACACAAACACAGCAGCACTGATAGGCAGATTTATTCAAAAAGGTCACGCTGATGCGCTTCAGCTCGTCTGTGTGAGAGTGTGTGAGTGTGTGTGAGTGTGTGTGTGTGAGAGAAAGAGATTTAAAGATACGGTCAGACCTGCTTGTCTAAAGGCAGATGTGTGTGTGTGTTGTGTGTTTGGGTTTGATGCCTCTTGTCTGGTCTCAGGAAGCTAATTACACTGTGATGGAGCTGCCTTCAAATCATTTATGATCTCTTCACTGTCCCACTTGTTCTCATCATCATCATCATCATCATGGTCATGGTCTGACTCGTCCTCCACCAGCAAATCGCCTCTCGTCCTCCTTTTGTTTTAAAATTGCTCTTCAAACATGAAAAAGGAAAGTTCAACCGTCTCTCGCTCGCACTTGAACGCATCGTTCAGATGGTCTTCAGGCAGCTGTGGAGGGTTGGTGTGTAGGTCAGTATCAGTATCAGAGCAGACGGAGCCCTGACATTCAACCACCGACGTGTCGGATCATTCAAACAGCTCCCTCACATCAAAGGAACCAGTGCAGGTGGTTGAAGCATCAGATGAAGACGCCTCCTCCTCCAGGCAGGTCCAACTGGGAGGGAGGGAGGATGGATGGATGGATGTTTCTTGTTTCTTGTTTGACAGCTGCAGCTGATCCACTGAGCTCGGGGGAGGGCCCAACATATTGTTCCCTTTCTTTTTTTAACCGGGGCCCCCAGGAGCCGCCGCTGAGGGCCACAGGAAACAGTCTGAGTGACTCTGAGTGTGTTTCCCGTTAAAAACTACAATTTTCGCAGCAGTTTCCCACCGTTCAACAGCGACGAGCTGCTGAATGACCCCCCCCCACACACACACACCTCCCTCCCTCTCTCCGTCTCCTCTGCAGAGGAACAGAGAAGCTTTTAGCCTCTAAGATTATAATCATTCCGTTTTTTATTCATCATAATTGCTCAGTCATTTCTCTGCGCTCATCGTTGTAGTGGCTCGATGGCCCCACGCTGCGCCGCTCTGCTTATGGGTTTGTGTTTGTACCTGTGAGGGACATGAGAGAGAGGGATGGTGTGAGTGGGAGAGACAGAGAGAGAGAGAGAGAGACAGAGAGAGGAAAAATAGGTGTTTTTGTAAAAGAGAAAAAAGGAAGGATGAAGCAGCAGCAGAGAAAAGAGCGAGTGAGCAACAGACAGAGGGAAAAACAAAGTGAGAGCAGGAGTCTGATGAAGAGCTGAAGGACGACGGAGGAGGTGGTTAAACAGAGAAAAAGAGAGAGAGAGAGAGAGAGAGAGAGGGGGAAGGTTATGGAGGAGGTGAAGACAGGACTGTGTGAAAGTGAGAGAGGAGGAGGAGGAGGAGGAGGAGGAGGAGAGGCGGTGGTTGTCCCTCTGTCACTCATCGTCTCCCTCGGGAGAGTTTAGACCTTTAAAATCTCCTCCTCTTTTCCTGCAGGCCACTAACACTCCTCCGTCCACATCCCTCCTTCCCTGCCACCTTTTCTGCCTCGTTTATCCCTCCTCTTCACCTTCACGCTCCTCTGTTCCCCCTCTTTCCTTCCCTCCCTCCCTCCTCCTCCTCCTTTCTCTTGTTTCCGTTCAGACTCTCAGATCTTCACATTCGTTTCTTTTCTTGTCCTCCCTCCGTCTTCCCACCTTCCCTCCAACACTGAGGCTGCTATTTATAACCCGACTAACTGTATATGTGTGTGTGTTGTGTTCAGGAAAAGACAGAGGCAGAATGAAAGGAAGTGTGTGTGTGTGTGTGTGTGTGTGTGTGTGTGGCACTGCATCAAATTTCAGTAGCTGAATCTGATGATAACATTCATTCATATCCTGTCACATACGCTGCAGTCTGGAGTCGTGTTGCATTTCAGGCACGTCGTCGACTTTGAGCTCGTCTGCAGGAATATTTGTGAGAAACAACGCGGCCTGAGAAAGAAAAGTCTGAGGACGACGATGCTGACGCTGACGCAGACGTTCGCTGAGCTGTGAATCTAAAGTAAAAAAAAAAAACACTCACTTCCCCAAATGGCATTTCATGCCTGGAGTCTGGAAGTTTCTGGGCGGAGTCAGTGTGTTCTCTCCAGCCAATGACAGAGCACTGGTTCAGTTGGGTGTGTGGTGCTGTGGGCTTGTGTATAAACTACCACCAAGACAGAGGCTGGACGCCGTCAGAGGCTCCTGTTGCCGGTGACGGCCCGGTATGGGCCCGACGCTCCGGTGCCTCACTCTGCTTCCTTTTCTCGTGTGTCCTCCGTCTCTGCCGGTTTGACGGCCTCCAGTCTCTGATATATTCAAAAGAGTACTTTGAAGGCCGAGGTGGAGAAGGGGGGGGGGGGCTATTCTGGTAGAGCAGCAGATCAGAAGCTCGTTCACTTCCTGGTTGATAAGTGTGAGCTCCCACCTCTTTACTTTAACCCTCTGTGATTGGTCAGAAGGACGAGACTCACCCAAAAGAAAAAATAGAAAGTAGATGGTGCAGGTGTGTGACTCACCTGCTGTCATCGTCACATGGTTCCAGCCGTCAGCTGACTCAAGTCTGCTGATCGGCCTGCTGAGGATCTGAGTGGCGGTCGCTCCTGTTTGTTTGCAAACTTCGTGTTGTTTCTTCATCTGCAGCACATGATGTGAAATGAAAGATAACGGTCGTGGGAATAACGAGCTGTAAGTGCAGTGGCTGTTCTGTGTGGAACTGGACTTGTGTGTGTGAGTGTGTTTTCGCTCTTTGTGGTAAGTGCATATGTTTTTCTCTCTCATGCATGTTGTGTATCAGAGGGAGGTGGTTAAGTGCCGGCCTCAGGCGCAGTGTTTTCCTCTGATGGCTAACGCAGCCCACACACTCCAACGTTTGATACAAGAGAGCGATGGAGCGCTTTAGGAGGGGGGGTGGAGTGTGTGTGTGTGTGTGTGTGTGTGTGTGTAGGGGGGGGATTGTTGTTTCATTTTCATTTAAATTGCATGTGATACAGTTGCAATCTCTCAGCACTTGAGTGTCACTCAGATAACAGCATTATATCTGCAGATTTGGGATGTTCTGCTACAAAGGCGCCCGAGTGAGACACTGACAGAAAACACACTGACACACTGTGTGTGTGTGTGTGTGTGTGTGTGTGTGTGTGTGCAGCACTGCAGCCGGTTCCCACTCACTTAAATATCTGCACCGGCTCAAAGAAGGAGAAGGAAAAGAAGAAGAAGAAGAAGAAGAAGAAGAAGAAGGAGAAGAAGAAGAAGAAGAAGAAGTAGAAGTAGAAGAAGAAGAAGAAGAAGAAGGAGAAGAAGAAGAAGAAGAAGAAGAAGAAGAAGCCTGGGCTATTGATTTAACAGTATAAATGTTTGATTGTTCATAAATATTGTACAGCTCCAGCAGGAAGCGGCGCTGACTCACTGACGAGGAAATCGAGCCGCATTTGAGATAAAGATGGAGGCTAATGGATGGATGGATGGATGGATAGATAGATGGGTGAGGTGAACGGAAGCGAGAGGCAGTCGGTGTGTGTTGCAGAAAGACGAGGACAAAAAGGTCAGAGGAGGTGTTGACCCCTCCCCACCTCCCTCCCCGGCTAATGCAGGAGGCTCATGGGAGATTTGGAAGGAAAGGAGCTGGGAGTCGTGTGGTCGGCTCCTCCTGCAGCTCCAGGACTCAAGGCTCAGTATAAATGCACTATAATACAACACACAGAGACATTTTGTAAAATCAAGGTGAACTCGATGAACTGTTCTGTTCCTGTTAGAGCGACATTGATCTCTGACTGAGGAGCTGCTGCTGCTGCTGCTGCTGCTGCTGCTGCTGGAGCTGCTGCTGCTGCTGCTGGAGCTGCTGGAGCTGCTGCTGCTGCTGCTGGAGCTGCTGCTGCTGGAGCTGCTGGAGCTGCTGCTGCTGCTGCTGCTGCTGCTGCTGCTGCTGCTGGAGCTGCTGCTGCTGCTGCTGCTGCTGCTGCTGCTGCTGGAGCTGCTGCTGCTGCTGCTGCTGCTGCTGCTGCTGCTGCTGGAGCTGCTGCTGCTGCTGCTGCTGCTGCTGCTGGAGCTGCTGCTGCTGCTGCTGCTGCTGATGCTGCTGCTGGAGCTGCTGCTGCTGCTGCTGCTGCTGATGCTGCTGCTGGAGCTGCTGCTGCTGATGCTGCTGCTGGAGCTGCTGCTGCTGCTGCTGCTGCTGCTCCTGTCTCTGGTTTCTGGACGTTGATTTGCAGTTTAACTCCAGTCTGTGTGTGTGTTCAGGTTTGACTGAATCTTTTCTGACAGGTTTCACATCTCAAAGCTGGAAGTCGACCACAGATCACACGCTACAAACCGGCTTTAAAACATCTTCTCAGGGTTTAAACAGAACAAGGTCCTCCCTCTCTGTGTGAACTCCTCACTCTAAGTTCATCGTCAGACGAGTTCAAACTTCGACACTTTAAACACGACTTCACACACACACCATGTCAGCTGTCAGTCAGATGAGTTTGTTTACATCAGATCAGCTGTAGGCGACAGTGACAGAAACTCCTCTGCTTTGTCAACAAGCTGGAGACAAGGAAATCTGTTGCCATGGATACGGCTCCAGCTCCAGACTATGTTTGTTTACATATATTTGAAGATACATTGATCAGTTTTGACTTCCAGTTTGTCGTGGACCATTGAAGAAGGGTGGTCAGTGACGGAGGAGCTGCTTGTTTCTGTCTGATTTTACACATGGTCTTCATCTGACTGGAGATCAGTTTGACTGAACCCATGTTCCTGTGGTCGACTGTTGCTGTGCCGTTGAGGCTGGACAGAGGTTGGTGTTATTGTGAACAGACTCTCATTAAAGTTGTTCAGTGAGGTTGATAAAAAGATTCATGTTAAATGACTTTTTACTCCACAACCTTGGTCTCCACTTCGTTTCCATGAAGGGCTCTTATTTTGAAGGAGCTTTTTGGGTTGTATGTTGTTTTATTTTGACTTTGAACAGCTTGTTGTTGGTTCAGTCAAGTTTTTGTGGTCGTCCCAGAGTCAAACTGTCTCTGTCTCTGTCTCTGAGCTTTGTCCACCTCCGCTCCACTTCCTGTCCCACTGACCCTGACGCACATGGACCTGGTTCTCTAACGATCCCGAGGCTTCTCTGCAACAACAGCTTTAACATCACAGGTTGACACCGTGTTAATTGACATTAGCCACCTTACACACACACACACACACACACACACACACACGGGGCGACGTTTTCGATGTAAGTTAATTAACAGAGTGGAAGCCGCTGAGGTATTGCAACAGATTTGAGCAGTAATTAGTCAGAGTCAAGATTTGACAGCAGTTGTTTAACAGATCTGTGAGCGTGCAATAAGTTGAGATAACACACTCACTGCAGCAGAGCGGGCGCGCCGCTGCGTTCGAGGACATCAACCCGACTTCAAGTCAGCTCTGTGTGTTTCTGAAGTCTCATGAGGATAAACTGTGCACAGAGCTTTACAGCACCTCAGCTGATCACCACCACTGATAATAACAAGACGTGTAAACCCTTGAACATTACTGGGTGGAAAGAGATTTATGAAACACGTGTGAACCCTCTGAAAAAGACAATTCGTTCCTTTCGCCACCAGAAAGGAAACAGTCGATCAGCTGTTAGCCACAATGCTAACTGATCCAACAGATCTGTGGTGTTGTTGCAACTTGTTTCCAGGCAGAGCTCAGGCTTTCAGGCTTTTTCAGTCCTAACCTGTTTGTTGCCTAGTGCTGCACCTGCTGCTGACATGTGACGTCGATCAACATCATGGATCACTCTCATCATCCGATACCTGATCTAAGCTCCTTATTTATTCCACCTTGAAGACCTGGCACTGAGCAGCAGCTCTGCAGGGTTTCACCTGTGTTTCCTGTAACATCAGGCTGCAGTGCTGCCATTGTTTCAGATGAAGCTGTGTGTGTTTCAGCCTCTCACCTGCTCGAGTGCTTTAAATCAAACCAAAGAGACACTCACACACTCGCACAGTCACTGCAGCAGAGTGAAACCTGAGTGGTTCGCTCTGCTCTGCTCCTCCCTCTCTGACCCCGACAGCACTGACAACACTCGGGCTTTCTCTGCTGCTGCTTTTGTTATTAACAAAATTACACACTTATGTAAATGAATGTCTCTCCTGTGTCCACATCCATCTGGCACTTCCTGCCCTTTTTAATTGTTTATTTCAGGTCCCTCTGGTGGGAGCTGGTCGTGTGCTGCCATACGTTATGAGAAAAGCTGTTGCAGATTCTTCCAATGAGTCACTCAACAAACAAACAAACAAACTTTTTTCCTTGTTTAATGGTATTTTTAAACTGCGAGCGTCGTTTCCATTCTGCTCATGGTTCTGCTGCTCGTGCTCCACCGGCACATAAGAGCAGGTGGATGTGTGAGCCGTCATTGTTGCAGCAGCAGTTTAACACCTCAGCTTTGCCTGCAGTGAGAGGAACAGGTGTGTTTTACGAGGATAATGCCTGATCCTCTCTGTCTGCTCCGGGGGGGTGTGAATGAGAAAGACGTGAGTGTGTGTGTGTGTGTGTGTGTGTGTTTCTCTGAGAGATTGTTAGACCAGTTTTGCATCTGCCCTCAGAGAAACTCAATACATCCTTCTCTCGCCTCCTTCAGCCGGAGCTGCACCGGCTTCTCAGCAGCTCGCTCACCACTGCCAGTTGTTTTCCTGCAGAAACCACACACACACACACACATGCACACACAGACACATACATATGCACACACTCGCACACACACAGACACAAACACGCACACACTCACGCACACACTTGCACACTTGTACTACCACACTGTTTATTAGTAGAGTTCATTTTCGACCGTTCACACCACCATGACACACATCAAATTAACTTTCTGTGTACACACTCATGACACACACACACACACACACACACACACACACTCTTTTAGGGTGTGTGTGTGTGTGTGTGTGTGTGTGTATTTCCAGCTGTGAGGAAAAGCTGGTCTCTCTCTCTGTCTCTCTCTCCCTCCATCTGTCTCTGCTTTGTGTATCCGTCCTGTTTACTCTACACCTCCTCATCCTCAGCATCTCACTCCATCCATCTTTTTTCCTCCCTCACCTCCCGTTGTTTCTCTCCTTTCCTCTCTCCTTTGTTTACAACCTTCTATCTATCTATCTATCTATCTATCGATCTATATGTGACTGAGGAGTAGAAGCTTGGGGCAGAGTGCCACCTGCTGGTGAGGAGGATGAAGTGCAGCTCCATCAGATCAGTAACAATCTCAGTCAAACATAAATTACACACACACACACACACACACACCACTTGTCAACAGCAGGCTGCAGTTTCTTCTTGCACACCGATGATGTAAATGATCAGAAAAGAAAGAGAAGAAAAACTTTTTCCAGTTCGTCTAAAGTGCAGTCATTTCATTTTCACGTATCACGTCTGGATCTTCAGGCGCCGCCCCAGTTCAGAGGAGGTTAATGGAATTAAGGCCGCTGTTGACTGGTGCAAATGTGCTTCTAAATGTTTACATCTGGTTCAAGAGCTCTAATTTACTCTAACAAATGTGCAGCAATTACAGGACAGAGGGTTTTTATGATTATCTTGCAGAGCAGCAGAAACATTGAGCTTCTTTTTTTTTGGTGTTAATACTCAGAAAACCATCAGCTAGAGGCAAACGAGTGGAAATCATCAGGGTAATCATCTCCCTATCAAACCCAGTGGAGTGCTCTCACTGTGGAGTGGTGACGACATGAGATCCATAAACAAAAGGAGTGAAACCCTCCGTGTCTGCCTCTGCCCAGGTCAGAGAGGACGGTGCCTGGATGGAGCTGTGCACAGTGGTTGTTGTTCAGCCTTTTCTTCTTCTTCTTCTTCTTATTTAAATAAAAGCAAAGCAGTAATGAGAGGCTTTTATAGTCAATTTAGACGCCTCGCCGCTCTGCAGAAATCATAAACAGGCTCTTAACTGAAGGGAGATGTCGAGGTCAGCGTCAGACTCTGATGATGTGAAAGCTGCGTTTGCAAAGATTTGCTGCGTCCAGGTGAAGCTGTGTTCATTCTGCAACAACAACAACTGCATCAGGTCTTTTATTGTGACATTAAAGCGCCAGGAGCCGTTTGAAATTTAAATGAACTGCTAATAAAAGTCTTCCCCCTCTCTCTCTCTCTTTCTGTCTCTTCTCGGTGTCTCTCGTCCCGTCCCAGAGGAGAGCAGGCCGACCACTGCGGCCCCCTCCACAGGTGCCGTCATCGGCGGCATCCTCGGCGCCCTCATCGTCATCGGCATCATTGTTGGCGTCATCTTCTTCATCCGCAAGCGACAGGAAGACGTAGAGTAAGTCTTCATTAGCCCCACATCTCCCTCATCTTTATTTAACCCCCCCCCCCACACACACACACTCACGCACTGCCTCCCCCACGGAACTCAAGCTCATTAAAACTTATTACATGTCATGAGGAGACCGCAGCAGGCTGGAGCTCCTGACCCGGAGACTTTTTCTTTTGTCCCAGAATGCTCAGTCATCATCAGCTTCTCATTTCAACCTCTGCAATTCCTCCTCTGGGGGGTTGTGGGGGGGGGGGTGAAGCTGTAAATAGGAATTTATTAAAGCTTTCCTTGGTTTTAATTCCAGTTTTAAGAGGTGATTTTCCAGATCAGCCCTGCAGAACGACGGCGTGCACAGACACACACTCGCTCTCTCCTGCCTGAGTCAGAGGTTCATCTCATTCACATTTATGTTCCTATGATCCGCTGCAGAGTTCATGGTCTTACAGAAATATATCCATCAAATTGATTAGTAGAACAGTCTCAGCGCTGACCTCTGACCTCTGGCTTCAGTGCTTGAATATAACATCTCATGAAGCCTCAACACAGAAGTTACTTTGTGCACTCTTTGCCCTTATGTTTCCCATTGTGTCTCACTCAGTGGGAGGTACAGAGCCATTTGTCCACTGTTTAGAAGGTCAGCCGGCGGTTCGATTCCCAGCCCACATGTCAGAGAGTCCTCGGGCAAGATGTGTGGTTGATATGTGTGATAGAAACACACACACACACACACACACTGTGAATGTGACTTTTTAGTGTAAGGTGCTGTGATAGTGCAGCAGATTATCACATGTGGAGAAGTGCTGAGTCCTGATTGGGTTTTACTGCTTGAAAATTCAAGATGGCCGCCCTTTCTGGAAACAAAATGTTCTTCCCCATGTTTCATGAAGGCAAAACTATCTCTCACACTGAGCTCACTAACTAATTCCAGCTGCAAGTGAGCCAACTGCTGCTCAGCTGATGCTGGACAATGTACACCTGTTGGTTCATTGTCATGAAACACAGTGTATCTTAAATTAAATATAAGAGTTAAGCAACTGTGAACCTGCGTGTTGAGGTCAATGAACAGACCTCACACATCTCACACTGTTTGAGTAAATCATCCATGATGTGAAGCCACAGCTCAGGATGTAGGGCTGAATGTGCTCACACTGTACATGTGAAGGCTAAAGATTCATTTGAAAGCTAACAAGGATGTTTGGAAGCCCCCCCCCCCTTTCTTTGTAAACTAAAATTCAGCCCCTGTCTGAAATAAAGCTTTGGACTTGGTTCCTGCAGGAATCACTTCACCACGAGAAGCTGATGGAGCTGGTCGAGAGCCAGAGAAGTGCCTTGTCCATTCATACTGATTGACTGGCATTGATTCTGCTTTATGTGGAGGTTGTTTGCAGAGACGTGCAGGCCGTGCAGGAGGCTGTCTGGAGTGGAAGCTCTCGCTGAGGTTTTCTTGCCCTCTAATTAGTCGAGGTTTGTTAAAAGAAAAAAAAAAGTCAATAACACCTGTGAGTCTCTTTCCTGGGACTCAGTGAACTAAATATGAAACATCCCACACCTGTGTGGTGGTCAGAGGAGGCACACACAGAGCTTCTGTTATCAGTCCCTCAAAACCCCGTCAGCAGCAGCAGCAGCAGCAGCAGCAGCAGCGTCCGACCTCCTCGCTCTTTAATTGGAAAAAGCTGCCACTTCCTGAATGAAGCACAGTACCAGGCTCGATGTTTCATTCCTGTGTTCTCCTTTGTGTTTCTCGGCTTAATACAAAGACATGTGACGTCCTAAATGAAGCCGCGATCAATACCTCATTATCTGTGTCTTTTGTCCAATCAGGGGCCCCCCCAAGCACAAGCCCCCTCCCCCTGTGAAGGCAAGCAGATCAACAGAGATGGTGAGTGGTCGACATGGTTTCAGATCAGTCTTTATTGTCACTGTGATTATATTGTGCACACACACACACACACACACACAGTCCATTTGGGAAGTCATAATGGGGCTAATGGCTATTGATTGGAGATCTGAGTTGGCTTATGTGTGTCGAAATAATTAGCTTGGTTTGTAAAGAGCTCCATTAGAGTGCCCCCCCCCTCCTTCCGCCACTTATTTTATTCCATCATTCGATCACATTTTGTTGTGTCTGTACCACATTATGTAATGAGACTGAAACTCTGCAATTTTATGTTGATTATCTGTATAAAAGATGTTTAAATGGCTGTAAATGCCTTGGCTGAAATGGAGTTCACGGGGGTTCACCGCCGAATGTTTATTAGACGTCGAGTCGGTGTCTTTGAAAGCACCATCTGTGGAGTACGATTAAAGGAAAAGGAAAAAAAAAAAATGAAGGTATTATCTCTGTAGTCGCGCGTTTGTCCAAATCGAATCTCTCGGCTTTCAGAGCAAGTTAAAGTCGAGTCAGACAGATCTTCAAGCGAGCTCTCTGCCTTTCAGGTCTGTGAATGCAGGATATTATCATGAAAAAAGCATTTGAATGTTTTGCTGTCAGAGTGTTTTCAAGCTGCTGCTGCTAAATGTGCGGCTGCACAAAAGCCTCATTTCTGTATTTGGGAGATTTTATGGGTCAGTAGCTGACAGCTGAATGTTTTAACCTCCGATCAAGTCTTTACTCTGAGTGAGAGCATGCAGCAGATAATCAAACGTGGATAAATGCTCAGGTATCCCCCCCCCCCACACACACACACACACATTCGAAAATCTGAGATGGCTGCCAGTTTTGAGAGGGAAAATATGATTTGTTTTTACGTTGTGAATGAAATAAAAGCAAAAAATATTGCTCACAGACAAACATAGGAGTCAGGCTAGTGCTAGTGAGTTAGCTTAGCAAGCTAATGCTAACAGATCATTTGCAAATGCATTGTGATTTTTCACATTGCATATTAAAAACAGTACAAAAACAAGCTTGTGTTGCCATTTCACATGTTAAATCTCCTCGGCCTCCTTTTCTTTTCTAAATGAGTCTGATGAACCTGTCAGTTTGTTTACGACCCGACTGCTGGTGTGTTTAGCTCGTCTTCGCCTATTTTTAGCCGTGTGATCGCTCACCGAGGTGCCGTCACAGAAACGATGGTCCAGGGGCACAGACATAAAACCCTTAATAAACCCCAGTTTTCTTATAAAGGTATTTCATTCCAGGTTTGATGCTGAGGTGCAGCAGTGATTAGACCTGCTGGATCCATGTTAAAGTTAGTTTTGAATTAGCATGGAGCCTCTAAGGTCCCATGTTGTGTGTTAATCTGTGACATGTGGAAATGACCTGCATCATGAGCACAGATAGAGAAGATCAGTGCCAGCTCACTGTGTTCAATCAGTTAACCAGCTAGCATCAGTTTGCTAACATTAGCTCATGCTTACATATCTAACTAGCAGTTGCCTTTTACTGACGGCCCAGCTGATGTCTACTACAGATGAACAGATTGATTATGGTGCAGTGTTATGTGTGATGCTCGTCTGTTCATTCTGCTGTTTCCTGTTTTGTCTCGTCCTCTGTGTTCATGTGGTTTCGGCGCTCGTAGCTGAACAAGCCATCAGCACCTCCCGTGCCGACGGAGACGGCACCTCTCAGCCCGGGAGAGGTTTACTACGAGCCCACAGGGAGAGAGCCTGTCACGGTGACTAACCAACACACACACACACACACACACACACTGACACATGAGCCTGATTCAGTCACAGTAGGCCCTGTCTCTGTTTAGACAGCAGCACAGTTTGTTTCTGGAACACCACGGTGGTTTGACTTCATGGCAGTCAATCAAAAGTTATTAATATTTGTCTGTGTGGAGTCACTAACACCTTAGAACACATAAAAACACTTTCATATGTAAACATGTTTTAATGATGTCATGCAAGGTGGAAAAACCCACTTCATTCTTTGGACTTTTGGACTTTTCCATTTGACATGAACCACATTTACAGGTGTGAAATCTCCCCCACAAATATGACCCAACCAAATGAGCTGGTCTCTGAACCATGGTTTGTACTTTTGCAGTGTGAAGCCTTTTTTTTTTTGATATACCTGTGATTTAATGCATCATTTATACACACACACCCACACACACACACATATATATATAAATGACATCACCTGTGTTCATGATGAGGTAATAACCCTGACTGTGTTCCACCTGCAGAACCTGGATGAGGAGACCACCGGTGCCTTGAACGGCGGCGCCCCCCCGGTCCTGGACAACTCGGCCAAATACGACAACGTCAACGAACTCACCGCCGACGGTCACCACAGCAACGACCTGGATCCCTCCAGTCACGAGCAGCCGACCGCCAACGTCTCTCGTGGCGAGAGCTTTGTATCTCCCGCCATGTACGTGTAGCCATGGCAACCGGAGGGACCGCGTGACGGGGCACGTGGGCCAGTTCCAGGTCACCTAAATTTGCATGAGAAAAGGGTAAAAGAGAGCACAGTTGGTTCGTCCTGTTTTCTTCATGAGGGTTTCAAATGTTAAAGCTTTCACTATGATCAGAGCTTTTTTTCTCAACTATGTTCATTTCGGGGGGGGGGGGGGTCAGGGGTCAAATCTGTTTTCAGATCTTCAGAACTTTTTACCTGAGTTTTCTTTTCTACATAATCCATCTGGGTCAACAGCAGAACGTGTAAACCGGCTTTTGGTTTGTTTTGGTTTTACAAATTGAGGGGTCACAGAGTTTTAAACATCGTCATGCTTTAAATATCTGATACAGAACAACACAAATAAAACATAAAATGCCTTGTTTTTTTTTAAGATGCACACTCGGTCGTTCATGTTATCTAATGTGCCAGACAGCCACTGACATCGTATGCGCGCCGCATGCGACGAGGCGGGCTCATACGATATGTTAATTACATGGTTGAGAGGTGTTGCAATGTAGGTGAACTGGAACACTCCCCTCAGCTAATTAACACACAGCGCTCGGCTCGGCTCACCGATCTAAATTTCCACCAAAAATCAGCACGACAACTGCTTTTCCTGTGGATTCAGTATGAAATATTATATGCAACATCCTGTGTCATCAACATAACAACATCCACATCACAAAATTATTGTTTTTGTGAGGCTGCCTGCAAGTCCCAGGCTCTTCTGTTTACAGCCGTGGAAAGTGATTTGAATTTTTTCTCTTCCTTTCTATGAAGACAGGTAAAAACTGTTGCAGCTTTGTACGACACAGAAAGTGGAAAAAAAAAAAAAAAAAAAAACACCGTCTTTGAAATCCTCTCAAAGTGCTCCTTTTCCATGGTTGGTTGGCTCAGAACCACACACTCACATAGATGAATTTGGTCCCAGGAAGCCTAAAGCCTGATCATTATCTTGGCTCTCCAGGCAAGCTTCAACTAATCACTCAAGACGCTGAGCTGAAAGTGTTTGAGTTATTAATCGACTCCTGTAATAATTCTAAAATACAGCCTTCCCCAACTCTTGTCCAGGCTACGGTCCAATTCAGAAACATTCCACTTTATTATGTTGTCAAAGAGCCTCATCTGTCTCTGGACGGCAGCAACTGTCAGCGCGCCGGGGCCGCTCGTTAGCGCTAACGAAGGGGAAGTGACATCGTTTTTGAATCTCAGTATCTTGGCAACATGGCATGATTAAGATTCCATGGTTCACATTTACTGTTGCGTGTTGGGGGGGAAACAACAGTGGGTTTACAGCAAAGCACACACACACACACACACACACACACACACACACACACACAAACACAAACACACACACACGTACCAATGTTTGTATTCAGTCCTCTGATAAATCTCACTGTTAGAGTTAAGAACTGAGGAATGTACTTCCGGAGCGTGAAAATGCTCAGCATATATGAGAGACATACTGTACTGCCATTACCGCCATTTTACCTGATTAAGATGGTCTCACACTCTGATATATGCAGGACATTTTACATGTGTAGAAATTATGCATTTTACATTTTAGCTGATTGTCAACTTTAAAGCAAAAAAAACAAAAAACAAAACAAACAAACAAAGGAAAGAGAACAACAACTATGCCTGGCTGAATCAAAAAATTGGTCTTCACAGATGTCAGACGGTACCAAATTAAGAACAATGTAAATAGTATTGATAATATCGATGAATAATATATTGTTGGTGAAATGTGTACACATAAAAATAAACAAGTGTAGGTGTTATTAGTGCCTCTGTACAGGGGATGGAAGTTTGTTCAATGTCAAACTGAGGGATTTAAAAAAACAACAACTGTATATTACTCTTTTGCTTTCCACGGGCACACTGAGGTCGTCACTTAATAATGAAATATTTTATTTGACTATATATTTAAAAAAAAAAATGAAATGGTGTGGATTTACTCCTTGTTCATATTACTCTGCATGGCATGATCGGTGGCTTGTTGAAACACTTTTCCCAAGGCTGTTTGCGGAATAATCTCTTTCATTTGTAAAGAAAAAACATTTTTGCAAAGTCTAAAGCTGTTTTTTTTTTATGTTAATGTTTATTTTTAACACCTTTTCAATGCATCTGTCACAGTCACACACACACACCATGAGCACAAGTCCAATTTAAGTTGAGAGAGCTGGATTTTTTTTTTTTTTGTGGTATGTTTACTTTCGGTGAGTGTGTGTGTGAGTGTGTGTGAGTGTGTGCAGTGTGACGGCTCGGCAGGCTGCCTGGTCTTGTCTTTAGCGTTGATCCAAAAATGCAGTCAGCGTGGATTCTTCATCTCGTACGGCCACAGGGTGCAATACACACAGAGATGCAAGCTTTCCTCTCGGGAACCCGCAACTTCCACAAATCTTTCCGAGTTATCGTAGTTGACAGTTGGGGGGGGGGGGATTGACAGGCTGGAGCTGACCGCGCCGCGACACATGCAGGTGGTAGATAAAACTGCAGATGTGTAAACAGTTCTAAACGGGTATAGGAGTAGATGGAGCTGGCAGATGGAGATGGAAACAGGAGGGGGGGGTGGGGGGCACATCCTTGGCTAAGAAAACAAGATTAGATAGAGTGAGAAAAATCGCAGGAAGGACAGGAAGACGTATGACAATCATGTGTTAATATTGCACCATCACAGGCTTCAGTGCAGAGGCTGTTGTGTTGTCCTTCGTACAGACTGTAGTTATTGTAGAAGTCCCACTTTCTGCAGCCCGACCCCTCCTGTCAGGACAAACCTATAAATACGGTTTGATTTCACTGATACAGACTCATCCTAAAACACTTGATGACAAGATTAGTTGTTTATCTGCTAAATCCTGTGCAATGCTAATCTGCAGCAGGAGGAAGAGGCGCGTCTACAATAACTGCCAGTGTCAAAGTTTTGTCTGTGTGTCTGCTTTGTGTCTCTGAGGTGTTTATTTTGATTAAAGGGAATGTCTGCATGCTGCATGGACCTATAGGAAAAAAGCTATTTCCTTGTTTCACAAGAAGAGTCGTGCCACCGTGACAAGCATATGGCTTTTTGACTCGCAGTGTCAGACAATCACGTATAATGTATTTTATCGCCCTGCCACTGAACAAAAAAAAACTGTCATAAAGGGGAATTGAATGTGATGGTTCTGCTCTTTTGTCTGTAAATTAATTTCCCAAAATGAATGAATATTTAGTTTCCTGTGGATTAATGTGTTTAATGTGTTTGCCAGTGGGCAGCTGTTAGATAGATTGAGCAAAAAGGGAAAAGACAATCATTGGGACCCATTATATCAGAGACCAATGACTCAGCAAGCGTTCAGTTATGAGTTCCAGCTCTGCCGTCTCATTTGGGGGATCATTGAGTTTTTACCCAGAGCCTTACTTTTAATAGAGTTGCTTCATTCAGAGGTTTCTTAAATTAGAGTCTTAACATCTCCAGGAACACGGTCATGAAGCTGTCTCATGAAAGGGGACATGAGGAAGACGCATGCAGCTTGCACCCGTGCAGTTTACAGGTTGTGTTCACTTGCAAAGACACGA
Source organism: Caranx ignobilis (assembly GCA_021432705.1). Classification (NCBI taxonomy): domain Eukaryota; kingdom Metazoa; phylum Chordata; class Actinopteri; order Carangiformes; family Carangidae; genus Caranx; species Caranx ignobilis. The sequence goes on from MU269992.1 coordinate 1,191,279, forward strand.
GTCAACAACCGTGCGGTGACTTCAGATGGGATTAGCTGGTAGACGGCGGCTCTGAGTCCGTCCCATGTGCGAGAGAGGCAGCGTTGCAGTTCGGCCGACGTGCTTTGCTCCGTCTCCCCTTCGATGCCAGAAACACGAGCTCTGAATGTCAGTGATAATGCTGTTCAGTCTGAATCCTCTCCTTCATTTGCCCTCTCTCTCTCTCTTTCTTTTATTTTTCCCCCACCCTCCGTTCCATTCCTTCTCATTCATCCATTGTCATCACAGCTTTTCATCACGGAGCCAGACGTGCCTTCTTTATGTTATTTTTAGCTTTTCAATTCTCACATTTCTTGTCTGACAGTATAACAGATGATGAAAGGGGGAAACACACAAACAGGACGGGGTTGACAGTGATGATGGCAAAGATACGACAACATAAAAAGAAGAAAAACACTGGAGATGTGATCATGTTTCAGTGAGAGTTGATCAATTTTCTTTCTTTTTTCATTTCTCTTTTCTTTTGTTTATCACAGATCAGTTATCATTTTGTATGCTTTTTGGGAAACCTATTGTACATGTTTTACAGATCATTGTCTTGTCAAATAAAATGTAAACCAAAAGAGCGGCAGGTCTTGGTGGTTATTGCCTGTGTCAGTGACAAGAAACAACACAGCAGTGTGATGAAGGCCTGCTAACATCTTCAGCTAATCACTAGCATTTTCTCAGCAGGAACAGATTGACACGTTGTGGTAATACATTCATGGTCTTTCTTTACAAGAGGTAGTGGAGAACATGATTTAATTCAAAACCTGATATAATCTGTGTTTTATTATCAATGATGAGTTATTACACAACTCTGTGAAGCTACACGGGTGCGTGAATGAATGCTAATGCTGCTCGTTAGCCACATTAAATGTATGGTAGTCTATGCAATGTGGTGTTGTCATTATTATTTTCACTACAGGCACTACGAGGAGTTTCGGACAGCGGAAGTGGTTTCAGAATACATTTCCCATGAGCCTCTGCGCGCACGGTCGCAAACTGGTCGCAAATGAGCCGGAGCGATATGGCACTGAAATCAGCCAGCTAGCCAGAGCGAGCTGTGGGGGCCCTGAAGACCGAACCAGAGAGCTCTGACCTACCGACGGCCACCGACGAGGTGGTTACACAGACAGGTTTTACTATTAGTAACGTTTTGACGATCTATAATGCGAGTAGTCGGTTGCCGTAAATCGCTCTGTCTTACGGTGGAAATGCTGGGCGAGTCGATCACTAACTAATATCAAAATAACTACAAAGTTAAAACGATATATTTATCGAAAATGGACACATAAACAAGTGGGTATTGTAGATTCATCCACATTATGAGACTGTTTTACAACGAAAAGCAAACTCGTCGGGATCTTTAATATTTATTCTTTTTTTTTTATACATACAACATGTTTCTGCTGCCGTGTTTTAGATATAAGTTATATCACTTTAGTCATCGGTGATGTAGTAAATTAAGATTTATTTTCAAAATTAAAAAGACAAGGCCGTTTTGAGGAGCCACATCCAAATGCTCAGCTCCACGTTACCTGGCAGAAATATTTGTCAACTGGATGAATTTAACAGTTGTAAAAAAAAAATATTTAATAAATTCAAGGGAAGAGTGTAAAAATCAAATGAAAAAATCTGATTAAAAAGAAAAAAAAAGAAAATCACAGTAGTTTATATAAACTCTTTCCCATTTCGTAGTTTTCGCCGGTAACTACGTCAGCAAAGTGCTCCAGGTGGCACCATTACCATGGTAACAGTGGAGTTAGCCCGGGGTGATTAGCCTTGCTTATTTAACACTCTGGTTGTTGGGTGGAAATCATTGTTATAATAGAAGATGAAAATATACATCTTTGCCTGTGTGACATATACATACATATACATATACAGTCTATGGTGCCAGCCGAGCAAATCCGAACTAAATGGACACCGTTTCCGATCCTTCGTCCAGTTCCTCTGATACATCCATGGCGGAAATAGCCTACTAGCCAGCTAGCATCTTAAGCTAGTAGCGATTCGCGCCCTCAGTCCGCGTTGTACACGCTCGGCCACGCACCCACGTCAAACACACGAACCTCAGCGTCGACGTCCATTTTGCCACCCAAACCCCTGCAGACACCCCCCCACCCCCCCACCCCCCCCAAACGTCCATTATTACGTAGTCTGTGGTCCACACCTGTCCATCGTCCAGACCGCCAACTCCCGGGAGCTAGCAGAGAGGCTACACCGAGCAGAGGAGGAGATTCTCGGGCTTTCTGGTCGGCTCCACGCGGCTGCTTCCTGTGGAGAGAGGTACCACCATGACCGAGTATCAGAGACTTGACCGACCCACACAGACTATCATGGCCTTAAACAGACCCAGACAGCAGCAGCACAGACTCAGGCCTGACCTTGAATTGTTGCATTACTTTTTGTTTACTGCTTTTGATGACTTTTGCGTTGTGCTGTGGCATTTAGCACGTGTTGGTGTGTGCTGTGCGTTGGTTGCCTATAATGTTGTGTGTCCGGCCTGTGTGTGTGTCCAGGTAGTGAGCGCTGGTACCAGGTGTGTTGGGTTTATTGTTTTTGTCTGGCTCAGACTGGCACTTCAACCTCCACACACACAGCCACAGCGAGCTCATTAATCAGTCTGTACCTTCTTTGTTTTATCCAAACACATCTAAAAACAACAACGTCTGGGCTTTGAGGTAACTATTTTCGGAGAGCAGGAGCTGGGCACAGTCACTTCCCATGAAAGTCCTTAACAGCAAGCTGTCATATTTGCATTTCTGTAATCTCACTTCTTTTTTTCTTTTTTTTTAAGTGTGTTGCAGTAAGCCAACAGTAAGTGCACCTGTCAGGTGATTCAGCTGATCAAAAACCTGCAACCAGCAGAGCGTTGATGTAAACACTGCACAGACAGGAGAGCTGGTAAATCTTCAAGTCTGCTTCCCCGTCTCTTTTTACTGCTTAATCTTTTTAATGTGAGTTTTATTGCAAACATGGCGTGTGCTGACCAAGGTCACACTCTGTGGTGTGTGTGTGTGTTTTTTTTTTTTTTTTGACTGAGATAAGTTGGAAAAACATCATTTACAAAACTGCATTGACTCCGTCTGTAATCTGAAGTCATTTACATCCATGTCTGTTGGAGAAAGTAAATAATAAAACGCTGAAATTGAAGTGTTTTCACCAGGCAGAGACGGATACACCTGCAGCTGCTTTACCTATTTAGATCAGTTGGACTGCGGTGCACTGGGATCATTAAATGGGATGTTGTTAAATTGGCGTGTTGGTGACGAGGTGCAGATATTGATGGTGATTTCAGTTTGCTCGCTGCTGTTTAATATAATGTGTGTGTGTGTGTGTGTGTTGCAGAGCTGAGGCCGCTGGATGCTGTGCATGATGGCTGTTGTGATAAAATAGAAAAATTACAGGAGGAACAAGGTTTCTGATTGTGGCATCATCAGGTAATGAACATGGAGCAGCAGGAGGTGGACTCTGATGATCCTTCTTCAAAGTTTGGATGGTGTTTCTGCATTATTTCAGATTTCCATCCGGTTGCAGCACGTGTGCACCTTTTACTCCGGCTGAGCGCTGTCAGGTCAGATGTGATGGGACAGGATCATTGTCAGCCAGCATTTGCTAACTTTCTGTGGTTAATTGTCCGTATCGTTGAGCTCAGTCCCGGGTCCCTGCTGAGCGCCGTCTCTTTCTGTCGGAAGCAGCGAGGACACATATTAGAGGAGGAGAGGGGTCGGACACGAGGGGCAGTTTAAATCAGACTGTTGAGTGATGGACGATCGTATTAAATGTTGAACAGTGAGGATGATGGAACCACAGGGCCACAGCTACTGTAGAGAGGAGGCACATTACCAGATTTATGTTCGCCCGTCCAGCGGCATCAGGTATCAGTCAGAGCTGGAACACCAGGCAGTATTTCACATACACAGAGTCTGACGAAGCTTTTGGCGGATGATGATGATGATGACGATGATGCTGCATCTTCACATCTTCAAATGCAGAGTGTTCAAGCTGAGATAAGTGGGCAGAGTGGAGCTTAGGTGGGACAGTGCTCTTTTCTTTTGGTTTTCACTTTGGTTTATCTGTGATCTAAAGGTCGGGGTCAGAGGTCAACAGCTCTGAGGTTTGTTCAGACAGAAAGTGAAGCAGAACTGTTCCCTCGCTTCTTTCTCGCCTCCTTTTGTGAAGTGAAGCGAGATTCATCAAAACCCAGGATGTAAAATCTCGTCAAATTAAAACGTCTGAGCTCGTGCGGCTGTGTCTTAACTCACCGCTCGATCCGTCTTAACCGCACGCGTTAAAATAAAGATGGACGTGACCTTCAGGTTCTGAAGCTCAGAGTGAGTCATTTGCTTTGATGCTTTAACGATCTCTGCATTAACAGACGTAACATGATGACGTCCTTTACTTTTAATAGGAACAATAACTGCTGCCAAAAAACAAAACAAAACCACGCCCACTTCCTGGTTAGATGATCCACACCCTCCAAGAGCCACCTGGACGACCTGACCGTCCTGTACCATGTGCTCACTCACAGCAGAAAAGCCCATTCTGCGTCATTAATATGCAAATCTTGATTTATTATCCTTAAAATCAGTTTCCTCTTTATTCAGCCAATTATTTCAGTTATTAATTAGCTGATGTTTTTCACACCAACATGTTTTGACTTTCATCAGGTTGAACTTGTTAGCTCAGAGTCTTAGGGAGTTTCTGGCTAACGACGGTTTCATAATTGAAATGCTAATTTTTGCAGCGAGGTGCTCCAAGGTGTGTGTCAGCTCACATGTAATGTCAACATCTGTTTTCGTTCACTTCTGTCGTGTGGTTGTTTTTTTGTTTTTGCCGTTGTTTGCATTCATGTGTCCCCTTTAATGCACCTGTCCAAGGCCTCTCAGGCGCCATAGTGACAGAACCAGCCTCATGACGTAATGTCCAGGTCACATGATGGTTCATGTGACAAACATGACAGACTTTTCTTCACTTTAGAAAAAGCTCAACTTTTTGACCTTTTGACCTTTGGACGACAGGGACGTAAATAATCAAGGAATAGTCCGGCTGTTAGGCTTCATGACCTCTTCAAAGGTCGGGGGTCATTGTTTTTAGCATTTTATGTATAATATTGGGTTTTGTGTCTGGTGTTTATTCTCTTTAGTTCATGTCCTCCACGTTCAAATCGTACGTCCTTGCTGCTCCTGGATTCTTACATTTCCTGTGGGATCAATGACGTGTCTCTCAGGCTTCAGGATGAATCTGATGATTGGCGTCATTAGCTGATGCTAACAGCAGCTGTGTGTGTGTGTGTGTGTGTGTGTGTTGAAAACTTTGCTTGTCTGAGGAACAGTTGCATGTGGTCGGTCCGTCCTCGGTCTTCGTAGGACATCATTTCACTTCTCTGTTAGATGTCGTCTGGTTGATATCGAGGCTTTTTTCTACTTGTACTTTTGGATTAATTTTAATTTTCAGCATTTAAAGTAGAATTCATCACAGAGATGATGATGAGGTGAGAACAGTCAAATCCGAAGCTGCGGAGACACAGGAAACTATTTCCAAATAAAAACCCTCTAATTAATGGAAGTGTTGCCCTGTAGTGAGTCAGACAATGAAATGACACACTGGTCATTTATAGTCCTAATTATTTTCTAATTTAAAATAGAAAAACAGCTCATTTCCTCTCTGAGCACAGACACGAGGAGTGAGTTCCCAGAGTAATAAAAACAGTTGGATGTGTTGAGCGAGCTGGTGGAGGAGTGACCGACTGTGCTCCTTTTGAAATGACAGTAATTCAGCTCACGCTAACGTGGTGATGCTGCTCACGCAGTGGTTCATATTACTCTGCTCTTACACGGACTCGTGCTGTCGCCTGTTCTTCTGACCCTGGTTCTTCTCCCCGCAGAGCAAAACAAGTCAGACGAGGAAGGGTTGTAATTTACAGCGAGGACGCACGAGCAGCTGGATGGAGAGCGGACAGGTGGTGCAACAAAATGAGCGGTTGCAACTCGCTGCAGTGTAGAAAAACTTCATAATATTTAATGTTTATCGGCTGCAGATGATGTGAATTAAGTTTTTATACAGGTGCTGCTTTTATTTTGCGGTTAAGTCCATGAGTTGCTGCAGCCTCGGGGCTCATGCTGCTTTAATCCGGCCTTGCTGCGTGGAGACGGCGCCTGAAGATGCTCTTTAATTTAACGGTTGTACTTATATCTTTATATTAACATTATAGCACATAACTGACACTGTACTTTTGTCTGAGTGCAAGTATTTAGCTTTTACCTGCAGTACTCGACCTGCAATTACCCGACTAATCAATCCACTTTGAGGACGACGCCACGACTGAGTAGATCTGCAAAGGAAAAGGTGGAGGAAAAGAAATGATTGCCGAGATGAAGAGAGCGAGAGAGGGTGTGTGATGGAGAGTAGAGATGTGAGAAAGGGGAAAAGAAAAGAAATAGCAAGATAGAGGGATTAGTGTAAGCAGGTAGAGAGGTAGACTCAAAGAGATTAAGAGAGTGAGATAGACTGTGGGAGTGTGGGCTGCCGAATCAATGAGCTAGTCGATACCGAGTGGGAGAGATGTGATGTGAGAGAAAAATGGCTCCGAGTGGGAGGAGGAGGAGGAGGAGGAGGAAAAAAACACCGCCCCGTGTTGTGTTGGAGCCCCCGCCGAGAAAAATGGCCCCGGAGAAAATGAGAATCCACAGCAACTCCACAAGTGACTGGAAAAAAACCCAAATAACATGTTTTATTCTGGCTTTTCATGTGGAACAGGTACAGATTCCAGATAATGTGGCCATGGTTGTTCTCCAGTGGGATCCACGGCAAAATAATGACGGTAATAAGGTAATAGGCCGAGGTGTTTGGTGTGTGATTTCAGCGTCTGCCTGGAATAAATTCTTAATCGCAGTGGGAGAGATGAACTATTGTGGTTTTTCAGGATGATGGACAGACAGCGAGAGAGGCAGAGGAGGAGGACGGGCAGATGAAACGTTATGAGAGCTGTGAAAGCAAACACCCTGGGTTATTATTACACATGACGTGATAATTAAAGAGGAAACCTTCAAAATAAAAGAAAAGCCAAGTGTGTGAAAACACCTGAGAGACATTTCACAACCGCAGCAGAAGAGTGGAGCTGTCTGGTTTACACCATCTCTGATGTTTCTGACTCTCTGTAACGTCATTGTTGTGTAGGCGTCAGACATGTCTGTTTACAGGTACGAGCCAGCGCCGCTGTTTCCTCCAGGTGTGCGAGGAGAGAGGTCGCAGGTAAAAGTCTTCAGCCCCGTTTCCACTGAGGAGTTTCCTTCAAATAAAATTTAGGAGGTGGGAACTTCACAGGAACGTCTTCTGATCCACTGCAGAGTGTTGGACTGGTGCAGGACCTGTCGGACTCCTGAGGCCTCGTAACTGTTGTGCAACACTTTTTCTTTTACTGCTCTTGTTGTTGTTGTTGTTGTCGTCATCGTCCAGCAGTGTTGATGCTTTCTAAGAAAAGAGCTTAGGTTTTATTTGAGCTTCACCTCCTCCACCTCCTCCTCCTGAAGACCCCGAGCCAGGTTTGGAGAAGGTGAATTCGCCTCCAACCTCTAAGACGTGTGGTTGGATGGACCTCAAACCAATCGGAGCAAAGGTGACGGGAAACGTGCCAACAGATGTGGTTTGCTGTGGTTAGTTTTGCAGGAGCGATGGCATGTGAGGACTTGTGTCGACCAATGGAACGACAGCTGCTCCACCATGTTGCATGTAAAGGAAAGCTGCTGGCTGTTACCTCTCTGTCGTCATGACGTTGTTTTTCATTGGTTCCCGTTTCCAGACAGATCTGCAAAGAGAAATGAAATCACTGCCAGGTTCGTCTGGGTTCACCTGGGCTACCTGAGCTCACTGAGGAGCCGGACAGGGATGAAATGGAGGAAGAAGAGTTCTTAAGCACCGATGATGAAGATCATACATGAGCAGAAAAGACCTGTGAAACACTGCATCATTGTGTTTTCATCCTGAATGGAGCTGTTGTGTGTTACGTATGTCAAGCATCAGTCGTTCCAGCCCAGACAGAGCAGCCTGGTGCTGGTCCAGAGCCTGCGCCGCCTCCTGCTGCTCCTGCCAGCAGCCTCTCTCCTGAACTTTTGCCATCTCTCCATCGTGCTCCTGTGGAAACTGGCAGCGTTTCATCAGCAGTGACTCAGTTCACTCATCCCTCTGATGCTGCCTCGTTTATCTGCCCCATCTCCTCCAAACGGTGTTTCCTCCGAGCGTCGCGCTCTGCCAGGGTTATAAGTGAGATCAGAGACCGGTCTCAGTTTAAATCTCCACTTAAACAACAGGAGTCTGGAGCCGCAGCAGCAGCTTAAAACCTCCTCCAATCAAAATACGGATGTTAACCCTGTTGACGTGTCCATACGATGATCTGTATGTGATGTATAGATGTGACGTACACGACGGTGTGTTTCCACTTCAGGTCGTATCCCTCCGCCACCCGAACTAGTTTCAGATTACATCCTGTTTATCCAGAGTCATAGATGACCTTTGACCTTTCACCCCCAAAGTCTATATTTTGTGCCAGAATAGAAGTTCCTTCAAGGTGTTACTGAGGTAGTGTGTCCATGATGGATGGACGGGCACCAGAGTGATCACAGGTGATTGGCTGTGTGGTGATCGGTGATCAGAATCACCAGGGCCAGTGTTGCAGCGGCGGCGGTGCGGCGGGACAGTGGTTAGCTGTGTGTTAGCATGTGTGGGAGTGTGTGTGTGTGGGGGGGGAGGTGTTCATTTGTTATCTCCAGGTTTCGGTCTGGTGACCTGTCGACTTGGACCTGAGAGGTGTGAGCGTTACCGTGGCAGCAGGTGCCTGAATGAGAGATGAGAGCTGATATCACTGATAAAGAGGAGCAGATTAGACTCAGTCAAAGTATTGATTGTTCTCACTTTTCCCTCGGGACACGTTTCACTGTTTCTCATCCACGTTCTTTATCGTAAACGGTTTACACACATACAAACAACACAGATTAACCTACATATAGATGTGATGGAGCGAGGCGGAGATTACATCATGTTCATCCGTTAGAAAGGAAAAGAGGAAAAACTGAAGTTATCAGAAGTGAAGAGAGACATGAGAGCTGATCGACTCATAAACGACGCTGGAGGCCGGAGACGTTTCAGGTGGAATAAGGATGAAACTTTAGCTTGACATCAGTGAATTATTGATGAATCAAAGAGAAGATTCTGTATTTTCATTATCTGTCTGTTCCTGAGCTGCAGCCTTCACCTGAGGGAGGCAGCTGTGCGTCCTCCTCTTCAACATCTGCCAGGTGACGTGAGGCGAGGAGGCGCTGCTGCAGTCAGAACAGCGGCGGCTGCTCAGCGCTGATGGTATCGCTCGTCTTTATCACTCAGATTTAAAGTCCTCCTCTTCTGGCCTTTTCCATCCTCCGCCCTTCGCGACTCGAGAGGGAAAAGTCGATGATGGATTGTGGCTCGTCGTGATTTGTGCGTTCGCTCTTTTAGTTTTTGTTGTTTTTTCAGACACAGTCGTCGTGAGACTCAGTGAATCTGCACTTCAGACACCAGCAAACAGGCTTACTGCCCCACTGTGTGTGTGTGTGTGTAAAATATGAGGAACCTGCTCAAACTCGAATTGAATTTAGAAAAACCCCAAAAAGGGCAGAATGTTTGTCTTAAATGTTTTAATCCTTTTGTAAATTATAATTTAATTCAGTGGGTGCCAAGCTGTGTGTGTGTGTGTGTGTGTGTGTGTGTGTGTGAGTTTGCATGATAATCACATACTGGGATACTATGTTCTTTTTCTCTTTGCCAAATCCCAGGTAGATTAGTTCTGTCTGTCACAGCAGGAGTAAAACATGAAATTGTTGCGCACACACACGCACGCACGCACACGCACACAATCATGTTGACACACGCATAAAATCATTCATTTTCATAACTGCACAAATACTCCCTCTAACACCCCTGCACACTCTTGTGCACACACTCACTCATGCACTTAACAGCATTTGCTTGCACACAGGTAAGTACACTTTAACACACACACACACACACGCACACACATGCACACATACACACACAACCTACACAACCCACACAACCCACCTACCCACACACATACTGCATCTACACTTACTCAGTAAAACAGATTTATTCACAATGTGGAAACTATCCCATGTACATGCAAATTCACACACACAGACACACACACACACACACACACACACACACACACACAGAGCTGACAGATCGGTTTGTGGCCCTTTTCTCTCCCACAGGAGCAATTTGAGAACAAGGGTGACGCGCTGTCAGGCGCCGTAATGGACGTAAACACATCAGACATTATTGATGGCATGTGTGTCTCTAAAGGTGTGTGTGTGTGTGTGTGTGTACATGTGTGTAACTGTCAGTCCCCCCAGCAGCCACCTGTAATGACACTGCCCCCCTGTGTCCCAGCGGAGGAAGTGCAGCCACCGTGTCTGAATGTGCTGCCGAGTCGAATCTGTTTAAAGCCTGTGTGGCACTGAAGAGTCGTAACGTTCAGACAGAGGGAGCGATAAACAGACAACAAGAAGAGAGAGGTTTAAAACAGGATCAAACCAGATTCAAGTCAGCAAAAGGTCCAATGACGAGTTAAACTGTCTGTGTGTGAACATGTAATGAAATGTGGCTCATATTAGGAGTTTATTGAGTTGAAAATCAGCCTCGTGTGAATCCGCCAGCTGAAACAAATGAAGTCATAAAGTGAAGGCACCAGGCTCAGAGAGCCGTCTGCCTCGCCGCCGCTAAAAATAACAACAATAATAAAAAGAGGATATTAAATATGAATAAAAGCGTGGCTGCATATGTCTGTATACTTTCTGTAGAACGAGCCGTCGGAGGTGAGGAGAGTCACTCCTGCAGGAAACACTGTTAATGTTCTTCATGGAGAATAAACCGAACATCAGAGTGATGTTGTTAATCCCAGATTACAGCAGCAGGACGTCGCTCTGCAGCAGCACCACCTGCTGCCACTCAAATATCCACATATTGTTACATGATCTTTTTTTTTTTTTTTTTTATGAAGCGCTTGGTTTTGTCATTTAGTGTGGGGGGGTTTCTTCAGTCTTCTGTGCCGCTGACGTCCCGCTGTGGGACGAATGCTGTGACAACTTCTCATTTCTGTTTCACTGTCAGATTCACACTCGGCACTTGTTTTTTAGTTTGGGAAAGTGAGGGTGGAAACTTCAGGTGGAGAGCCGTGTGACTCTGCAGGTAACACATGTTCCCTGAACGCCTCACATGCACATAGTGTGTGTGTGTGTCTGGTGTGTTTATGGGATGTTTGTTGTTTGTTGTCATGGCAAAATGTGCCAAAATGGAGCCCCTTTTTTTTTCCTACAGAAGAGAGACGTGCCTGAGGTTTCATGACGGCGTGTTGATCGGCTTCTCTCAGCCATCATGTGGTCGCCATGGAGACGCCCATGGATTGAACATCAGGCTGACGCCATATTGTTTACACCGAGACATGAAGCTCTGATTAAGATCAACATTTCTACACTGGGTGATGTTTGCTTCAGTAAACACGCTGTTGTTGTAATTATGTCGTTATCTGGAGGAAACAAAAGCTCGTTGTCCTGTTACCATGGCGATAAAACATGTGGCCGCTTAGGGCTTCCATACTTTCACCTCTCCTGATGGTGCAGGCGTTTTACTGTGACACATTGACACTTTTCTCCTCTGAGTTCATGCATTGTTGCATATGTCAGTGGATAAAGTTTCAGCTGTTTATCTAACAATGAGGCTGTCGGCATGGCAACGCTGGTTCGCCACCACTGGTCCAGACTGAATTTCCCCAAGCTGTAATAACTCTGGTCCCTTTTTTCAACTTCAATTTGTGCGCTGGATCAAACAGCTGCTTGTGTTTCCTCTCTGTATTGATTTGTCGGTGGCAGCCAGAGACTCGGCATCAACATTGACAAATAACGTTTATTGATCGAAAACCATCGTCCTCGTCTGGAAACCAGCTGAAGTTCCTGACTGCAGCGTGTGTTCAGGTTCCAGGCTCAGCCGCAGGACGTGATGGTCATCTGCAAAATAAAGTAACAACAACATGACCCCCCCCCCCCCCCCCCCCGTTTTGCTAATTCCAGCTCTCTCTCTCTCAGCTTCGTCTTGGCGGTTCAAAGTTGGAAGTCATTATCCCAGCGACAGTAATTCACATTCTGTCTGCTCACTTGAGCCGTTACTCAGCTGTAAACCAATCAGTCAGCTGTATTGAAATGAGAGGGGGGGGGGTGACTGTGTGTCGTCTCATGAATGAGGTTTTCTGCCTGGAACAGTCGCTGTAATAATGACTCTCTGGGGGTTGACAGGCTGTGGAGGGAATAATTCACAATCTGTGTCAAGGTTAGAGGAGCGTTTATATCAGTTAATCCAGCCTTGAATGAAATAATCGTATCTCGTGGGGAAAAAAAAGTCATTTAGATTGCGGCTGTAATGTATGCAGGAAGTTTCTCGGTGGCGGGGACCTGACCCTCCGTGTTTTCGGTGCCTGTTGAACAGTTGCAGCTGTAGAAGGTCATATGTTGGTGTCAGGTGGGAAATCTGCTCCAATAAGTGAAAAATAAAGACCTGAATAGAAACATGCGCTTTATTTTGAAGGCTCAGACCGTACATAAAGATGTGTGACGTATCATCCCAGCCTCCGGGACATCACCTGTAGGTTTCTGATGTGGCTAATCCAACGTCGCCGTCTCACCTTGCCTGAACAGAATTTACATAAGTGAGTTCTACCAGAAGTCATGGAGTCGTCATGAAGGAGGAAATTATCTGTGAATGCCAGAGCTGTTTGTGCAGCAGGCTGTGAACATGTTTATTTCTGCTGTTTTAACATGGGAGTCTATGGAGACTCACTCTAGTGGTCGGGAGGGGAACTGCAGCTGCTGCAGTTGTTCTTCAGTCTGTGCACAGCTGGTGAGAGTGCTGGATGTGACGTGAAGCTTCGAGTAGAGAGAAATGTTTCTTAGTCTGATCAGGATGAGATTAGAAATGTTAGATACAGGATTGTTGTTAACCTCAGCTGGTGCATTATGGGATATATTGAGGAGATCTGTTCTCCTTGACTTCCTGCTGTGATGTGGAGGTCACTGTTGTTGTTGTTTCAGCTGTCGTCCAGCAGAGGGAGCGGTTCACTGCTGAGTGGGAGGGAGATGGCTACACGAAGGAGAAACAGAGAGAGAGAGATGGAGGGAACGAGTGTCACAGAGAGAAGGACAGAGAGACAGAGGGAGGGGCAGGGTAAAGGTCAGGAGGAGGGGGAGGGAACAGGGGAGCGCTCCTTCACACCTCATCAATCTGTGAGTGAGGACGACGACTCAGGTACCTGAAGGTCACACACACACAAACAGGAAGGACAGGAGGGATTCTCCTCCTTCTCCTCCTGCACCTCCTGCACCTCCTGCACCTCCTCCCTGTCACCCACCTTCAGTATCACCTACAGTCTCCACTCTCCACACCTCCATCAGTGCAGCAGCTCCACCTGCTGATGACATTATGCAACATGTTCAAGAAGTGACTATCTATCTATCTATCTATCTGTCTGTCTATCTATCTATCTATCTATCTATCTGTCTGTCTATCTGTCTATCTATCTATCTATCTGTCTGTCTATCTGTCTATCTATCTATCTATCTATCTATCTATCTATCTATCTATCTATCTATCTATCTGTCTGTCTGTCTATCTATCTATCTATCTATCTATCTATCTGTCTATCTATCTGTCTATGTATCTAATCAACAGCAGGTCCATCCCTCTTTATAGTCCCCTGGAAACACTCCCCTTTTTGTTCTCAGCTCAGATTGAGAAGTTTTTGTGAAGTAGTTTTTTCTTGTGTTTTGACCTCTCAGGGCCACCATACACTAATGACTCATGTTTATTCTAGTGAACTGTGTGTGTGTGTGTGAAGTCGTCGGTCCCAGATCAGCCAGCGTCCACACCAGTGCTGTCCCATTCCTCAGTATCGTTCACTCGGGTCCAATCACCCCACCCCACCCCCACCCCCACCCTCCGTCCGTCCTGTAAATAAGACAGTAAATAAGATGCATATAAGGCATCTTCATCCATCTCCTCCTGAAACAGACTCAGCAGACTTCTTGCTGTCACCTGACATCAGTCCATCACACTCCTGTTTAACTATGTGTGTGTTGTGTTGTGTAAGAGCTGAGCTCGTCTCCATGGAAACCTGAGACAGCAATTATCTGGTCTACTTGCACAATGGTGGGAGAAAAAGCAACTGAAACCAGAGGATGTTGGACACGTCGATAACAAAGAAGCTTTATGAATGGACCCGCTGTCAATCATCATCATCGTCATCTTCTTCATCGTCACTGGAGTCACCTAAGAGCAGAAGCGCTCAGATTTCCAGGTGTAACAAACGCATCAGGCTGTGAGGTCACGTCTGAAGCTGAGCAGCGTGTCGGGTTCTTAGAATCAGGGACGTAGTGAGACATCATCTCAGAGGAGAGCGCCATCTTAATGGCTGCACTCCCAGAATTCCTCTCTCTTCAGTTATCCTGTGCTTCACTGACTACACGCACGCACGCACACACACACACACACACACACACACACCTATCTCTCATATTACAGCCTCACTCCCTGATCTAATCATTCTCCCTTTTCATTGTCATCATTTCTTTCCCTCTCTCTCTGGGTCTCTGAGGATGAGGAGAGAGAGCGAGAGAGAGAGAGAGGAGACGGTGATAGTGATCTCCATGGAAACAGCCCAGCAACAGGCTGGCTCTCGGCAGCCAATCAGAGCCTGGTCTGGCTCCATCCTTCATCCAATGGGAGAGGCATGGGAGGGGGCTGCTGAGGGGGGTCTGTGGGCCGTCAAGGTGAACGCTGATCGGTGCGACTCACTTCCTGGTTGGACGGAGGAACGTCGGCAGCAAAGAGACGTGTTTCTGTCTCTGAATGAAAAGTGCAGGTGGAGTTTTCTGTTGGGGGGTGGGAGGGGTGAGGGTGGGGGAGGGCGGCGGGTCAGACATAAAAAAGAAAGAACTCTTTATTAATGTGTAAATAGTTGCACCAGCAGCCACTTAACAAGATGGATGATCCACGTTAGAGCTGCTGAGACTTTACTCTGCGCTCATTGAATCCTGTTCAATCTGTATGACTCCACTAGTGTGTGTGTGTGTGTGTGTGTGTGTGTGTGTGTGTGTGTGTGTGTGTGTGCGCATGCCTGATGAAACCACAGGCAAGTGGTTTTGTATTGGACTCTGAATTCTGCCTTTTCATGAATCATTTCCAGCCTCTCGTGTTGCACGGCAACACCGTCTCCTAGAAACCACATCTATAACAATTTCACCAATTACACGTTGGTGCTGGTGAACGTGACCTCAGGCTGGATCGTGGACAGACTGATGTGTGGTGCATGAACGAATGGATGAGTGAGTTTATAACTGAATCGCTGTTTGCGTTCGTCGCTCTGTGACCACAGCCCAGGAGCTTTTAATTGTTACCATGACGACAGTGCTCTCATCATCTCAAGCTCGTGGCTGCACAAACTTTAAGCAGCACAGCTTCACTCAGTTCAACTAAATCGAAGGCGTGTGTCGGTGGAATGATGTCGGACCTTCTGCAGGTGACAGAAAGACGTCACGTCATGATGAGACGCTCAGATGCTGTAGTTTCTCAACTTGACCATGTGACGTGTGTTTGGCCTCGTTCCAAAACAATCATGTCCCCTGTTTGTCTTCAGAATATGATTTGTTGTCCAGGGCGTCTCCATAGCAACGCAGCCCTGACGATGCACAGCGACGCTGAGACGTGAGCTCCGGTGATTTGGATTTTGCACGTGTGCGTATTGCGATGATTATATTGTGAAGCTTTGTTTTCTTGTTGCTCTGGATGAACTGGTGTTGAACTGGTGTTGAATCATCTCGTTCACCTGGTGACAAGTTTGTTCTGTTTCGTCCAAGCAGCTCTGAGAGTAAAGAAGTTGTTGTCAGTTCTGGATTCATCGTCTGCAGCTGGAGGAAGCACGTGGTTTGATAATAAAGATCAGGTAAAGTGTTTTCACAGGCCTCGTTACGCAGCTTAACACACGTCCAGCAGAAAGAGACGAAACTCTGACAGTTCACCATTTCACACCGTGAAATTCTGGGATCAATAGAGAATGAGGCTTAAAAAAGTGGCCAATTAGGGAAATGTCGGGGGGGGGGGGGGGGGGGGGCTGACGTCTAGTTATCATGAAGCTTTGTCCGGAGTGGAAGGAGCTGTCAGTTCTGAGGCAGGAAATTGATTAAACATCTTGGGAACAGAAGATGAAGAGGATCAATCTGAATGAGCAAGTAGCTGTTGAGGAGGAGCCGTGACGCCGTGGTTTAAGACCGGAGACGGTGACGGACCCAAAGCTGCTCTGAAACACAGGAGGTTTTATTGATGTGGCTGGAAACTGAAACCTGACCTAAAAGTCTAAACACACAAAGAGTCTGTTTTAATGACTCCACAGTCAGAGTGTTTGAAAAGCTGCACACGTTATCAGTGTTTAACACGTTCATGTTTTATATCTCCTTCTTCTTCAGTGGTGCTTCCTGGTGAACCACCTGCACCACAGTGTTTGTACCGGCTGCTCTCAGAGTCGTGTGTCGTGTCTTGGACTCGGTCAATCATCTGTTTTTTAAACCCGGCTCGTCTTTGTGTTTCCTCTGTGAAGTGAAGTGCTCGGAGGCTCAGGTGCTGACCAGGCGTCCATTAAAGGAGCAGCACAACCATTATCCTCCTCCTAAAAGCCTCAGGTCCTCCACCCACTCCCCCCCCACCACCATGTTACATAACACTGTCACAGTCAACACCAGACTCTGAGGCATCAGTCAGTCCAGATCCAGACCCTGTTGGTTCTGTGTCAGTCGGCTGCGTCTCTGTGAATCATCAGTGTTACAGTTCATTATCTGTCTCGTGTGTGTGTCTGGAAATGCGTGTGTGTGTGTGTGTGTGTGTGTGTGTGTGTGTGAAATCCTTTACACATGTACTTAAGTAAAAGTATGACAACCTCCGTGATGAGAAGTAGATGAGGTCATTTCCTCTGCAGCTGGTTTTATGGGACTTTTTATGGATTCATCTGCTGATGGTTGATTTGTTTGTAACTAATTCAGAAACTGATGAGAAACTGATCACATTTACACACGTTGGAGCTGGAAACGTCAAAAATACATTTATACATATATAAATATATATAAATATATGAAGTGAAGTGGCTTTAAAAGGAAAACAGTAGAAAAGGGTTACATTCCACCTGTGTGTGTGTGTGTGTGTGTGTGTGTGTGTTACTACCACATTCAGCACCAGTCATCTCCCCACCATCACATGACGTGCTTAGCCAGGATACGGTTGCTAGGCAACACCCTCACATCTTTCCTCCCTCTCTTCTCTCTCCATCAAACAGTGATTGTGTGTGTGTGTGTGTGTGTGTGTGTGTGTGTAGAGAGAGAGAGAGAGAGAGAACGAGGTTTATTTATAGAAGCTGTAGCAAAAGAGGGGGAATTACGTGTCAGGTCTAAAATTAAACTTGCGATCTCCCTCTTCTCTCGCTCGCTCGCTCTCTCTCTCTCTCTCTCTCTCTCGCTCTCTCGCTCTGTCGTTTCTTATATCCATCTCTCTCTCTCTCTCTCTCTCTCTCTCTCTCTCTCTCTCTTCTCCTTACTCTGGCAGATTCATTCATAGATGCAGGAAGGAGAGGCTAAGGTGAGCTGACAGGGAGGAGTGTGTGAGTGTGTGGGGGGGGGGGGGGGGGGGGGGGTATTTTCTAATCCATGCAGATGAATTCATTTCATATTCAAACAGCAGTTGTGATACATCAGCTGTGTATTTACACATAAAGGCCGTGCACAGTCTCACTGTTAGTGCTGATAAGTGATGGAGCGGCCCGTCCTCCACCTCCTTCCACTGCAGCTCTGCATCACCACTGTTCACGCTCCTGTCACAGCAGCCTGCAGCCGCTCCGTCCCCCGACTCCAGCCCAGGGAAACCATTTTAGACGGCGCCGTGCAGGAAGGAGCCGGCGTTAAAATGGATGGAGAAGAGCCGTCGGACTGTAACCACAGCTGTCCTCGTGATGGATGGGTGGATGGATGGATGGATGGACAGCAGCAGGAGGATGACAGGATGACAGGGGTGGGAGGTGGAGTGAAGGATGGGAGGGGACGGGAGGAGAGAGGAGCTAAAGAGGGAGGGAGAGAGAGAGGGAGATGTAGTGGCACAGGAAAAGTTGAGGGCAAAGGTCATCTGTTTGTGTAATGAACTGAAGCTGCACATTTCACTCGTTACAGCTGGCAACAAGTCAGAAAGTCACCTCCTCAGTTAGCCTAGCTGTTGTTGTTAGCATTGTGAGCTAATAACAACACAGAAGCTCCACAATGTGATGGTGTCGCTCCGACTAACTCACCGACACAAAAACCAGTCTAAGTGTCTGATAAACAGTTTGATGTTCAGCTTTTATTCACTGCTGATGCACGGAGCGGCCATCTTGGAGGGACGCCCCATGAGTGAAGCCCTCTGCAGGTTCAGTCTGAAGGGTCACTTGGTTTGGTTTCGTTCAGAGTCGTCAGCTGCCATGTCTGTGGGGTAAATATGGAGCTACAGCCAGTTAGCTTATCTTAGCATGGATTATAACAGCATGTCTGCTCCTCTCTCTCTCCCTTTAACCCTCTCTGTCCACTGCTCTGACAAAAAAAACAAAAAACAAACTAGGAGAACATCTTGTGGACAAACAAAACGAAGCGTTTGAGAGAAGCCTGGAAAACTCAGCGCTGCAGTAGCCTCCACTGTCTTCGGTTCATTATCTAACTTTGATGTCAAAGCGTCTTTTAGGATGAATGTTAGTTTCTGTAACTTACAGACAGAATAGGTTTGGACAGAGAGCATCAGTGCGAGTGAACTGAGGCGTGACCAGTGTCTTTGTGACGCGGCTGTCGCTGCTTCTTTTCGTCTTCATGCTGCTAAATGTTTGTCGTGACTGTTTGCACTGGTTCACAGCTGAGTTCACTCCAGGCTGATTAGAGCAGCTTTTCACCGGGTCACAGCGTCGGCGATGTCATTTTCAAAATTACTGTTGCTCCATTGTTGTCCCTGTATGTTTTGTCTCTCTCAGTCTGGCTCTGTCACCTTCACACCGTCACAGCCTCCAGCCGAGCAGCTGCTTCACTCCATTATGTTTAATTGTACAGAGTCACTGCGTCCGTGTTCACCGAGACATTAACAGGACATGTCCAACACTGCTGCCCTCCGTTACTCTGTAGAGGGGGTCCAGTGACCCCCGAGCCCACGGACAGTTTTTACACCTTGGTGTGGGAGATCCAGCTGCTGCTAAAGAACCTGCTGAACATCTGAATCAACTTCAGCTCATAACTTTAACTGTGAAAATGCTTCAGTTACTGTTTTTACTGCATCGTATCATCACATCTGTTTGATTTCTTGACCTCTGACACCAAACTTTTCTTACTAGTTTGATTCAGAGACGTCGAGCGGCCAAAGCCACAGACTGTGTGTTTACATGTAAAACCCTGAGCAGCGTCCGTCCACGCCGCCGCCTGTAGGTTTCTATGTGAAAGCCTCAGTGATGTTTAATAATGAATAACGTGCGTCAGCTCTGAGCGGCTCACTCACATGTAAATCCATTACAAACTGCTGATAAACACACTGAGCCCAGGACTGTTCATATGAATTGTTAATGCTCCCTCAGTAGAAACGCTGCTCACACCATCACCATCAAACATGTGGAGGAGCGATCAGTCGTCATCAGTCACATCGAACAGCACCTGTATAAACTGGATCTACGTGTTCGTGTACAAACACACACTGAGTGCATGTGTAACAGCGTTCAGTCTCTTCACGGCTCCTCAGCAGAGTTTGCTTCTAGATTTAGTTAAAGACCCTTTAAAGCTGTAACGATGGCTCCTTAACGTACTGTCATGTAACATACCCCACCATAAACAGTTTAATACCAGCAGCTCTCCCAGGCCCCCGCTTGGCCCCCCCTCAGTCCTGTGTGGCCGTGCAGCAGAAAGTCGATCAGTTTTTATCTGGAGCTTTTATCAGATCTGCTTCAGTGGAGCCGTAACATGATGAATGAGCAGTGATTTCCTCTGCAAGGTCAATGTGACGCCTCGAAACATCCACTTCTTGTGTGTGTGTGTGTGTGTGTGTGTGTGTGTGTGTGTGTGAGAGAGAGAGAGAGAGAGAGCTTCCCGGGGAAACAGAGGTGGCATTTGTTTGTCGGCCAAATGAAACATCAGCATCATGGAGGATAAGGAGGAAGAAGGGAGATAGATGGATGAGGAGCTGGACTCTGGTCCAAGAAACCAGGACAAATGGTGACGTCTCCTCTCGAACTCATGACCTGCAGCTTCTTTTGTCAAATCGGTGAAGTGAACGCAGCTTCGTCAGCTTCAGTTTTCACTGTTGATGCAACATGGTTCTTGTTGAGTGAAAAGTTGGAGGTGTTTTCATTTCAACTGTGACGATCGCTGGACGGTTTCAGCTGCTGTAGTTGATGCGTCGTGAGTCACTCTGCCCTTCCTCACCTCCCTCCATCACACTGGGAATTATGCAACACTCTGCAGGAGCGAGGAATGAAGTGGGAGGGGGCTCTGTATGAGAGTGTGTGTGTGTGTGTGTGTGTGATGTGGGGGGTTGGATGGATGGAGAAGGAGGGAGATTAGAGTGTATATGAGGGGAGGAGGAGGAGAGAGTTACCCTGGTTTATAAACCTCTCCCTTCATTCATCCTCCGTTCCTTCACTCCTCTTCCATCAAGGTCACCGACAAGGACGGTCTAGCCATGTTTCCTGGCCTGTGATTGGCTGTCGCAGCAGAGCAGGGCCTTAAAGAGACAGCAGTGTAGTAGTTTGTAGTGTTTTTTTTCCTGCCCCGTCGGCGGCCATCTTTGCCAAAGCAGAGCTCCCCAGCTGAGAGGAGGAGGAGGCGTGGCAGAGTTTGACAGCTCCCGCCTCACACGTGTGGATTTTCTCCAAAAAGGCCTTTTTCCCTCCGTCCTGAAGTTTTACTGATGAGCAGCGACAGCAGTGTCTCTGCTGGGCTCTGAAGCTGAGAGCAGAGACAAGGTCACTGTGACGTCCTGCCCTCCACTGCTTATTGATCACTTGTTTTCAACCACAGTGTATTTATAGACACGACAACACACACACACACACACACATACACACACACACACACGCACACCCTGAGCCAAACCCAGGACCAGCTGATGTAGTGGGACGAGGCCCTGCAGCTTTGATGGAGGCTGATAATGGTTGTTTTCATTCTGAGACAGATGAACGTGAACAGGAAACACAGACCCCCCCCCCCCCACACACACACACACACACACACACACACACACCGTTTATTACACATTCACTGCACAGAGTAAAACTAAAGCTGCAACAAAAGGGTTGTTACAAAGAGCCTCGCAGTCGACTGAATGTGCAGCAGATGCTCTTTTAGTCACTGTTTTATTGTTATGTGGTGTAATTCAAATTCAGAAACCTTTATTTGTCCCCAGTCGACATTTTTAAGATGAACTGAGCACAAGAGGAAAACAGCGATGTCATCAGTGTGAGATCCAGAGACTGTTAAAAGACAGTGATAAAGTAAAAGCTGATTAACGCGCGCGTGTGTGTGTGTGTGTGTGTGTGTGTGTGTGTGTGTGTGTGTGTGTGTGTGTGTGTGTGTGTGTGTGTGTGTGTGTGTGTGTGTGTGTGTGTGTGTTTCATATTCATGTGGAGAAACACACTCCTGGTGTAAATCAGCTGCTGCAGCCACAGTTTGTGTTTCTATTCTGAGATCAGAGGCAGAAAGAGGAGAGGGACACACACACACACACACACACACACACACTTACACTTACATACACACACACACACAAATGCACAAATAGAAACTGCCCTGTGTGACTGAATTATTTATTCAGCAGTGCAGCACATCCAAAAAGTGTAATACTCAGGAGGAAGGAGGAAGTGTGAGGGGGAGGTGGGGGAGGTGTGTGTGTGTGTGTGTGGGGGGGGGGGGTCGTTGTTCTTTCAGTTTGAAATGAGAAAATGAATTTTTGTGTTTTCAAACTGAGATTTGACTGAATGTTGTTTCTATAAATTCCTCCACCTCTCTTCAGGATCTCATCCTCCTGTTGGCTGAGAGGCATCGCTCCATCCAGTAAGTCTCACTCCTATTGGCTGCACCGATCACCATGACGACAGCTAAAAGAGGAGAAAGAGAGACGTGGTCAGATACTTCTTTTTCCTTGTGAAGTTTCAGACTGAGCGATGTGATGGTCAGAGCTGGTCCAGGTCTCTGCCTGAAGAGGGGCGGAGCTTCCACCACTTCCTGTCTGACCTCCTGCAGCAGAGGAAACACTGGGACCTTCCTGTAGGAGAGGAAGAGAGAGGAGGAACAGCATCCCACAATTCCTTGCTGCTGCTGCTGCTGCAGCATTTAAAGTGAAACAACTGCTGTTGAAAACCTCATGTGATCGACTGAAGCTCAGATCAATACAGATTTACTCTCTTTAAATCTGTTATGAGTCGTCATGGAGACCGAGCAGAGTGACTAACACTAATACTAATGCACCAAGATTATTAATATTAGATATTGATATTATAATGTAAATATGATTTCTATTTAATCCTCGTTTTGATGGCTCAGCTTCCTCTTTAACATCGACTTGTGCCATCGTTTCAGTCCTGTTTGTTTTGTTCCTGTGGTCGACAGAGGAACTCGTTTATCGTCTCAGTGTTATAAATAAAGTTAGTTTAAAAAGCTGAGTCTAGGTACAGTCAGATTCTCTCCACACTGTGACTGGCTCTTTGTTTTGTCTGTCGAGGAAAGGTGATGAGGAAGGGATTGCTTTGACTTTTAGAGCACACCAGGGTTTTTTATCAGATGTTCATCATCTTCATCATCGTGTTACTGAGGTAACAACAACAACAGAGTCAGAGTGCAGAGGAGAGAGGGAGGAGAAAGTGAGGACAGAGGTCAAACTGCTGTGAGGCAATTTTTCTTTTTTAAAAGAAGGAAGAAGTCAGAGAGTAAAGAAAGATGTCAGTGAACCAAACAGTGACAGATCAGTGTCTCTGGGATGTTTGCTCTGACTTCATGTGAGACGTCACGGGAGCTGTCCGTGGTGCTGAACCTGGAGCAGCTGCTGCAGAGAAACACTGGAGGCTTCAGAGAGGCTCTGGGTGAAATCCAGGATGTTTGACGTGACTTCTTGTTTTTGTTTTCATTCGATCGTCAGATAATATATGTTCTATATTTACCGTTAACTGACTGGAGCAACAGAGTGGGGCTGTCGCTGTGTCTGTTGTCTCATCTGTCTGATGTCTGTGTGTGTGTGTGTCCCTGTGTTTTAACACTCACCAGCTACTTCAAGCCTAAGAGGACCAGAAGGGGCCCTCATTGTCACATGGCAAGAGCACACATCTGTGCATGTGTGTGTGCATGTGTGTGTGTGTGTGGTCAGTAGCTGTATGTCTCTGACTGTGCATCATTAACACCTGTGCCATGAAAACACCTGTCATATTAGTATGGCTATGCATCCACTCATTTATCTCTCGTGTGTGTGTTTGTGTGTGTTCGCATGTCTGTATCTGCAGGGTATGTCTGAGCTCAGTGATGCAGTGATGATGATCATCAGAGCATGCATGGCATCCTGCCCTCTTCCAGGTACTTTACACACACACACACACACACACACACACGCCATTTCCATTCATTACTTGCTTTTGCGTCCTTTGACAAAAGACACCATGACTGTGAACAGGAGGAATGTGGCTCTGACTTCTCTCTCCTTTATTTATGTCAGGATGTTTTTAATGGTTTTCTTGTCCATGTTTTTACAGTGTATTAACTGTGCACATCTTAAACTGCTTAATCAGCATCATAATT
This sequence comes from Caranx ignobilis, assembly GCA_021432705.1. Taxonomy (NCBI): domain Eukaryota; kingdom Metazoa; phylum Chordata; class Actinopteri; order Carangiformes; family Carangidae; genus Caranx; species Caranx ignobilis. The sequence continues at coordinate 1,215,215 of MU269992.1, forward strand.
AAGGATCGTCACAATGTCAGATTTTCTGCACGAGAACATAATGATGTCAGCTGCCAGATCCATTTATTCATTGTGTGTTTGGTTTCTTTTTTTAGACAAACTTATTAGACACAAGTTCAAGTGCAGGGTGGAGGAGAGAGAGCCTGTAAACACCACTGTACAAAAAGCTAAATTACACTTAATGGATTAATGAAAAGGAAATTGATGTAAAGGATCTTTAAAGCCACATGTCTGCGATCAGAATATTAAATATTAAATTAAATATCATGGTCATCATCAGTAATGTTGTTTCCCTCTGTCTGCAGCTCCCCTGTCCCATAAATACTCTGTTATCCTTAGATGTTTTTCTTTGTAGCTCAGTTTAGAGTCAAGATTTCATTAAAATACTTGGTGTTAAATATAAATCTCATATTTTAGTGTCAGTGTTGATCTCTGGTCTGATCTAGTTTCAGATCCAGGGTCTCGACGAGCTCGTTAAAAGTCTTGAGTTTTTCTCTTGGCGCCTGAATTGGTATTAAAGTGAAGTGCTGCTGGCTGGTGATGCAGCACCAGAGCTGTTAGACACAGTGGCATTTACAGAGTGTGTCAGAGCTAAAGGTCAGAGCCTGTGACCTGAATCTCCACACACACACGCTCCACACACTGCATCAGTGAACACCACACAGGTCCCATGAGCAAGGCACTTAGGCAGCGGGGAGAGAGTCTGAGCACACAGCCACTTCAGTCTCTTTAATTAATTTAGGAGAGAGGTAAATATTATAATATTTTCCATCAGGAGAGAATGAAAACTCACGTAAAGTGAATTTTACAGTGAACAGAAGGAAGCAGATTTTGATGTTCAGACCTGGCAGGATGTGGATCACCATGGAAACGACCCACGGGTTTAAAGTCCTTCCAATTAGAGGCATCTTCTCCTGGGATGCGTTCAGGACCGCCTACTAACATCCTGCCTACTACACTACACACTAATGAGTACAAACTGATACCAAATTAACACATTAGTTCGCCTTCACCAAATCTGACAGTATCCCAGAATGCATTTCAAACGACGACTGGCAGGGATTTTTAAAGTGCAGCTTCATTAATAACACTGTTTTTCCAAGTTTTAACATTTGTGTGTGTGTGTGTGTGTGTGTGTCCTCTCAGATCTTCTGTGATTACTGATGAACCAGCCTCCATGTGTCTCTGGTGGGAGGAGTGACAAAGCATTTTTCTTATTTTTCCCATCACACCTCGTTCCCACGTCCATCAGTCACTATGACTGCGTCTGGAGCAGGTGATTAAATCATAATCAACAGCAGTTCAACAAAGACAATTAGAGGACGGCTATGTCCGAGGTCTGCTGCCTCCATTCACCCTCTTTCTCATTTCCTCAATTTGGTTTGGTGTCAGCTCGCTGATTGGGAGCCACGGTTACCTGACACTTGTTGCTATGGTGACCAGGTTTCTGAAATGTTTTTGTTCCATCCTCTCCTCTCTCCCCTGTGGCTTTCCTCTGTCTGACCTTAAAATACTCTGTTTTTTAACCTTCATGAAACGATGTCCTGAGCATTTCAGCAGCTCTTTTTCCCCATCAGCCCATTGTCTTAACAACACCTGGGAGCTGCACGGCTGGAGGGGAGAGGAGGAAAAGATGAATCATGGGAATGGGTTAGAGGAAAAATACAGTGTGTAATATTAATCAACTTCATGGATGAAGAACACCAACCCTTCTGGACACAAGTTCTGAAAAGATACTAACTGCACTCTGAAAAGATGCTTACCATACTAACTGTAATGAAAAGATACTAACTAGGCCTACACTGACCATGACAAAAGATGCTAACTGTTCTGAAACGGGCTAACTACAATGACCATTCTAAAAGTGCTAACTATGCTAACCGTTCTGAAAAGTGCTACACTGACCATTCTAAAAGATGCTAACTATGCTAACTGTTCTGAAACGGGCTAACTACAATGACCATTCTAAAAGATGCTAACTGTGCTAACTGTTCTGAAACGGGCTAACTACAATGACCATTCTAAAAGATGCTAACTGTGCTAACTGTTCTGAAACGGGCTAACTGCAATGACCATTCTAAAAGATGCTAACTATGCTAACTGTTCTGAAAAGTGCTAAATACACTGACCATCCTAAATGATGCTAACTGTGCTAACTGTTCTGAAACGGGCTAACTACAATGACCATTCTAATAGATGCTAACTATGCTAACTGTTCTGAAACGGGCTAACTACACTGACCATTTTGAGAAGATGCTAACTATGCTTTATGTTCTGATTTGATGTTTTCAATATTTTCAGTTTTTGTGTCATCACAATAGAGATTTTATAGATGGGTCACAGTGTTAGCTACCTGTCACACAACAAAAGAATAAGTTGCCTACAACCTCCTTCACTACAAGTAAGACAACACTAGAAATCACAAATGTTATGTGACACCAGCTAGTACTACCACATTTAGTGTCTAAATAACAATCCTCTGTGAGTAGTAGTAGTAACAGTGAGTAGTAACGCACAACGGCAGATGAGTAAATAAGATCAATATTGTGCAAATTCAATGTACTACTACTATTCATTATTTCCTGTTAAAGTATACTCATCAATAACCATGAGATCCATGCAGCTGCTGTGTTTGATCATTTCTTTTCCCACCTCCTTTTCAAACATCTGAGTAATGACACAGATTTTCTTTCCATCTCACTTTCAGAATTTGTTAGAAAAAATAACCCATGATTGATGGTGCGTGCTGGAGGCATGACAAAGCAGTGCAGAAACCAGGCCACACTTCAATTATAATAGAGGCGAGTATTGATCCCATCTGGACACAGCTGCCACCTCAAAGCACACACACACACTCCCTCCCTCATACCAGCCAGTCTACACATAGTCTCACTGGCATTCACAAATACAAACATTTGCATAGCAACACACACACACACACACACACACACACTTAGTGGATCACTGTCTCATTTGGAAAATAGTAGGCTATCGTCTCTCCTGCATTCATTTACTCAGTGTTAATGTTTGAATCACCTCAGGGTGTGTGTGTGTGTGTGTGTGTGTGTTATACTATTCTGCTCCATTCGAAGGCTCTAAAAACAACAGTATAATTATCTAATCTTCTGCAGCAGGTGGTGCACACAGAAATAAAACATGGGAAGCTACACCACTGCTCTGACCGACTGTGAACATCACGTTGTTTCCATGTTATTTCTGTCTTCAGTTTGTTCTGTGTTCCTTGGCTAAGGGTTTTCACCCCCCCCCCCCGCCCATGTTAGCACAGTGTAAGCCATCTTTATTCCAGTGTGATGCCAGTGAAATTGCAGCCATTCACTGTGATCATTCTCTCCTCTCTCATCTCCTCCTCAGCTTCTTGTTTCTACTCTTACATGTCAGCACAGTGTCTAAAAAAAGAAAAATCCCATGTTTTGCACTGGATGTCCTCTTACTAATGTGTTTTCAGACTAGACTGTGTGCAACAGTCTTCTTTGTTGATGCCACTGAGGATGCAGATGTGCACTTTGTTCATGCTATGTTTCTTTTTCACAGTGACAGGAAAGCTGCAGTCGGAGCAGCTGCTGCTACAAAAATCCAGGAGGGAGATGCATAATTAATCCGTCAAGTGAGTTTCGATCTCCAAAACTCTTCTTTTATAGAAATGATCTCCCTTACATGTGTGCACACCTGTGTTTTTTTCACATTTTGTGAACAAGAAACTTGGGGGAGGGGGGTGCAAGCAGCTTCTCCAGGGCCTCAAACTTCCCCTCCATGCAGATGCAGTGTGACAGCAGATTAAATGCAAATTTATAAGGGAATTTGCCCAACTGAATAACTGCATCAAGATTAAGGATTGTCCAGCATCATTAGATAATGCTGTGGTTAAACTTAGCTTGGTGTGTAGTGTTCATCGTGGAGTATTCATCCACCCTCGGAGAACTGGTTACACTGGATTTAATGTTAGAGTTTACAGAACAGAGACATATAGTGCAGAGAGCAATTTTAATACATGCCATCCAGTATATTTCATATTGAACATCAGGTCCCTGCTTCTAATTCTGATGAAAATAGTCCAACCTGTCTTCAGAGTGGAAACATGATTTGCTTTCTTCATATCTGATCAGTATCTATCATTTGATAACCGGACTGATCGATATTCAGTCATTCTGTTCTGTTATGTGATCGCAGTACCGGTCTGTTAGGCGCTTCTATATGGTCCTCGAGCGTATTATCCGCGGAGTAATAGCCTACCCAGGGAACCCTGAGTGCTGCGGCAGCCTGAGCGCAGCCGCGGAGGGAGACGGCATCCGAAGAAGAAGCCAGCTCCGCGGGACTACTTTCCACCGGCATCATTTGCGTCTCACAGGGAGAAGGTTGGTGAAGTGTCACCAACGGCCGCCAACGATTTTAAACATTTAAAGCCGTTAAAATAAAAAAACAAAACAAATAAACACCCAGTGACTCTTCGTCTGAACGGGAGGTGCTCGATGAACCGTTGCCTTGTCAAGTTACCTTTTGCCCGTTCATCTTAGAGAAGGGACACTAGGGTAGGATATTTAGGATATTATGTTAGCTAGTTATCGGTGTTTCTCTCATTAGACCTGTGGCTTGAAGGGATCCAAGTTTTTTTATTTGTTCCTTCTCGTTACCAGAGACTGTTTTCTCCCACCCACCCTGGTCCCCCCCCTCCACCCCCTCCTCTCTGCCTTAAAGCCAGATATTCTGGTTGAATCAAGCCGAGCAGCGATTCATCGTCAGAGGAGACCCGACTGACTGCACCGAGATGGGGGTAAGACACCGCATTTCTCCCGTTTTACTTCACAGTTATTGGTTGTTATGATAAAAGAGATGTCGGTGTGTGTGTGTGTTAACGTTAGCTCCGGTCAGTGTGGATGCTGTAGCTTAACGTTTAACGGCTGCCGTTGAAGAAAGGGTTAATGGCACACGGAGGCGCAGGCATGATGTTCGAATGACATTGAACGCAGCAGTATGTATGTGTGTGTGTGTGTGTGTGTGTGGCATGTTTAAGCTAGCTGTGACCGTTAACCGTTAACCGTTAACGGTCAGAACTGCTTTAAAAAAAAAAACGGAAAACCGCCCTGTTGCTACTGTGTGTGTGTGTGTGTGTGTGTGTGTGTGTGTAAAACCAGACCAGACAGCAGGTGATTCCTAACAGAAAACACACACACACACACACACACACACATTACATCAGGTCTCTGTTATTAGCTGTCACAGAAATCACTGTATAGCCACCGGCTGATTTAACCACCGGCTCCGTCTAATTTCTGGAATATGCGTCGACCCGCCTTCATCCAGAGACTTCCAGCCGGCGCAGGGTGGTAACGCGTTACAAGTAACGGCCAGCACTTAGTATTCCGGTCATTTCAAACACGAAATGTTAATATAATGGTGCTGCTGCTTGGTGAAGAAGACGAGAAGCCTGTGGATGAGCATCAGTGTTTCCACAGTTTAACCAGCTCATTCAGAGGAAACACACCTCTTCTGTCTCCATACTGTAACGTAACGTGATCTGATGAGCCCTGCTCGTCAAGCAGCCATTTAATCCCAGCAGAAATATAATTAATAGGCCTTAATGTGTGTAAAGTGGCTGAGAGATGCACTGCTGCTGCATCCACCCCCCCCACCCCCCCACCCAAAAAAAAAAAACGAGATTACACCGTCGAAACATCTGGCTGCAGCTGCTGAAGCTCCCTAAACACACACGGGTTTAGTTGAGTCAGAGCTGCATAATGACACTGACTGAGCCTCTGCACAGGTGACATGGTCTGTGGATGATGTGCAGGTTATTCACTGGAATATTAAAAAAAAACAACCTGCTGCTGGGTGTTAAAAAAAAAAAAAAGGGCAGCGCAGCCCGGACTGCGGAAGATCCTGACACCTCTCTGACTGCAGCAGCACATACGTGACGTGTGTGTGTGTGTGTGTTTTCTTAATTATTCCAGTCGTGCGTGTTAACATTAAGTGTCCTATGAGCGTGCAAAGTGGGAAAGAGCCACAGAAGGTGGGGGCTGGGCATCAGCACCACGAAGGCTTGGATTTTCTTTAGTCTCTTTTTTTTTTTTTTTTTTTTTTTTTTTTTGGTGCATCTTCGTCCCAACGTTACATAAGAGCACGGTGCGTCGTGCTGCTGTCACTGACCGGTGCTGAGGATGTGGAGGCAGCTGAGGTCTGGGAACCAAACGGGCTCAGAGAAGTGCGTCAAAATGGTTCCCCAGCAATGATCCTCCTCCTCCTCCTCCTCCTCCTCCTGCTGCTCTTCCTCCTGCTCCTCTCTCTCTCAGCACCCACCCTTAAAAATATCGATGGACTGGTCCCAGAGGAAGATGCTCAGACACATCCAACACCTGCAGCGTCTCCGCCCGGCCCAGCCCCCCCCCCCCCCCCAAGAACCTCAGTGATCCATCAGGTCATGAAGGACGTCCTGTTCAAGCCACTAAATTTAGACGCCATGATGTCATTCCCACTGAAACACCACTGCCACGTCCCTGTTGTGTAACACAAGTTGTAATCCAGTGTCCAGAGCCAGTGGTGAGGTGAACCAGCTCTGTGTGGCTCCATGCAGCGTGTCACGGAGCTGCAGCGTGTCACGGAGCTGCAGCGTGTCACTGAGCTGCAGCGTGTCACGGAGCTGCAGCGTGTCTCCATCACACCTTTACATTATACTGGTGTTTTATCAGGTGTTGCTACTGATGTATGATGGGCAGCGGTTTCTCCTCTGCTCCACATCCGGGTTTGGGGTGGGGGTGGGTTGGTAGGAGGTGGGGGGGTTGGGATTAGATCGCATTCAGGCCGAGTTGTGGAAATGGTGCCACTCTGTCACGGTTTGTGACGCCGTCCGCTAAATCGCTGGAGGGGTAAACCACACAGAACTCTGACTACTGCGTCAAACATTGGAGGAGGAGGAGGGTGTGTGTGTGTGTGTGTATGTGTGTGTGTGAGGGGGAGGGGGTTGGAAACTCCCATGCACAGGCTGTGATTTGCTGTCCAGATGGGTGGAGTAAGAGAAGACTGGGGTGAAAAAGGCAGTGGCAGGTCGGGGGCGGGCTCAGTTGACACGGCAACTGGGACCATTTGATCAGTGCTGATCAATCGATTAGGGGACGTTACTGCAGAAGGCAGTGATTGGGTTGTTGTTGTTGTTGTTGGGGCGGGGGAGCAGGGGTTTGAAAAGGATGGAGGGCAGAGATGAAGCAGAGGTCAGACCCTTTAGGCCTCACAGCAAACTGAGCGACATGCAGTGATTTACAGTGAATAATGGCGGAGGAGAGAGAGAGAGAGAGAGAGATGCCTTTGTGGGGGAGTCACCTTGAGAAGGGTGAACACTGGGAAAGATGGAGGAGTGCAGGGATGCAAGAGAGGATGCTGGGATGCTGCTCATGTGCAGTGGTGAAACGGGGGAGGGAGAGACGGTGGAGAATGGAGAGAAGATGGAGAGAAGATGGACACTGAGACAGAGAAGGAGAAAAAGACATGTACAAGGATGACTTCATCTGCAGACATCCCACAATGCACTGGGTGTGGAAACTTCAAGAGGAGAGCCAATTGCTGTGGAGGGTGGATGTTGCGTGGCATGGCAGCGTGTGTGTGTGTGTGTGTGTGTGAGGCAGGCAGAGCGTCTGATCCATGCACGGCGCAGCTCTCGACATCATGAGATCTCTTCATTGTAGTGGCTCTGTAATTATCTGTAACTGACTCAAACCTGTTAAACATAATCACACAGCACCGTGTGAGAACGTGCTCGTCCGCTCTCTGCAGGCATCTCAGCACACAGCACTTCATCCTGTACATAATCATCATCATCATGAAGAGCTCAGAAACAAGACGCCAGGGCCGTCTGTGCAGCTCACATGTTGAGCAGCAGCAGCCTGTACACTCCCACAGACACTGTGACCGTCCACAGTCTCAGCTGATCATACACTGACTGCTCATTAACCTTCATCACCCTCATGGTAATGAGTATGGATCAGTCTTATCACTTCAGGAGTCAAGGTGCAGTGAAGTGAAGTGAGACAAACACATCTGCAGCTGGTTGTGGTGACACACGGATGTATCCGTGATGAAGGACACGCTCACGGCAGATACACAGGTGACTTTCACAAGAAACGTTAAATCACATGAAAGGTTCAGACCTGTGTCTGTATCCTGAGCAGATGTTTCACTGAGTGTTGATGTGCTGTGAGACGCAGGGTGACGGTGTGCAGGTGTGTGTGTGTGGACGGGCAGGTGTGTGTGTGTGTGTGGACGGGCAGGTGTGTGTGTGTGGACAGGCAGATGTGTGTGTGTGGACAGGCAGATGTGTGTGTGTGGACGGGCAGGTGTGTGTGTGGACGGGCGGATGTGTGTGTGGACGGGCTGATGTGTGTGTGGACGGGCGGATGCGTGTGTGTGGACGGGCGGATGCGTGTGTGGACGGGCAGGTGTGTGTGTGGACGGGCAGGTGTGTGTGTGGACGGGCAGGTGTGTGTGTGGACGGGCTGATGTGTGTGTGGACGGGCTGATGTGTGTGTGGACGGGCGGATGCGTGTGTGGACGGGCAGGTGTGTGTGTGGACGGGCAGGTGTGTGTGTGGACGGGCAGATGTGTGTGTGGACGAGCAGGTGTGTGTGTGGACGGGCAGGTGTGTGTGTGGACGAGCAGGTGTGTGTGTGGACGGGCTGATGCGTGTGTGGACGGGTGGATGCGTGTGTGGACGGGCAGGTGTGTGTGTGGACGGGCAGGTGTGTGTGTGGACGGGCAGATGTGTGTGTGGACGAGCAGGTGTGTGTGTGGACGGGCAGGTGTGTGTGTGGACGAGCAGGTGTGTGTGTGTGGACGGGCAGGTGTGTGTGTGGACGGGCTGATGTGTGTGTGGACGGGCAGGTGTGTGTGTGGACGGGCAGATGTGTGTGTGGACGGGCAGGTGTGTGTGTGGACGGGCAGGTGTGTGTGTGGACGAGCAGGTGTGTGTGTGGACGGGCTGATGCGTGTGTGGACGGGCGGATGCGTGTGTGGACGGGCAGGTGTGTGTGTGGACGGGCAGGTGTGTGTGTGGACGGGCAGATGTGTGTGTGGACGAGCAGGTGTGTGTGTGGACGGGCAGGTGTGTGTGTGGACGAGCAGGTGTGTGTGTGTGGACGGGCAGGTGTGTGTGTGGACGGGCTGATGTGTGTGTGGACGGGCAGGTGTGTGTGTGGACGGGCAGGTGTGTGTGTGGACGAGCAGGTGTGTGTGTGGACGGGCAGGTGTGTGTGTGGACGGGCTGATGTGTGTGTGGACGGGCAGGTGTGTGTGTGGACGGGCAGATGTGTGTGTGGACGGGCAGGTGTGTGTGTGGACGGGCAGGTGTGTGTGTGACGAGCAGGTGTGTGTGTGGACGGGCAGGTGTGTGTGTGGACGAGCAGGTGTGTGTGTGTGGACGGGCAGGTGTGTGTGTGGACGGGCTGATGTGTGTGTGGACGGGCAGGTGTGTGTGTGGACGGGCAGATGTGTGTGTGGACGGGCAGGTGTGTGTGTGGACGGGCAGGTGTGTGTGTGGACGAGCAGGTGTGTGTGTGGACGGGCTGATGCGTGTGTGGACGGGCGGATGCGTGTGTGGACGGGCAGGTGTGTGTGTGGACGGGCAGGTGTGTGTGTGGACGGGCAGATGTGTGTGTGGACGAGCAGGTGTGTGTGTGGACGGGCAGGTGTGTGTGTGGACGAGCAGGTGTGTGTGTGTGGACGGGCAGGTGTGTGTGTGGACGGGCTGATGTGTGTGTGGACGGGCAGGTGTGTGTGTGGACGGGCAGGTGTGTGTGTGGACGAGCAGGTGTGTGTGTGGACGGGCAGGTGTGTGTGTGGACGGGCTGATGTGTGTGTGGACGGGCAGGTGTGTGTGTGGACGGGCAGATGTGTGTGTGGACGGGCAGGTGTGTGTGTGGACGGGCAGGTGTTGTGTTGATGCAACAACGGCACTGAGTTCAGTCTACGTCTGATATCACTGACAGCCGTGTGCTGCACGTTCACTATTGTAGTGACACCGTACATGTTCTCATAGATTCTGTTGCATAATTGAATCTGTCAATACCAGTCCAGACCCCCCCCCCCCCATCGTCCCCCTGCCCCTCACCAGTTTCCATCTGTGTGTGTGAAACAGCGTGGATCACGATGATCACAGGAACGTCACCGTTTCTGTTTCGCTTCAAAATGCACCATGATGTCACTCTGACATCACATCCTGTCTGTCGAGCTAATGGGGGGGGGGGGGGTCAGGTGTCAGTGATTATTACTGGAGGTTTTTTTCCAACACTAGCGTAGAGAAATGACAGTGTTACATAACACACCTTCACTTTCAGCACGTCATTAGAAAATTCCAATACTCCCCCCCCCCCCCCCCCCCCCCCCCCACAGTTCACTTCAATTATTTAGATGGACCCACTGGATTGGAGGTTGCTAGGCAACCTTGCATCTCCCATCTATCATCCCATCGGACGTGTACGCTGTCAATCTGATCCTGTCAACAACTGACATTTTCTATCGGCCTCTCAGACACGTCGCACTGCAGGGGGGCTGTGGGGGGCTGTGGGGGGGCTGGGGGGGTGACGACACGTAGTTTAAGAGTAGGAGCAACACAGTAAGTGGTGTTGTAGAGACATATCATCCTGCAGCCGTCCACGCTTCAACAGCACAAATGTGTCAGAGTCCAGGGTGAAATCACAAACCACCTGGTCTGGTCTCCATCTTCATCTTCATCTTCATCTTCATCGTGAGCGAGGTGCAGACTGTGTCCTCGTGATGAAGCCCGGTGCAGATGAGGAGATGAGAGGACAAGAGAGCTGGGAAACAGATGGACAGCCTGGAGGGAGGAGAATGTAAACAAAGTGGGAGGGTGGAGGGAGGGATGGATGATGGAGGAACCCTCTTACCCTGTGAGTGTGTGTGTGTGTGTGTGTGTGTGTTCAACCGTCAGTCTATCAGTATTTTCTAGGTCGGGCGGCCCACTGATCTGTAGGATAATCCATTTCTTTGTGTGCGTGGCTTCAGCACTGATGCTGAGCTCCTCTGGAGGAAACACACTCAGTGAGACTCTCATTCAGAAAAGTGACGTTTGAGTCACTGGAACATCATCAGATTTAAAAACAGGCTAAAGAGCACATGATGAGTGCGGATGAACACGACCTGGGTTAGTGCCAGCTGGTGGATATTCACCAAGGTCTTACAGTATGGAGGCAGCCGGCTATACGCTAGAACTGGTTATAAATATATATATATATAGAGAGAGAGAGAGAGAGAGAGCTCCACACTTTCAGTGTAAATATACATTCAGATACAACCAGGTGATCACCAGGTGGACAGACAGTCACAGCACTCATTTATTCAAACCCACCTCGTATCAGCTGGGAGCCTCTGATAAAACACCCTGTTTGATGTCTGAGATTTGATCTGTGTTTTCAGCAGATTAAAAAGTGCCTTATCCCCCCCCCCCCCCCCAGTCCCCGGCCCTGCAGGCCAGCCTGGGTCCAGGATCCCAGCAGTCAGAGCAGAATACACATGTTCACCATCCTCAATCTGTAGCTCAGTGAGGAACATCTGGATACAACAGGACGGAGAGCAGGCAGGACGCACCGCAGCAGAGACAGTGACATACATGGACGTAACCTTTAGATTAATAAACCAGCCCCATGAACATGATGTCAGGGTGTAGTGTGTCCGCCCGTCTCCAAAGGTCGGTGCAGCCAGGTGTGTGTTTGCCCCGTCTGGTCCAGAAACGTCCCTCGGAGTCATTTTGTGTCAGTAAAGTCTAAACTGGTGAGGGAGTGTGCTGCCCTCGATAATGAGATCATTGCCCTGCTCATATCTCTTTCACCAATTGGTCAAATATTTATATGTGACTGTGACACGTGTCCCCCGTGGGACCGATGTGATTCAGTGGAGCCCGAGAGACTCAGAGCCTTTTAGGAAAAAAAAAACACATGTTGAAATAATGGAGTTTGTAGCTTGAGGCAGGAAAAGATGTCAGTGCAACCACAAAGAGAAGAGACGCAACACAAACTACACAGTGAGCTGAAGAGCTGTCAGCGTCGCTAAAGCCAGACGGACTCAGGAGGTGAAGAAGCACGGCTCCGTCAGGTGAAGCTTGGTTTGACCGTGAACATCAGTCAGACGTGTCGGCATCTTCAGTGGATGGTGTGATGGTGGTGCTCTGACGGACGACCAGCTGAGAGGGTTGGAGATGGTGCTTTTGATTGGTTGTCACGGTGATGTCAGGTGATACGTCTTACCTGTTACACTGAATACATTCAAATACATTCAGTGCATTTACACCAGAGGAAACCACACTGTAATTAACTGTTAGAATGAATGAAAGACTGCTGAGAAGATGGGGGGGGGGGGGTGATGGAGGGGATTATTATTGTTCACTGGGTTAATCTGTCAGTGTAGTAAACAGCAGTAATCTGATGGCCGCTGGACACACGCACCGGGGGAACACTGCACCTCCTGACAGATGGCACCACACACACACATACATGCACCCAGCTGCACAACTACACACAAGAAACACAAGCGTGTTGAAGCGCTGCAGACCGCAGTCAGGCAGAAGATGCACATGTGCACGGCTGCACGGACGGAGTAAGACTAACAGGTGTTTCCACGGCAACCTGAACGCTTAACTTGAATCGTAGCCATCAGCGCTGCTTCCTGAACACACACGGTTTAAAAACGCATCCTACTGTTGGATCGCTTCACAGAGTCAGACCTCATCCTCCTCCACTGTCCATCACCACGTGAGTGTTTCTGCCTCAGATTGACCAGCCTGTAGCTGTAGCTGTGCTCCACACACACCATGAATGTCCACACACACCATGAATGTCCACACACACCATGAATGTCCACACACACCATGAATGTCCACACACACCAGTCGCTTGCTGTTGTTGAATGCCAGGAGACGTTTAGATGGTGGCAGGGTCACACAGCTGTCGGCACAGCTGTAATGAATAGACATGATGCTGCTGGTCATATCACCAGTGTATCACCACTTAATGTTGTCACGGTGACACACTGTGCAACCAAAACTAGTCGTCATGCCAATAAAAAGTCGTTGTTGGTCATGTGACATGTTAAGGCCTGTATATTGATCCGGCACAGACAGAGAGGAGCTGTGCTTCACACCATCCATGTTATTGTTGTTTACTGAAGAACAGAACATGCTACTGTACATGCACAAGACAAACACATATTGAACGTGCATGTGTGTACGTGTGCTCACTTTGTAGTAAAAGAGGCTGAGTGCTCATCAGACCTGTTTTACATCCTATAGAAACCTGTCAGTCAGTGTGTGTGTGTGTGGTTGGTGTCAGCGTGCCGTCACTCAGCTCTCCATCCACAGACTGTAACCAGCATCAAACAGCCATCAAATCAGTGTGAAGCCACTCGCTCTAAACTAATCCACATAAGAGCTGTGCCAAAATAAGTCCTCGCTCATCAGGCGCGTTGGAGTTCAGCTCAGTCTGAGTCTTAATATGTGTATTTCCACAGAGCTGCACGGTGGTGAGAGCCGGAGCTGGTGGAAGCTGGTGCGTCTGAGTGTAGACTTCCTGAGGTTAAACAGGCTGTTTGAGTCCTCCAGCGGACCGAGGAGATTTCCCCCAGCGCTGGGTTCATTTAATCACCTTCACTTCGCTCCATTCACCCTGCTTCCTAAACCCAATTAGCATCTAATAACTTTGTCTGAATGTGTCTGTGATTCCACAAACGTCCCTCTGTGGTTTCATTGTTCAGGTCGATGGATGACTTCCTGCGTCTGCTGCACAGAGGCAACACGGTCACAGCATGATGTTCTTGGACGTGTAGTAACAGCCTCCCTGTCCTGACGTGACGTCCAACATTCATGGATGTGATGCATGTTCATATGAAGTTATGACTCGACCAGCCTTATTACAGCGATATAACGTTCTCAGCAGTGTGTTGTTGGGTTTGCCGTGGTCCAACAGAAGTGAAATACACCATGGAGTTCAGGTTTCAGTTCAGGCAGCAGACGGAGTTTGGTGAAGTCCCCGTGGGAGGCGTAGAGTAAAAATGGGAAATCACTCAGGAACGCTGTGGAGGTGACGTCATTTTACATCAGGAAGCCTCCAGGTGACGCACGTCGGTGCTGGGTGTGACAGAACTTATCAGAGAAATACACACAGGTTGTACTTTGAGCAGGATTTACGGATTTAAAGGAGGGTGGTTCACTTCCTGCCTTTCACTGCGACGTGCTCCTGTTTCTATGGAGATGTGGAGCAGCTGCTGACATTTTGCTTCTGTGCTCCAGCCCTCAGGATGTTCGTCCTGGAGCCAAGCATGCTGGGTAACAGTCTGACAGTACTAATCCCCCAGGAGCATAGAAGCAAGAAAGGCCCACACACACACACACACCAATATGATTATTTGAAGGCTTAGCAGCATAGTATTATTTTTAGGCTGATGTTCACCCTCATTATCCTCAGACTCCTCTGTGTCGCCCCCCCCCCCCCTCATACATACTCACACACACCTGTTTACCACAGTTATATTTAACCTTCTCTCTAGACTCCTGACGCTTTGCAGCAACACACACATTGATACTCAGTCATGTTCCTGCTGCTGTAGTTCAGTGATCCAGACGCACTTGTCTGCATGTTTTGGGCCGAGGCTGCAGGCCTTCACACGTTTTAACTGTCACATCCACTCAGTGTCATCACTTTCTCTTTTTCCTCCTGGTGGTTAATACAGTGAAATCAGAGCCAGGAGAAGCTGCTCCATCATCAACACACACATGTGCACCAAGTGTGTTCACACACACATCCGTACAGACTAATGTAGGACACTGGCGTTTATGAATATCCCAAGATGCACGTCACACTTACTGTCTTATTTTTTCTTCCATCCTGTGTCCTGAATGAGCCTCTCTCTCTGTCTCTCTCTGTCTCTCTGTCTCTCTGTCTCTCTGTCTGTCTCTCTGTGTCTCTCTCTCTCTCCTCCTCCTGTCTTTCTCTTTGGTTTCTCTTGCTCCTCTCAGACACAGCCTCAGACACAGCAGCAGTGTTCCCTCCGTGGTGTGAACAGCAGCAGCCTAAACAGCAGTGGTGTAAATTGCAGTTCAAGTGGAGCTGTTGAGACACGGCCTGAGCTTGAAAGATGCCAGATCTAATCTGGAAGTGTCAAGCCCACCCCCCTCCTCACACCAGGGGGGGGGGCTACGTCTAACTCTAGATGTCAGGCTCAGTGCTTTGACTCAGTCTAAATAATGAAGAAAAACCAGAGGAGGTGCTTGTTCTTACAGCGATTATGTTATTGATCAGTGATAATCCTGAGTGACAAACTGTTCCTGCAGCTCTGAGCAGGACGGTCAGAGGACTCTTCGTCTTTGTCTTTCCTGAAAAAGACGGACTTGGTTAAGTTTGTGTGGATGTAAATGACTGTGTAGCAGTTACAGAAGATGTCCTCTTGTGTTGCAGTCGTGTTAGTGTTGTATATTAAATACACAACACGATGAAACTCACTGACCTTGTGTTTGTGTTTGACAGTACGGACGGTCGGACAGCTACCGCGTGGCCACCACGCAGGACAAGGATGAGAAGGAGTCGCCCAAGAAGAAGGGAGGCAAGGACATGGATGACCTGAAGAAGGAAGTTCCCATCGTACGTGCACTGTTTCCTACGTCTGTGACCCCGCTGACATTTCCTGCACCCAGACAGCTTGACCTCAGCACCACACCAGGGTCAAACACTGTGGGCTTCTGTCAGCTTGGTGGCATCATCATCATCTTGTTTACATTCAAAACACAGCCAGTTGTCTTCACAGACAGAATCAGCAAACAGCCTGGAGTCCCAGCTGAGCAGCGCGGAGTTCATAGAGAGTAGATCCTGGCCTCACTCCAGCATCACTCTAATCTAATCTCCCTGTTTGAAAAGTGAATACAGAGACGGAGCGGGTCTGTTTCACAGCAGCTGGTGCACAGTGGTGCTGCAGTGTGGTTCGAGGTAATATGTCAGAGCAATTTAATCCTGTTGTGGAAATCCATTTGCTCCCACATGGGGCAGGAAGCCAAACCCACAGGATATCCCTCTGATATCAAACCACATCGACACAATGATCTCCATTGTGTCAGAGATCAATAGTGGAAACCACCACTGCTTCTGTCAGGGACGACTGTAAAACACAGAGAATTGATGTGATGAAACGTACCAACACTGTGACCCAGAGTATTTCTTGTTTGACAGCGTTTGAATAAAATTCTGAGGTGATTTGATGAGTGTGTTTTTAAGTCGACTTTCTCTTTTCACTTTCTGTAGACGGAGCACAAAATGTCTGTTGAGGAAGTCTGCAGGAAATACAACACTGATATTGTCCAGGTGAGGCGGTGAACCAGGACAGGAACAGTCTGGTGATACTGAAACACGACCTCAGCAGACTCATACCTCCGCTCGCCCACTCCTCCTTTAACCCACCTCTTCTCTCCTCCTCTCAGGGTTTGACTAATGCCAAGGCTGCAGAGTATCTGGCCAGGGACGGCCCCAACGCCCTGACCCCTCCCCCCACCACCCCAGAGTGGGTCAAGTTCTGTCGCCAGCTGTTCGGTGGCTTCTCCATCCTCCTGTGGATCGGTGCCATCCTCTGCTTTCTGGCCTACGCCATCCAGGCAGCCACAGAGGACGAGCCTGCTGGAGATAACGTAAGATAGTGGCTGGATGATGATGATGATGATGATGATGATGATGGAATAAATTCTGACTTGATGCTGCGTTAATGATCCAGCAGAGAAGTAAATCAAGCTAGCGCGGCTAATGCTAAAAAGTCAGTTAGCTGTAGGGATCAGACACAGCTGTAGCTGTGAGGAGCTGGATGTCACAGCCTCTGCTCCCCATCCACCACCAGCACATGACTGTACGGAGCTGTTTGCTGAGTCACTACTCCTGGGGGGGGGTGCTGTGTCAGTGGTAAAAGATGCATTAGCTGTTTGTCCAAATCATGGCCGCAGACCCGCCGTCAGGGTGACAGGCAGCGTCCTGTCATCAGTTTGGGTTCCTCCGCAGGGAGCGTATGACTCCTAGCATCAGTAATGGGGGGGTAAGAGGAGGGGCTTCACGGGTCAGCACTGCTTCATGTCGGGTCAGAGAGCAGAGTAAAGCTGGACTGAGGCTAAACGGCTCCGACACTCAGCGTGCGAGGACAGGACACTTGGACCACTGGGGAGGACTCGGGGTGGAACAACAATGATGAGTCACCACGAGTGACCGAGACTGTATCACACACCCCGAATATAAACCCACCCCGATGACCTGCCACAGTGATGTCATGCAGCGAGTGTGGTGGGACGCAGTGGGATTTAATGGTGATCCTTTAAAACACAGTCATAAAACCACTAACAGATGTAGACAGCAGACAGATGGACGGCCTGCAGGTCACTGAGTCCACTCTGAACCACATGATGGTGTGTTGTCAGCTTCAGGATGCGAGGCAGGATGAAGGACTTTAAAGCATCAACTTCCTGAAATAGCCTCAGCAGCTATGACACTGATGATGTATTTGTCTCTGTCTCTGTTTTCTCTTCACTTCCTGCCATTTTTAGATAAATGTGAAGACGCTTCATTAAATATGAAGAGTCTCATCTGTCTCCCTCCTCTCTCCGTCTCTGTAGTTGTATTTGGGAATCGTGCTGTCGGCCGTCGTCATCATCACCGGCTGCTTCTCCTACTTCCAGGAAGCCAAGAGCTCAAAGATCATGGAGTCCTTTAAGAACATGGTCCCTCAGGTACACGACACAGTTTCTGATTCTCACAGAGGAAGCAGCTCTGTGAAACGATGCTGTCACAGTCTCTTCATGTTGTTCCTCTGATTTCTCTGTTCACCTTCCACTTATTCACTTTTACTCTTCTGACCTGACTTTACACCTTCCTGTGTTATTTTTGTCAAGAAGTTGACTGATTTTATCTTGTTTCATTCTAATCAGAACAGACTTACTTACATGCACTGCCCCTGAATCTAGTCTCTCTCCTCATTTCTCCTCTGTTCTTCTCTCTCTCTCTTTGGTTCTGTTCCCAGCAAGCCCTGGTGATCCGTGAGGGAGAGAAGATGCAGATCAACGCCGAGCAGGTGGTGGCAGGAGACCTGGTGGAGGTGAAAGGAGGAGACAGGATCCCTGCTGACCTCCGCATCATCTCCTCCCACGGCTGCAAGGTGAGACACGAGCACAGGTACGCCCCAGTAAATACACAGACCCCACAGAGATACAGGACCTCCTCCTCCAGTTTCCAGTTTCCAGGCTCAACACAGTGATCAGAGTGAGAGTGAATCAGCTTCAGCTCATTCAGCTCCAGTTTGACCAGATACACTGATCAAGTGGTTTCCTCCTGCTCTGTTCAGGTGGACAACTCCTCCCTGACCGGTGAATCGGAGCCACAGACCAGGTCACCTGACTGTACCCATGACAACCCCCTGGAAACCCGCAACATTGCCTTCTTCTCCACCAACTGTGTCGAGGGTAAGGAGCAAACCCACACCATGGTTATCACATCACTCTGTGTGTGTGTGTGTGTTTGTATTGCTCTGCTCCAGCGCTCAGATGTGAGTGCAAACAAAGACACAGTGGCTTTTACTGTCGTCCATGAGGTGTGACGCAGCATCGGTGACATCATCGTTCATCAGAGGAGCTTAGCGCTGTGAAATGTGACCTCGTATAAACCCTGTACCTGTTTGTGTCCGGTCCGGTGTGTTCAGGAAGGACTGCCTGCTGCTCTGCACAGCGGTGGATCAGATAGAGTGATATGTGCTGCCCCCTCATGGACGCTTTCTGTCATTACACTAAGCCCCTCAGATCCAGCACTCGTCCTCCAACCATCACTGCAGCGTGTTTTATCTGAGACTGTTTCCCTCTTATCACCTTGTAGAGATCCTTTCTTTAAGCCCTGCTCCCTCTCTGTCTGCAGGAACAGCTCGTGGTATCGTTGTGTGCACCGGCGATCGCACAGTGATGGGACGCATCGCCACCCTCACCTCCGGCCTGGAGACCGGCAAGGTCTTTCATATCTGTCTTATTTGTTTTTGGGCTCATTCAAACACATATTGATTCATAATGTAAAGACGGCAGCTTATCAAAGGTGTTTCCTGTCTGAACGTATGAGGACCTTTTACTTGTCGAGGTGTTTAGACACAGTAACTCCAACCTACATCTACTCCACTCAGTCTAAAAATGTCACTCCTCCTCAGACGCCCATCGCCAAGGAGATCGAGCACTTCATCCACATCATCACAGGCGTGGCCGTCTTCCTGGGCGTGACCTTCTTCGTCCTGTCACTCATCCTGGGGTACAGCTGGCTGGAGGCCGTCATCTTCCTCATCGGTATCATCGTGGCTAACGTGCCCGAGGGGCTGCTGGCCACAGTCACTGTGAGTTGCCAGAGAAACAGGAGGCTCGCTTTGGTTTTTTTAAACAGCGAGAGGAACTGAAAAGTTGGTTTTTCTAGTGTCTGTTGCACAAGGTTGTTTGTTTGTTTGTGTGATTCCCTCGAGTTGTTGTTTCCCTTGATTTGTCCTCAGTGTTTTGTTCCGACTTCATTTACTTGAATCATTAATATAACATAAAGCCAGACACTGTTTTTTCACCCACTGATGTTTTCCCTAAGCAGCTCAACACAACACAACACAACACAACACAACACAACACAACACTCTGTTCAAACAACAACAAACTCACATCCACTGGCTTTAAACCTACATTATTTAGAGCTGTTTTCAAACTAGGCTTTTATACATTTAGTTATAAAGACGATGAGCAGCACAGAGTTTCCTCTTTTCTCTTTGTCTTGTGTTGTTTTTATGTTTGTCAGCACTTTGTAACATTGTTGTTGTTGTTGTTGGGTTGTGTCTGTGTTAAATGTTCCTGCTCTGTGTGATTGTGTGCTTTCTCTCCAGTGTGTTTGTGTAGATGTGTGGTGTCTTGTGTCGTACTGTGGTTTGGCCTGATGTCGTCTCACTCTGTGCTCTGTGTTCTTGTCCTGCTTATCTTTTCTCTCTGCTTGTGTGTGTGTGTGTGTGTGTGTGTGTGTGTGTGTGTGTGTGTGTGTGTGTGTGTGTACTCTTGTGCTTTAACATTCTCTCAGTGTCAGTATCAGTTTGTGTGGTGAAGGTGGTGTATTGTCAGTTTGTGTATCACTTTCCATCTCTTCTCTCTTTCCCAAGGCAGCCCCATATGTGTTTGTGTATCTCTCTCTCCATCTTCCTCTCCCTCTCTCTCTCTCCCTCCCTCTCTCTCTCTCCTCCCTCTCTCTCTCTTCCAGGCCAGTCGCGGTGCTGTCTGCAATGACAACGGCTAGCTAATGTAATGACATTAGGCTAATGACTAACGAGCTCCATGAACTGAATTCGGCCTCTTTCTGCTTGGCCTTGGCTAGTTCTGTTTGGCCCATGTTTCTTGCCGTACTTGGCATGATGATGACATAATGCACCGCTGCTCTGCTTCACCGCTTCACTTGTTCATGCCTCATGTTCTCTCTGCATCGCTTGTTGGGCTGTGTTTGGAGGTTTTTAGTGCATTGTGCTAGAGGTGGAGTCTGTGATGAGCAGGATCAACATCTCCAGGTTCTTCTGTTGTAGCTGATTATTTGTGGCATTAACTTGTCTCCTGACGGACAGAAGTTGATTTGGTGCCTGGAGATGTTCATCTTTAATGTTTGTTTACTTTCATAGATGCTAATTACTTCTATCTCTTTCTCCTTTGGTTTGTTTCCGTTCTTTCCTTTTGTTTTCGATGGCTTCTCCCTCCCTCCTCCCTCCCTCCTCCCTCTGCTCCTCCTCTTTCCTCTCTCAGGTGTGTCTGACACTCACAGCCAAACGAATGGCGCGTAAGAACTGCCTGGTGAAGAACCTGGAGGCCGTGGAAACGCTCGGCTCCACCTCCACCATCTGCTCCGACAAGACCGGCACCCTGACCCAGAACAGGATGACCGTGGCCCACATGTGGTTCGACAACCAGATCCATGAGGCCGACACCACCGAGGACCAGTCTGGTGAGAGCGCTCTCTCTCTCTCTCTCCTCTCTCCTCTCTCCTGCTGCTTCCTGTTCCTCCTGAGACATGTCTGAAGAAGTTTCTCTCTCCAGGCTCGTCCTTCGACAAGAGTTCCACTACCTGGGTGTCTCTGGCCCGCATCGCTGCCCTGTGCAACCGCGCTGTGTTCAAGGCCGGTCAGGAATCTCTGCCCATCCTGAAGCGTGAGGTGGCTGGAGACGCGTCAGAATCAGCCCTGCTGAAATGTATTGAGCTGTCGTGCGGCGGCGTCAAGGCCATGAGGGACAAGAACAAGAAGGTCGCTGAGATCCCCTTCAACTCCACCAACAAGTATCAGGTCTGTCCTTCAAGAACGCAGACACTCACACAGAGACCAGGCCTGAGTCCAGGATACTGACTCTTCAATCTTTTTCCATCAGCTCTCAATTCATGAAACAGAGGATGAGAACAACAACCAGTACCTGCTGGTGATGAAGGGAGCCCCAGAGAGGATCCTGGACCGCTGCTCCACCATCATGGTGCAGGGCAAGGAGCAGCCCATGGACGATGAGATGAAGGAGGCTTTCCAGAACGCCTACCTGGAGCTGGGAGGACTGGGAGAGAGAGTTCTGGGTAGGGACTGAAACTCAGTGGTCATTTTGTCACAGTGTGGATTTTTGTGGGAACATTAAGAGATAAACGTTGATAGGTTCTGTCCTGACCTGTCAATCTCCTCCAATCCCTCCAGGTTTCTGCCACCTCTTCATGCCAGAGGACAAATACCCCAAAGGTTTCGCCTTCGACACAGATGACGTCAACTTCCAGACAGACAACCTGTGCTTCGTGGGCCTCATGTCCATGATTGACCCGCCCCGTGCCGCCGTGCCCGATGCTGTGGGCAAATGCCGCTCTGCTGGCATCAAGGTGGGCGTCGGCCAGACACCTGCATGTGAAGGCTGTGTGAGACTGTTGTGCACAGAAAGTCTTTTCATGGTTTCTTCTCACCTGTCCCTGTGTTTGTCTGCTCTCCCACTGCTGTCTTGTCCTTCCTCTTCATCTGGTTCCTCCTTATTTTTCAGGTCATCATGGTGACAGGCGACCACCCAATCACAGCCAAGGCCATTGCTAAGGGCGTCGGCATCATCTCCGAGGGTAATGAGACAGTGGAAGACATTGCAGCACGTCTCAACATCCCTGTCAGCCAGGTCAACCCCAGGTGAGACAGACAACACAAAGGACAGGTGTTTGCACGCAGCCTCAGCAGCGCTGGATGTTTTCATTCAGCCGTAACAGTCGAGGCTGAAAACCACCAGAGGAGGGCTGATATGACGGTCGTTGACTTGCTCCGTCTGTGTTGTGCAGGGATGCGAAGGCCTGTGTGATCCACGGCACAGACCTGAAAGACCTCAGTCAGGACCAGATGGACGACATTTTGAGGAACCACACAGAGATCGTCTTTGCCAGAACCTCCCCACAGCAGAAACTCATCATCGTAGAAGGCTGCCAGAGACAGGTACAGTACACAGCCAGGTGGACTCAGGTACAGTCATACGTGTCGTCAGGTCCTAAAGCCTGTGTCTTCTGTCAGGGAGCCATTGTGGCCGTGACAGGCGATGGTGTGAACGACTCCCCAGCCCTGAAGAAGGCCGACATCGGTGTTGCCATGGGAATCTCTGGTTCAGATGTGTCCAAACAAGCTGCCGACATGATCCTGCTGGACGACAACTTTGCCTCCATCGTCACAGGAGTCGAAGAAGGTGATGGAGAAATTAAACATAATAGTGTTTTAGTTTCAAGCCAATCAAATCAGGTCAAGAGACACGGTCCCTGCTCACTGAGGATGTTGGTTTACACACCACAGGTCGTCTCATCTTTGACAACCTGAAGAAGTCCATCGCCTACACTCTGACCAGCAACATCCCAGAGATCACCCCCTTCCTGTTCTTCATCTTGGTCAACATCCCTCTGCCTCTGGGCACCATCACCATCCTCTGCATCGACCTGGGAACCGACATGGTGAGAAAAACAAACACACACAGCAGGCAGCCTCGCAGTGACACACCACACACACACACACACACACA
>MU269992.1:1240788-1268288 GCA_021432705.1 Caranx ignobilis
AAACAAACGCCAAGACAACAAGTGGACCAATGACGGAGGGGGGGAGGAGGGGGGGGGGGGGGTGTTTGAACCTCCTCTGTCCTCTTCAACCCCCCGTCCTCTTTTTTCTATCCAAAGTCTAAACAGCGTCACTCTGCCAGTATCACTCTGTGCCGGTGCGTATCACTCCGCCGCCGCTGCCTCTCGTCACATGAAGGTTAGAACCTGAGGAGCAAAGAGCAGAACGTCCAGACGGAGGCGGGGCTTTGATCGGCGGGTGGCGTTCGTCTCATGTTGGGTTTTTTATTTCCTGCCAGAGAAAAACCGGATCCAGCTCTCTAATCACTGCCATTTCCTGTCATCTGCCAATTTTACTTCTCTCTCTCTATTTCTATTTTCTCACTGCCAGACTTCTACTGCCGTCCTCTCCCCCCTCTTCCTCCTCTTCCTCCCCCCTCCTCCTCCTCCTCCTCTTCCTTCTCCTCTCTAATAAAGATTCAATCTCACAGTTAAAGTGAAGCACTCTATCACTCACCCTCATCAGGGTGGAGAAAAAATTTCACCCCCCCTTCCTCCCCCTCCTCCCCCCTCCCTGTGTTTTTTCTGCCTGTGTTGTTGTTGTTTTCTAAACGACTGGGTGTTTTTTAAAAACTAAATTATTCGTAAAAGTTTTATGTTTTGTTTTTTTAGTTTGGAGTGGGTCTGAGAGCTGCTTGTTTTCATTCAGACATGACAAAGCCCACTGTCTCCCCCCTCCTCCTCCTCGTCCTCCTCCTCCCTTCTTTCTCTCACACTCCTCCACCCTCCCTCCGCCTCTCTGTCCCTGTCTGTCTGTTTGTGAACACTGTGCAATTCCTCCGTCCTTGTAAACTTCCTCCCACTCTCACCTCCTGCCTCCTCTTACCCCCCACCCCACCCTCTGCCTCCCCTGTACCCCCCTCCCCTCTTACCCTCCCTCACCCAACCTCACCCGTTAAAAAAATTACAATCTTTCTGTGTCCTCGGAAAAAGAGATTTCTCTCCAATTTCATGATTTAAATCAGTGGAACATGTACTAAGGCTCTGTACCTTAACTTGTGAAACAGCAGCAAAAAACAAGAAGAAAATGAAATAAAATAGAAGGATCTCTCTTTTTTCAGTTTGGTCTCCAGTTTGTTTTTGTGTGGAGTTTTGTCAGAAAATGGAAATAAATGCTGTGACCAACTCTTATTTACGGCAGCAGTGTCAAGTTGTCTGTTCCTCACCACCTCAGTCAGAATATCACATGTTGTCAAGTTTAAAGTCAGCGGAAGAAGGTGAAGAAATGTGGTTCTCCATGTTCTCCGTCCCTGACATCACACTCACCTGTCAGCCTGAAGGTATCAGGTTACAGCTCTCAGCAGAATCAACTTACAAACACGTGAAGGTTTGTTTGTTGTCTCCACCAGCTCCAGGTCAAACTCTGACTCATTAGCTTTGATAGAAATGTTGCACCAGCTAACGGCTAACTGTGTGTGTGTGTGTGTGTGTTCTGTGAAGGTTCAGACTTCTGGCTCAGAATCAGCAGCTGGACTTGAGGCCTGAAGTCAGTCAGAGTGAAGCGACAGTAAAACAGAGACGTGACATCCAGGTGAAGGTGAAGTCAGGTAACAGCTCTTCACCTGTCAGAGGAGTTCACGTCTCACCTGTGAAGCTGCTGAGGTGAACAGTGAACTGATCTCCAGTCATCTGATGCGAAGCCTCAAGAATCAACTTCACAGACCCAGAAACATAACATACAGATGTAGTAGTGAAACAGTATTTGATCTTTGATATCTTATTATGGGATGTCTGCAGCTTTATTGCCATCATCAGCACTGGAGGGAGATGATGTGTTAGACTGATGTGTCGTCGTCTCCATGGGAACCGAAGACACAGGTACAGAACATGCTGAGCAATACAAAGAGAACCAGGACGTTCTGTCTGAGTGAGTGACGACGATGACGCTAATGATGACATCACACTACTGCTTCCTGCTTGAACACGAGGTCCTCTGTATGTTCAGGACTCAGCCAGGATCACACACAGTAAACACTGAGCATGATCATTAAAGCTGGGGTTGGTATCCTGTTCAGAAACATGTGTTGTTACACTGGGTGAAATGGTCCTTCTACCTTCTGAGTAATCAATACATTATGTATCAGAAAAAGGAACGACAGTAATCAGTCCTCTGTGGCAGCTGCAGGACTGACACAACTCCAACCAATCCACGCTCTTCGCACTGAGGAGCAAGAACCAATCAGATGCCTTCATGTCTAGTTCTGTCTCCGCCCCCCTCGATCCCTGTCTCCGACGCGTGCGCACAATCTTCACGTGTCGCTGTTGCCGGAAGAAATCAGCGTACAGAGTTACAGCAGAACGGATTTCATGCTCATTTATGAGCAGTGGCTGAGAAAACGCAGCCCCAGTTACTACTTCCAGCGTTACTTGTAACGTTACTTGTAACGGCTCGCCCCGAGAAAAAGGCGAGGAAGAGAAAGGAGGCTGAAAAGGCTGCTAACAAAAAGGCTCTGGATAAAGCCAGACGTCAAACCAGAGGAAACATCGGTGTTGCTTTTGTGGAGACAACTGAGGGATTTGAAGTGATGCTGAGGCTGCTCTCTTTCTGTTGGACAGGTAATTATATGCTTTGCTTCGGGGAGGATTTGTTATTTTTATGAAACGTGTAACTTTTGCTAACGTAGCTACTTTTGTAGCTTGTATTAGCCTAATGCTAATATTAGCTTCTCTGTGGGTTTAAAACGGGTCGGTGACGCTAGTATTGAATAGATTATAGTATATGTATATATATATACAGTCATGGAAAAAATTATTAGACCACCCTTGTTTTCTTCAATTTCTTGTTAATTTTAATGCCTGGCTCAACTAAAGGTACATTTGTTTGGACAATTATAATGATAACAACAAAAATAGCTCATGAGAGTTTAATTCAAGAACTAAGAACTATTCATTTTCCATGGTTTTCTTGATAATAACCAAAATTACTGAAATTCTTACATCAATAGCTATGGCATTGTACCGCCAAAAACACTACTTTTAAGCATTCCATGTTTTCTTTTCTGTTTGCTTTAAACACATGATACACACAAGAGTTAATACTTGATTGCATAACCATTGTTTTTGATGACTGCAGCCATGCGTCTTGGCATGCTCTCCACCAGCTTCTGACATTGTTCTGCTGTCACAGCAGCCCATTCCTGTTGGACAAATTCAAACAAATTTTCTTTGTTTTTGGGCTTGTGGTTCTCCATCTTGAGTTTGATGATTTTCCACAGCTTTTCAATTGGATTAAGATCTGGTGATTGAGCAGGCCAAGGCATGGTGCGAATGTTGTGGTTCTCCATCCAGGCTTTAACTGACCTTGCCGTGTGGCAAGGGGCATTGTCTTGTTGGAAAATCCAGTCATTCGAGGCAGGAAAGAGTTTTCCAGCTGATGGAAGAAGACTGTTTTCAAGGGTAGTCCTGTACATGACCTGGTTCATTCGGCCTTCACACAATTGCATTTGCCCTGTTCCACTCAGACTGAAACAACCCCAGATCATGACTGATCCACCCCCATGTTTTACTGTAGGGGCAAGACAGTCTGGGTTGTAAGCTTCTCCAGGCTTCCTCCTAACCAGTAAGTTGGCTGGAGTGGGCATCAATTCAAAATTGGATTCATCACTGAAGAGAACCTTAGCCCAATCATCAACAGTCCAATCCTTGTGGTCTCGAGCAAAGAGTAACCAGGCCTTCCTCTGCCTTTCATTGATGAAGGGCTTCTTGCGTGCTCTGTGTGACTTCAAACCAGCTTCAACAAGTCGGTTTCGAACTGTCCTTGCCGAACAGGTCACATTTCTCGACAGTGCCCACTCATTTTTAAGGTCCCTGGAGGTCTGACGACGATTCCTGACACAGGAACGGATGAGTGCACGGTCATCTCGTGGGGTAGAAAGACGTTTCCTGCCACGGCCAGGTAGCACTTTGGTAGTGCCATGTTCAGCTTGTTTTTTTTTGTTGTAATGAACGGCTGTCTTGGAGATCTTCAGTTTTTTCGCTACCTGTCTCTCACTCATGCCAATTTCCAGCAGTGCCAAGATGGCTGCCTTTGTGGCTTCACATAATTCTTTTGTTTTAGGCATTATGTGAGAGCTGACAACTTCTGAGTTGTGCTACAGATTGAATGTAAGCAGGAAACCACTCTAGGCCTTTGCATGTGCAGTGCTGCTTGTGACATGAAATGGCCTCTTATATACCCTGGGAATCAATTAAACTTAAGAATGTCAAATAGGACATAAAGTATTATGTGACCAGCTGCATTTTTTGTTGTGTTCATTGTATTATACGTTTAGTGGTACCAGATATTAGAATGAACAAGAAATTGAAGAAAACAAGGGTGGTCTAATAATTTTTTCCATGACTGTATATATATATATATAGTACTCCTCCTGCCGCTTCTCATTTTCGTGCGGTGTGCGTTCCAGTTTGTGGGGGCGTGGCTTGGACGCGCTCCGTCTACAGCCAAACGTTCAGAAACATCAGCTGTAAAATCCTGAAAGGATCATTAATTATCTGACACTTTCATAAACTGAGTGTAAATGAGCCTCATTAACATAATTCACTGTAACAGGAAGTGCTGTCTAAAATAATCTAAAACTCTTGTCTCTCTGTACCTTCTGTGACATGAAGTGTTCTGACTGAGGCTGAGAGCTTCTGCTTCCTGAACCCACGTGTAACCCGGGTGACGAATCCCATCGCGGTGTTTAGCTCCATCCTAAATCTCGCGGTATCGTCACCTGGGCCACCTCGGCCAAGCATCGTTGAGTTTGTTGGTGACGTCGTGTGGTCGCGTGGGTCGGTGGGCCAATCGCGTGTAGCGACTGAGCCGCTGTAGTCCGTCTCGGTGAGAGCAGCGGGGAAGCTGCAGCAGAGACGAGCCACAGGTTGGTTTCAACTGTTTTCGACACTTTTCCGTTTCAGTAATGATCGATGGTTAAACGATGCATGTGTTGACCTGTAGGAGCCTTTTACCGCGCCGAAGCTACGGTGCCGAAACACGCGACGAACGAGTGCGTGTAGCGCCACACACGGGGACAGGTGAGTCAAACCGTTTGTAGCTTAAAAAGCATTTTGCCAAGCATTTAAGTCATGACTTGGATTGTATTGATAATATATATGGATCATGCCTGTTAAATAATATCGTAAAAGTTGTTTATGACTCATGATCAATGCAAGTAGTATTTATTTATTTTCTAATGCTAAATTATGAACGTTTGGAAATTAACTACAGTGCAGTTAGTGCTTTGTTGGAATTTATGTGCGCACTGGATTTCTATTTATTAATGTTATTAATGTACATTGTGATTGATGGGAGCTGTGGTCCTGTTCTCCAGGCCAGGCTCTTGACTGATGGCGAGCTAAAGGAGCAGGCCTAGAGCCTACAGATTGACAGATTGCTGACGAGTCGTACTCCTCCTGCCCGGCCGGTAGGGGGCTCTCTGGAGCCCACAAGAACTCTCACCCCACTCGCTTTGCCCATTGCCCACCATACACACACCAACACTCTCTCACCAATACTCCCCCTGGACTCAATCTCAACCCCAGACGTGGGTTTTAAATAAACAGTGGTTGGGCCGCTGGGGTCGTGGCTTGTGTTCATACTGAACAGGGTATTTGGGAATTTTGAATTGTTGACTCTGAGATGTATATTTGTCATTTTTTGGATTTTGCTTACTGTGCGTATTGACTTCATATTGATTTCATCTGCATATTCAATATGCACGTATGAGTGAATTTGTGGCGAGCAAGCCAGGAGGGAGTACAGACGGAGCTTAACCAATAACAATAGAAAGTTTGTCATCGCAATCAAATGCTGTTTTGATTAAACACGTAACACACAGTGACGCAGATGATGAAGTGGTTGCATTTTTGAATCAGCAAACCCTCTAACATCGTGGTTATAACTGAGCCTGTTGTGGTTGAATTCGAGTCGGGCAATGCTTTGGCAAATTGCAAAAAATTTTGCTGTACATGTGCATCTGTCAGACTGACAAGGTGACTTATGATATTCTAGATACATCAGTCCAGCTCACATCGGCTGGATCAGTGAAGGCATGAAATCCGACAAAGCTACATCCTGTTCTTCTCACAAGACTCCATCATCTGGACCAAAGCCAGGTTATTGTTATAATTGTGGAGAAGATGGACACATAAAACCCAGTTGTGACAATGATCCAAACCCTTCACTTGTAGCTATGAAGAAGAAACAGTTCACCGAGAAACAGAGAAAGTGGATAAGATCAAACCCTCATGGTCTTTAAAATAGATCGGGTTCCTGTTGAGGGGCAAACAGGAACTGCTGAGGACCAACAACGTCCCATCTAGCAGACACCAACGAAGTGTATTGACCAGTCACATTCCACTTCCACTGAGGCTATTCGCCTGCCAAGAGGTTTAGTCGGGTCCAGATGCACTGGCCAGGTGAGCATAGCTGGTCACGAATTTTCATGCTTGCTGGATATGTGTAAGGGACTGTCTTGTTGCCCTGCCCAGCCATGCACCTCACAGGATTCCCATCGTGATCACCAATGAATCTGACCAGAACATCACACTTCAGCCATTGGGCATCATTGCTGAACTCTCTCTCGGCCCATTCATCCTCGTGACATTGAGGCAGTACGTGACCATCTGCGGGACCTGTTAGAGGCAGGAGTGATAAGACAATCCGAATCGCCTCTCTTTTCCCCCATTGCAGTCGTCCAAAAGAAGAATGGAGACGTGAGGCTGTGCATTGATTACCGCAAGCTAAACCTCCACGCTGTCAAAGACAACTACTCACTCCCAAATTTGGAGGAGTCGTTTACAGCACTTACCGGTTCGCACTGGTTCAGCGTTCTCGACCTCAGTTCCGGGTATTACCAAATTGAAATGGCAGAAGTTGACAAACCCAAGACTGCGTTTGTAACTCCCCTGGGCTTCTGGGAATTCAATAGGATGCCGCAAGGCGTAACCAATGCGCCAGGCACCTTCCAGCGCCTCATGCAGAGGTGCATGGGTGATTTGCATCTCAAAGAGGTTTTGGTTTTCCTGGATGAACTAATCATCTTCTCTGATACCCTGGAAGAACACGAAAGTCGACTGGCCTCGAACTGTCACGCGAGAAGTTCTTTCAAGCATCTGTGCGTTATCTTGGACATATCGTGTCTGAGCAGGGTGTGGAGACGGATCCAGAGAAAATAAGTGCCCTGAAGTCCTGGCCAGTTCCCCAAAAGCTGAAAGAGCTAAGGTCCTTTTTAGGATTTGCAGGATACGATCGCAGGTTTATCAAGGGATATGCCGCAATTGCAAAGCCGTTGAATGTCCTGAGGAAGGGGTCACAGTCCAGGCCGTTCCAAAGGCTGCAAGGGAACATCCACTCCGGTCCACGATGCCAAACAACTTTTTAATGAGAGATGTCTTTGTAATGTCTTAGTATGAAATTAACTTGACACAGGTGCTACAGACACCAAACTAGACTAGACTGAGACTAAAGAACATTTTATGATTTTAATTTTTTTTATCTGACGACAACAACAACAACAACAACTGATGCTCAGATCTGCAGGATTATTGGTGTTTAATTGATGTTCAGGTCATAGTGTGTAAATGTATATAAACACACACATGTATAAATCCTTCACTAGTGAACGGGTGATTCTTTATGTGAGTGTGACTGAGTGAAACAGTGTCTGTGGTTCATGAATACTATTACAAGGTTCACAGAGCAAATGAGAGCTGTCCACTTCTCACACACACACACACACACACACACACACACACACACACACACTCCTAACCCAGGGGTGTAGGTCACCTCATTGTTTTCGTCTCCTCTTTCTTTCCTTCTTGCTGCCATTAAAAACTTCCTCCTGTTTGTTTCACACTGTTTCTCTGTTGAATCACCAGCAGATCAATAATATTTATCTCTAATCAATAGGCTCTTGTTGTCTCTGTAGGCTAATGCTAACATTATCACTCCTGTCTCATAGGATCTCACAGACCTGGACTCTGCTGGGGTAAACATGTTTTTCCTCAGAGCTCAGACTGGATCAGAACCAGGATCAATCAGAAAGTCCGCTGACAAATAACTGTGCGCTGTGTTTTCCTACAGTGTTGTGTGGGTCATGAACACAACACTACAATTATTTCTCTCTAGTAGATCAACCAATGACGTCATCAAATGACATCATTTTTACATATGATCACAGGTTGGAGTTCACCTGCACAAAAACAAGTCTGAACATCGGTTCTGATCACTGAGACTGATCAGACTGATCAGTTTGAGTCTAATTCTTGGAGCAGCTCCTGTAAAAACGCTGCCACTGGTTCATATTATGAACTCACACACACTCACACACACTCACACATTCATGTAAACATTAAATAAACACACAGAGGAATCCAACGACAAATATGTTTCTGTCTGAACCAGAGAGGAGACTCCTCATCGTGGTGCAGCTTCACTCCACTCATTATGACACACACACACTCACACACACACACACACACACACACACACACACATCCCTTTCTTATCCGCCATAACAACCACACTAAAACATCTTTCCTTTGACACACACACACCCTCTCTCAATCTTCTACCCACTTACACTCTCAGCCCCCTCCCACTGCCTCTTTCTTCCAAATCACACACACACACGCACCCACACGCACACACACCTTCTCTCAATCTTCTACCCGATTACACCCGCACGCTAAAACCCCTTTTTGCACACCTCCCCTACACACTCATCTCCTACCTTCCCTAAAACCTTTTTCGTTTCCTCCAACACACACACACACACACACACACAGATTCTCTTTTTGTCAACCACTGACCCCCCCCCCCTCCTGTCCATTCTCCCCCATCCCCCCTCCCCCCTCCTCCAAGTAATCTGGCTGGCCCGTGGCCTCCTCTCTCTCGCTCCACTGTTCTGTGTGATAGAATATCGATCGGTTTGCCTCGGCTCGGTGTGGAGTGGGGGGGGGGGCGTAGGGCTATAGGGAGTGTGTGTGTGTGTGTGTGTGTGAGGGAGGAGAGAGGAGGGGAGGGGGGATGCAGTGGTCAGACATGCTCCAAGGTTGTTACCACAGCAACAGCAGGATGGGTCAGAGGGTTACCATGACGCCTAGGTCGCAAGGTCAGGGGGAGGGTCCTGTAGGGTTCTCATTCTCTGCCTTTATATATGTGTAAGTGTGTGTGTGTGTGTGTGTGTGTGTGTGTTAATAGGAAGGGAGGGGGTGGGTGTGGAGGCGAGGGAGGTGTCCAGTCCAGCTATATTGGGTGTGTTAATAATGAATGGTGTTGTATGTGGTCGCTGTCTCTCTCTCTTTCACTCCCTCCATCTGTATCTCATCCTGTGTGTGTGTGTGTGTGTGTGTGTGTGTGTGTGTGTGGCAGTAATAGCAGTCGACTCTTGGCTCAGTTCAAGTTCAGTTTATTCATGTTTTTTATTTGGAAATAAACTTTACGGCGTCAGGTGAATGAAATTGTTGTTGAGTTGAGATCTACAGACAGACACTGAACGCACCGTCGTCCTGTTGTTAAAACATGAAGCAACAAAGCGTCAGTGACGTTTCTGTCTGTTGTTTCATTTCTCAGTCCCTTTAACTGTGAACATCACAAACACACTCTGTTTACAGACACACAGGTCGACTCCATGTTTGTAGTAAAATGACACAATACACACATGAAATCACCCTAGTGCTAACTGATAAGGCTAATTACCCCACATGTTTTATCAAAAGAGCATTAGCCCATTAGCCTAAATTGGTCGTGCTAGGCTAGTAAAGTGAATTTCTTGTGGTTAGCTGGTTAGGCTAACTTGCTAGTTGTCTTTGGCTCACCACACTCTGTTGACCAGTGTGTTTTATCAAAAGAGTAGCATCAGCTCATTAGGCTACGTGACAAGTGCTAGGCTAGTAGCTTTTTTGTACGGAATACTTTTATACTTACTAACATTGCTAGTGTTCAGCTAGCGTCTTCTTCTTTGGGTGGCTGAAGCGCACTTATTTTGTGAGTGATAATTGACCAACCTGCTAATGCTAATGGTAGTGCTAGCAGCTTTGCAGATGATATCTTTTGGTGTGAATAACAGTTTTTTTGTTCTATCAAAAGCGTAGCATTAGCTCACCAGGCTAACTCGCTTCTGACGGGTTAGTCTGCAAGAAGCCACGTTTGCTTACTTGGCTAATTTGCTAGCATTAGGCTAGTTGATGAGCATTTTCTGATTGATATATATATATATTTACAGTTAACTGAAATTATGATTTGACACCTCACATGGCGACGGTGGTGGATGATCTTAAAAGAGACGAAAGAGAACATTACTTGTCCTAAAAGGCGGCCATCTTGGATTTGAGTGTTTTATCAGAAGAGTAGGCTAATCTAATAACACTGGAGGATTTGTTCCATGTTTAGCATTTGTTTCCATGTTTGAAAGGCTTCTGTAAAACATGCCGTTCTCTGTGGCGCTGAAATGAATCATGTATTAAATGAGTTGTGGGATCTTTAGAGAAACAACATATGAGGCGGGTGCTGAGTGTCAGTGAAGCGTAACATCTCGTTTTGGTCCAGATCCGACCGGTTTGCAGCTCAAACTTGCCAGTGAACCCTCCAGTCCTGTTTCCATGGCAGAACGCTCCTCCCGCGTTCACACTGACGTTGTGTTTTATTAGACGTGTTGGATATGAACAGACACTGTTTTCACGTTAATTGTCCTCGGCATGTTCTTCTGCTCCCTCATCCTTATCGCAAACTTCAAAAGTATCGGGACAAGAACAAAGACAGCTGCAGGAAACAAGAGGAAGAAGAGCATATTCATAAACAATGACTCAGGTCACAGGTCACTGAGATGATGATGCAGAGGTCGTCCACACATCTCACATTCATGTCCTGATGTGCCACAGCAAACAAAAACTCCTGACGACACAACAAAAAGCCAGACAGTCCAACAGATCTGGAGCCAGACCAAAAAAACCCCCTCAGCCTTTAACAGGAAAATACACTTTAAAAGCTTCTCAGAGGGAAAAATTCATTGCAGAGCTGTTGGGCTGCATCAGATTATACAGGTGTTCATGATATTGTGTCCACCCCATGTATTTTCCAGTTTTCAGCCTCACTGTGCTCACTTCTGTGTAAATGTACCACAGGAAGCTTCAGTGTTTAGAGAAGTGAGAAATGTTGCCCGGCCGTGGTTCAGAATATAAATTCACATCCAGCTTGACTTATCTGGTCAAAAGCACCTTAGTGCCAAGATTTCCTTCTTTTTTTTTTTTTTTTAGATTTTTAAGCCAGTGGGCCAAATAGGATCTTAAAGTCACAAGGCGTCCGTGCAAAGCCAATCTCTGAGCACTGCAGACCCCCGGCCCCCGGCCCCCAGCCCCTCCACTATCCTGCATTACCACTGCAGGGTTATCAAACAGTCTCTGTGCAGCTGGGACGACTACATCTGCGTGACTGATTTCAGATACATGTTAGTGCTGCTGCTTCTGTTTGCTGTGTGTGTGTGTGGGTGTGTGTGTGTGTGTGTGTGTGTGTGTGTGTGTGTCACCAAACTTTGTGGCAGGAAATGAAAGGAGAAACAAGAAGCTCACCACAGATTGTTAGTAGAGCAACTTCCTCAGTAACGATCCAATACAGCTGTCGATCGAGGAGGACCATCGCCACGGTGCTGATGAGAAAACACAGAGGAAACCGATTCATATGCAAAGTGAAATAACACAGTGAGTCATTTTCATTCTTCATTAGACATGAGGAAAATGTTGTTGTTGTTGTCGTCGTCTCAAATCCAACCAATCATGGCAGATTTTTTTATTTTTAAAAACTCTGCATTAAATATCAATAAATAATTATCAGTGTAAATCAGATCAGTTTTTATTATATTCTCAGATTCTGCTCCGTTCAGAGTTGAACACGTCGTCGTATCTGACAGTAAATCAATGAGAGCAACAAAATGACATTAGAACAATTATGAGAACAAATGATTATTTATTGTTATCTGTCACTGAGTATTTTTTGTCACCCGACAGTCTCCTCTGTAGAGGCGGGTGGACAGATGCTCCTGCACACCTTTGTCGGCCATCTTTTTTTTTTTTTTTTTTTAAACTGCAGTTACATTTGGTGACAGTGTCTGTGGTTTTGATTTGTCCACTGATGTGACCAATGACCAACTTCACCATCTAAAACCCAAACATACAGGAGACACTGTGGTGAGCACTGGGTGTGAAAGTGAAAGTGTCGACTCAGGTTATTTATTCAATGGAGTAAAGTTTCTCTGCTGTTCAGAAGCAGCCCTGAAGATTCATGGTGAAAATCCCATCAGATACAGTAGATCGTAATAAATGGTGAGAAATAAAATATAGATTTTTTGAAGCAAATACTGAAAAATAACTGACTTGCAGTTTACATGTGATAGATCGAATGAATAATCAAATAATCAATGACATGAATAAAATGTAATATATGACAGTATATGACCCTTTTATGGTTTTATATGATGCACTTATATGTGTTAACACTATGTATTTAATGCATATATGACATTAAATACATAGTGCAGACAGAAAATAAATGTCTGTTATATTTCCATATATAATATTAACATGTGTCTGTGTTAATATATGATATTATGTGTTATTTCTTGGTGGAATAAAGGAAAATCTGATGTTCCACTGTAAAAACGTGACAAATGAAGCATTCACACGTGACTCGTGTTACTGATTGACACTGTGGTGTTGACGAGGCTGAACCGTGATAACGTGGTTTTACTTGAGCACGGCGCAGGCCACCAGCAGCAGGGCGAAGAGCATCTTCAGGCCGGCGGTGAAGTCGTTGTCCGGGACTCTGGGGGGCACAGGCGCGCTGCACTTCTCCGGCTCGGCCACGTGGTGGCGCGAGAAGCTGTCAGGCCACGGGCGCGTGAGCAGGTCCCTACAAGGAGAGGTGAAGGCTGGGAACAGTCAGATGAGACGTTCAGGCTCTGTTTTCTTTTGTGCGTTAACTGTTTATTTCCTGTTTTAGAGTCGCGAGGCCGGGAAGCTGGAGACGTCATCACCCAGCTGAGCTCTAAAGGCCTCGTGTCTTTACTGAAACAGGTGATCAATGCGGTCAATAATCAGACCAGAGATCAGAGCGAGTTAACGGAACGTCTCAGAGCTGTGTGGCTCCGTGGTGCGTTCACGTACCTGAGGTTATAACGCTGCGGGACTTCCAGAGCTCCCGCCTCCTCCACGGAGAGAAGCACCTCTCTTTCACTGCCCATCACACAGCCCGCCGTTCAGTCAGCTGCTCACTTCATCTTCATCTTCATCTTCATGTTCGTGTTCGTGTTCGTGTTGAGCTCAGAGGAGACACGGCCTCACACTCGGTGTCTGTCTGGGACTGTTCCGGGTTCAGGTTTCCTGCCGAGAAGTGTCAGCCCACACCAGGAGCAACAGTGGGAGGAGACGGAGACAAGAGAAGAAACTTCCGGTTTCCATGACCTTTTGAATGTGAAACCACTGTATAGATTCTGATGCGGAGACTCAGGCACAAACAGAGCAGCAGGTTTACAACGGTATATATGCGGCAGGTCTGCAGTGATGAAACACACCCACATGCAGCAGGTCACAGGATGCAGCGGGTGTCTGATGCAGGTGTGTGAAGCTCAGGTGCTCAGGTGTGCAGGAATCTGGTTCCGCGGGTGAAGGAGAGCAGAACCTGAAGCTGCTGCAGGTTGAAGCTGCCAATCACTGCAGTCATACGTCGTGATGGCACAAGTGTGTGGAAAGTTACAGAGGCAGAGTCACGTGACGTGTGACGCGACGTCACATCTGTAAATGTGATGTCACTCATGAATCAAACTGGATGTGACTCCACTGAAAACAGGCACCAGTGTCTTTATGATCACGTGTTCAAACTAAACTGAAGCTGAAGTTAATTGTTCGTTTGGTTCTTTTTTGTGACGTCAGAAAACCGCCTCTTCTCAGTCTAAACAAACACGTGCAGGGCTTTTTGTCCCTGATGGGATCCGTAGGGAGCGAACTGAGCTGGACCTTCGTCGTCATGGTAACGACAGCGATAAACACGCGGGGTTTTGTTCCAACAGAATAAATGAATATAGAGAATAAAAGGCACAACAACAACTTGAATTAAATGTTAGATACAAAACGGTGGTGGTTTGGAGTTAAAGTAAGTTCTCAGGTGGTGCAGTCCACGCGACCTTCGTTGCCATGGTTACAGAAGTAAACTCGGCCACGTATCGATCAGTGGGTTTCTGATAGTTTTTGTTAAACTCACAACAAGGACTTTTGTTGTTGTTGTTGTTGTTGCTGCTGCTCTTTACGTTCTGTCACGTGACGTCCTTGTTTTTGCTACGGCAGCCCGGAAGGTCCTCAAGGAGAAAAAAAAAAAGTTAATAAGTTGTACGATGCACTTTTCCTGGCGCCTCTCTGCGGTTTGATCGACAGTCATATTGATCAGATCTCTGCAAAGGGGCGGAAAGTTTCCATGGAAAAGGGAAATTTGGTAAAATTCAAAACATCATGTGAATGAACAGGAAGTTGTTGGTGACTGAAACATCACATCACACACAGACACAGATATAAACACACATCCATACGCAGAAGTCCAGTTTGTTCAGAGTCAGATTTTCTGATCCAGACACTTTGTTATTGACTCACTGAGTAAAAACCTCCAGAAAGTCAGTTCAGGTTTTTCTCTTTTCCTGTTGTTTCACCCTGTTAAAGCTCTTATATCACACAGTGAAGCAAAACAGCTGCCAGATGCTGAAAGAAGACGTCGTCCTGATGAAAAGGGGCAAAAGCTCCAACTGACAGCAGCTTGTACGACACTTTTACAGCTCAGGTACCAGAGTGAGTCCAGTCCTTCTGTCTTTAAACACATCTGCAACATTAGTAAATGTGTTTTAAGTTAAAATAAATGATTGAACTCTGTTGTAACTCAAACTACAGGAAGCCGGAGGGAACATGGCAGTGGTTCTGAACCCTTGGCTTTTTGTTCTGGCTGCATACCTGGAACACCTTGGGTACTGGGCCCAGGCCTGCTTCAGTAGTCTGGTGCTTTGGTCTCAACATGTGTCCTCAGAAGCCCAGGGTCCTAGAAACCGTGTGTGTGTGTGTGTGTGTGTGTGTGTGTGTGTGTGTGTGCAGTAAGTCAACAGTAAGCAGTGTGCTGCTGTGTCATGTGATGCACAGATACTCAACGGAGAGTTTTCTATTGGACGCACGAGTTCATACGAAGAAGAAGAGGAAGAAGAAGAGGACGGGTGTGACCTCATCTTAAATTAACTGAAGTGAAACTCATGTGGTAAACTGTGTTTTTCTGATGTTTCACAATAAACCAGCTCTTTCCTCTTCCTCCCCCGATGATGATGATGATGATGATGATGTCACAGTGTCTCCACAACTTTACTTTCTTTTTTCATTAAACAGGAGAAAAATCACTTTCTCAGATGCTGAAGCTGAGCTGAGCTTCATCACCTGCTGCTGCTGTCCACACACACACACATGCACGTGCCCCCCCCCACCCCCACCCCCCCTTCCCTGGCTGCAGTCTCCACTCCATCACCATGGAAACAGCTAAGATGCCGAGCAGAGGAGAGGTAAGGAGGGGTGTGTGAGACAGAGAGAGGCTGTGAAGGTATAGAAAAATCTTCTGAAGGACATGTAAAGACTAAAGGTGAGTGTGTTTTATTGACGATGTTCCCCTCACACACACACACACACACACACACACACACACACACACACACACACTCACACACTGTATACTTCATTACCCTGAGTGATTTCAAACAGCGTCCTCCCCTCCTCTTTGCAGAAACATCTTTTCACTCTTTCTCTGCCTCCTCGTCTACATTTTTCTGCTCCGAGTATCTTTGACCTCTGACCTCGGCTCTCTTCTTCTTCTTCTTCTTCTTCTTCTTCCTCCTCCTCCCCCGTCGTCGTAGTCGTCCTCTTCTTCCTCCTCTGCCTCACCTGCTCACCCTGACTCTCCAACCTCAAACCTTTCAGTGCAACACATTCACTAAAAAGCACCTCACATCACAATGAGGCCCTGTGGATTTCTTTCCTTTCTCCACCATGTGTGACCCCCCCACCACCACCCCCAGAGGGAATCAAGCACCCTAAACACCTGGCTGTGTTTCTCCATTGAATAACACAGGACCTCTCTCTCTCTCTCTCGCCTGCTCTGTGCCTGTGTCTCTCGGCCACTCTCTCCCTGCCTCTAAAAAGCCAGATGGGCCAGAGCTGCTTTTATTGTGGCGGGGCCCGGTGCACGTGCCGAGGACACAGGGCCTCACAGCGTTTAATTCACAAGCTTCAGACGCCTCCTTCCTTTAACCCCCCCGTGACCAACACCATCACCTCCTCCCTCCCTCACTCTCTTTCTGTTTTCTGTCCTTCCTGCCCCCCCCCCCCCACCCCAACCCCTCCCCTTCTTCTCCTTCTCCTTTATTCTACTCTATTATCTCCTCTTCAGTTTCACTCTGCTCCTCTCCGCTCTGCTTTGTTCTATTTTTGTCAAGTTTTCTTCATGCAGCCTCCACCTGATCGTTCTGTTTCTCTTCAGGTCATTGTTTTTATATTCTGCTCTTCTTCTTCTCCTCCGTCTTCTCATGTTCTCCTCTCAATTATTGTCCTTTCTACAACTGTTTGCATCACACGTCCTGTTAGAAGCTGCTGCTGCACATGATGCACCACATATGACCAGCCCTGCTCTGATTTCTGTATGTAACAAGAATAACCTGAATTTTTATTCAACGTTTTCTGAGAAACTGCATCTGCAGATTTTTTTTTTACGTTATCACATGAATCAACACTAAATCTACTTTATTAACGTCTTTGACATTTAAACAGAAAGTGAGAAAGTATTGATTTTGGTGCAAAGAAAGTGAAACATTGAGAGATAAACCTGCAGCGTCACAGTCGAACCATGTAGGAACTTTACATGCATAATGGAAAGTTAGACGAGCAGAACTGAAGGAGGAGAACCTGCAGGAGGAGGAGGAGGAGGAGGAGTGGGAGCTGACTGCTGGTTGAACTGCTGCCTGCAGGCTTGTTTGACCTCCTCCTCCTCCTCCTCCTCCTGCTGCTGCAGCAGTGTGACATTTCTCACACACACACTGGCCGGAGTCAGATCAGTAGCAGGCCTGTTAATTGGCTGAACTGGTGCATGATGTGCAACAGGAATTAATGAGGTCAATTGGTTAAATGGTGGAGAACATGAGAGGTGGAGCTGCTGCAGGCTGCACCACCTTCAGCTTCTGTTACTTATACACTCCTGTTATTATAAGGGTTAGGCTCTCTCTCTCTCTCTCTCTCTCTCTCTCTCTCTCTAAACTTCCCTGCTCTTATTTAGTGTCGTCTGAGTCTAATTGTTATTGAATGTGCTTCGTATTTATTCGGGATTATTCGGGTTAACGGGGAAATAATGAGGTTGCCGATCCGGAGGCGGTGCTGGGCGGTCGCAGGGAAATCGATGAACACACTGAGTTAATTATGAGAAATCAATTAAAAGGAGGGAGAGAGAGCGAGGGGGAGAGAGAGAGAGAGGGAGAGAGAGAGAGAGAGGGAGAGGTGCTCTGACTTTCTCATCCCATCACTTTGTTTCATGATCCAGGTTTTTCCTTGTCTGTCTCGCACAGACACGCGCGCACGTGCACACACTTGACAGCAATTGACATCAAACAAAAGCCTTTTCTCTCCCTCCTCTCTGTTTTCAGAGGATCCATCCGTGACACGTGTTTACCCCCCCCCCAAAAAAAAAAAAAAAACTAGAAGGCTGCAGGTAAATTAATGGAAATCCTATCAGTCAGGGACGTGGACACACACACACACACACACACACACACACACACACACACACTGATCTTGAATCGCAGGGTAAACACACGTGGTCCAAAATCCGCCCATCTGAACCCCGCGCGTGCAGAGGGGCTCGCGCCTTATATGATGCTTTTGATCCCATTGATGCGCCTATAATTCCTGATCGATGAAGAGCTCAGGGCGGTGATCAGTTCACTGATCATCAGATCTTTGTCTCACACCCTTCTTTCTCTTTCAATCATTTAAATCATCAGAAATAAATAAATTATAGACAAAATGTTTTTATAGTTTTTAATGTCAGAAGTGACGTCAGAGCTGCTGCTGTGACAGACTCTCAGGTTTTTTTTTTTTTTTAACATGACAGTAAAAATAAAACTGATGGTTTTATTCTAATGGAGGTAAATCATTGTATAATCAATGCAGATAATGAAGCTTTTATCGATTGGTAATCAACCAATCAGCAGCAGGTTTTTTCTTCACTGTTTGTTTTGATCAATCAGAAAAAAAAATTGAAAATGTCGATGAGAAACCGGAAACAACATTTTTATTTGTAGTTTAATGCTCAGACATCTCTGTGCTTTTATTGTGGTAAATTCTTTAAAGTGTTTAAAACACGTTCATTTGAAGACGTTGATTTTTTTTTCGTTGAGTTTATTAAAATGTAGAAAAACTGCGTCAAATTTACAGAAATTTCAACGAGCTTCGTGTGAATTTTTACGAATTTGAATATTTTTGTTTATATGCAAATGAGACCGAGCGGCGCAAAAATAAATGTGTTTTTTTTTCGTTGTTGTTGTTAATTATAAATAAACGCAGAATATCAGTATTATGTGTCGTATCTGTTGAATCTGTTCATATCTGTGTGATTCTGGGTGAAGTTTGATTTATGCATCGGATGTAAATGGCCTGTGAGCCACGCGCCGGAAGAACCGGAAACAAGTTTTACTGTTAGTCAGTGAAACATGTAAAAAATCTGGGCGGGAAATATTTTATTAAAAGCAGCAAAGTGAGAGAAAACGAAATTATGAATATGAATAAATTATCTACATCAGACAGAGAGAGTGAGAGAGAGAGAGAGAGAGAGAGAGAGAGGAGACGTCACTTTTTATTGCATTCGTTTCTTCTTTTTTTGCATAAATGTAAATATATTTCAACAACATGCTCTGTGCAGGTTTTTATATAGTTTCAGTGAGAGTGACGTCAGTGACGTGATGTGTCTTCATTGTGGCTGAAAAAGACAGAAACTCTTCAATGATCATTTGTCATCGATCGATTTTTCATCCAAACGCAGACACTTTGACTTTTCATTTGAACTGATGAATAATAACTGAGAATTTATCACGTGACCCCTGATGTCCACGAGCCTCGATCTCTACAGCCCAACGTAAACACGGGTTGTTGACATGTTGTGCAACACGTGATCGAGCTTCTTGTCGCTACAATAATGAGTCTGAGTAAAGTCAGGACAGGCCTCAGCCCTGAAAGCAAAGGAAGGAGAAACGCGTTTTACATGTTTGCTTTTATATTTAACGAGCTTCCACTCAGGTCAAACACAGTGAGGAGGAAGAGGAGGAGGAGGAGGAGGAGGAAGATGAGAAGCTGTAAATGTAAATCCAGCACAAGTCACAGGATCAGTTTTGTGATCATCTGGTGACGGCGGCTCTTCAGTTTTTATAGCAGGCTCTTTGCCTTCCTCATCAATTTGCAGCAGCGTCTGTCGCCGTGGCCCCGCCGCCCTGACCCCTGGGTCAAAGTTCAGCCGGCCAGTCCGCCATTACCGCAACTCATCAGCCACGCAGCACGTGCAGCAGCGCCAGGCAGAGCCGGCTCGGTTTTTGTGTCTTTTCTTTCTTTTCTTGTTTTTTTTTTTAAATCACGGATAAGTAACTACCGTAAAGTGACGTGAACTGCAGTAAACAGACACAGCCACACG
This sequence comes from Caranx ignobilis, assembly GCA_021432705.1. Classification (NCBI taxonomy): domain Eukaryota; kingdom Metazoa; phylum Chordata; class Actinopteri; order Carangiformes; family Carangidae; genus Caranx; species Caranx ignobilis. The sequence goes on from MU269992.1 coordinate 1,260,566, forward strand.
CGCTGTACACAGCCGTCAGTGTAGTTTTGTTACATTGTATCAATCAGACCTTCTCCCTCCGTCTGTAACTGGAGCAGCCAGCACACAGCTCCACTGCGTCATCGTTCTAGAACGCTGCTGTGGCTCCACGCGCCGTGTTGCTACAGAGACAGCTAGTGAAGGACGTCACGGCTGCTCGGCCGAGGCCTCACAGGCAAATTCATAACGATAAACTGACGCAAGTAAAGACCGGAAGTGTCTTATTAGCGTCTTTGTTTGTCAACTCCTCAAAACACACGACATGTAAGTAACAACCGTATGTGTTTGAGTCATGTGTTTTTTTTTTTTGTTTTTTTTTTTTCAATGACCTCAAGCAAAAAAAGTGATCTATGCTAGGCTAGGCGTCAGTTAGCCTGGTATCACTGTTTGCAACTGACTCCTATTGGGCTGAAATAAATCAGCATCAGGCTGGTTAGACTCCCTGCTCCCATCATGGTAAACTGTTACGGTAAAGCTCAGTGAAATGCTAATTCTTCTAATCTAATTCTCCATACAGCTGAGAACCTGTAGGTTACATGTGAATCCATAGGAAACAGGAAGAACGACAAATAAAACAAATGCAGTCATTATGGATGAATTATTGTATCTAACAATTGCATGAAAGCATTAAAATATAAATGATAGCAGTTTTTTTTTTTTTTTTTTTTTTTTGCTGCAGCTTAAAGTTTAAATTGACTTTATTTATCAACTTTATTTTCCTAACATTTTCATGACTGTAGACTACACTACACTTTCCTACTTATTGTTACATCTGAATTTCTTTCTGTTGACTGTATTTTTGTGGCGTCCAGATTTAGTTGTTCTCACCTGTACAAATGTAATGTGTAAGAAAATGATGATGTCGTGTAATGATGAAAGTGCTGCAGCAGTGAAGTGGTTAGTTCTGTATCCGGGCTCAAACTGTATATGGCTGTTAAATAATGGTTCATCCGTTGCTCCGTGGAAAATAAGGATCAGGACTGTCCAGTGACTGATAAGGAAGAAAAGCCCCTTACATATATATATATATATGGACCTGCTCCCACCCCCACACTTCACTGTCACCTCTGTGAAACCCACTCGTCTCAAATGTCCCAATAATATTTGTGTGTTTATTTTTAATTTCTGATCAACATTTTACTTGACATGTTTTTAAAATTTTGCACTCTGCAAAAAAAAGAGAAAAGAAATAAAAACCTCAATAAATAAATAATAGATTGAAAATATTTCAGTCCATATGTATGAAACTCCTTTTTTCTTTACATCAATGGCTTCCAGCTATCGTCTGATTTATGAACCTGAGAGTGATTAACCACAGTCATAACAGCCATTGCATATCAATTCTCGTCATTGCACGTATTGACGTCTGTGTGAACCTCACAATAGTCGACATTTGACCAGCGTCCCTCAATAAATAGTGGAAATGAAGCTTGGGAGGTCAGAGAAACAGTAACTCGCCTGGATTGATTTCCAATAATCTGGTCATTGCTTGTCTTGATCCGCAGGATGCAGGATGCGGGCTACAGGCTACAGCGGCGGTGGGGAATTGTCAGCTCGTGTCCCGGTGGTGTTGCCGTGGTGACTGGTGTGGAGATAATAGCCGTTAATGAGATATTAACCTCGAAATGCGGAAGAAGACAGGAAGTGATGAGCTTTTGTGGGGGGGACGAGTGAAAAAGACAGGATTCGTCGATGGTTGACCTCGGCCTGATCAATATTGTTTTGTTATTCGGCGGCAGTAACAAGCAGCGTGACCCCGTCCGTCTGAAACTGAGGAGGTAAATCCAATTTCACACACACACACACACACGGTCAACCACATACATTAAAGCATACATTTTCACTAAGACACGCACTAACAGAAAATAATATGTGACCATGCACTACTCCAAACACACACACACACACACACACACACACACACACAGATATATATGAACAGACACGGTGATGGTTGGACGGCTGGTTCATTGTCCAGCTGGTTAGGATGCAAGCAGGAGATCGCGCCCTGCAGGTCAAAGGTCAACTTCATCCCAGACGCCTGACCTCATCCACCAAAGGTTGACCTCTGGGCCAGGAGTGTGTATGTGTGTGTGTGTGTGTGCATGCGGGTAGAGAGAGAGGAAGGTATTAATAGAAAAAGAAAAGGAGGAATAATGTGAAAAGAGAAAATGAACTCTCATATCAACTGTTAAGTAACAAACTTCAGTTTGCTGTGTTAATTCACGCTTCTGTCCTGGCTGTGGCCTTCCATTCGCTCTCTGTCCCGCTGAAACTATTGAAAAAGACAAAACGTGGACGAAATGCGAAAACAACAAAAAGACGAGTTGAGGGAGAAGTGGCCCGAGGTGAACGGTGACAGATTGGTGGATAGTTGTAGTTACAGGTTTTCTCTCTAATCCTTCTTCCTATCACTTTGTAATCACTTCGTTCTTCTCTTTTTACCCCCCCTCCACCCCCTCCATGCACCCCCCCCACACACACACTCTCTCTGTCTCCCTCTCCTTCTCTTCCACCGTCCCTCCATCCCCTCATCTCTCTGCAGCTTTCAGGCGAATTATCACCTGACCTTGACTCGTGACCCCCTGTAGCACCCAAACACACACACACACACACACACACACACACACACACACACACACACACACATAAAACACACTCAAGCATCAACTCTCTGTCTCACACACATACACACACACACACCAGATGCAGCAAATACTCAAACTTACAGAACATATTTTTGACCATGAAGAAGACGTGTATCACAGAAATGTGCATCGTCACAGTGGCTGATGGTTTCTACTCTGTTTTATGGTTGATAACATCCACTGTGTTCACATACAGGCTGAAACCCACCTCTGAGTAATCAGTGAAATAAGAGTCTGGATAAAACTCAGCAAGTTTTATAAAATTTGTTGAATATTTGCCTTTAAGTCTAAAAGCAACCAGTGCAAAACGTGTGAGAAAACATACGTTTTTAAGGTTTTAACTCAGATTTATATGGCGCCTCTCAAAGAACCCAAGGTCACTTTACAAGTGGAGACAAACATGGACTTCTACTTAGTTTGAGTCTGTTGTGGCGAAGCTTCATCTCACACAGTTGCATTTACCAGAAAACACAAATCTATGAACTTTAAGTTTTATATTCACACTTATTTTGACATCATATTTTCCACTCGTTGGCTCATTCAGCTCATCATTTAACCATCTGAGCTGCAGGCTTATGGAGCAGTGGAGCTGCACTACTAACACTCCTCCATTTTATTCACTGTGTAAAGTTTATTACCTCCCAGTAGAAGGCTGTTTCCCACAATGCACTTCTTCACATTCTATTCATGCAAACAGTGCAATTGTCAGTTTGTTATTTTTGTAAAGTGACACTGGGTTTGTAAAGTGTGTGTGTGTGTGTGTGTATGTGTGTGAGAGATCTCAGCTTCCTGCTCACCTCGGAGCCAAACTGCAGTGATTTTCAAACTCATCTTTTATTTCGTCCGTCTGTTAAATTTTAACACGACGACAAAATCAAAATTCTTTCTGTAGCAGGAAAAAGTCTGTGAATGAAAAAAAGCTCGTAGTTACTCTGAGTTCAGCTGCGAGTCAGTGTCAGGTGGTTCACAATGAGGTTCAAGGTTTCCTCCTCGCCTCACCTTCTTCTTTCTTTTTTTTTTTTTTAAATGTTTTGACTATTTACTCTTTGTGTTTGCAGCAACATCACTCCAATCAAAGGGACGGTGGCAGGAAAGCTTCGTCCTCCCCCCGTGTCTCTCAGGGTCCTTGCACACCAATCTCGTCATCCCAGAGGTTGAAAGATGAAGGTGAGTAGTTGGAGGAGGAGGAGGAGGTGCAGAGGAGGGGATGGAGGATGAAAGCGGGGTGGAAATACGCCTGGCCGAGCACTTGTGTTTCCACCCCCCACCCCCCCAGTCCAAAAACCCTCCTCTCCATCACCCCCCCTCCTCCTCCTCTTCTCCTCCCCAAAAAACATTCTTTTCCTTCTTGCAGCTCTCGTTCACCCCCTAATCCCTCGCTGCTCCACTGCATATGTTTCCTAATCCGGAGTGTGTGTGTGGGAGGCCCATGAACCTACCCCCCCCATCCCTCCCTCCTCACCCACCCCTTGCCTTTTCTCTGGGTCGAATATAATGCTGTAACCTGCCTCCATTCCTCTTTCTTGTAGCCCTGGACTCTGTCTTCTGGTCTTTTCTTGTGTGCAGCTCTTATCATTAGGCAGCGGTGGCGGCGGTGGCGTGGAGCAGCCCGTCCCCACCCCAACGCCATCTCTTCTTCCTCCTCCTCCTCCTCCTCTTCTTCTTCTTCACCTGCTGATTTCTGCCTCTCTTCTTTTGTCTTCTTCTTCTTTGTTGTCTCTTTTACTATTCCTCTTTCATGTAGGAAAACGGCAGAATCTGTGCAGATAATTTACTAAATTCCCCCCAAAAAATGAGAAACACACACACACACACACACACACACACACACACACACACACACATTATTGTCTCTTATATTTTCTGCAGGATCTCAAACCAGAGCGTCGTTTCGTCGTCTCTTCTTTTTCCAACACTTGATTATTTTCCACTAGTTTCTTTGCTGCTCATTCATCCTTTTTGTCCGAGCCCCTGAAGCTGTCTTATTTTCTCTCAGGTGATTTTGTTCTCTCTCTTCTCCCTCATTTCGGGTTGCTCTTGCAGCACACACACACACACACACACACACACACACACATACACGTGCACATGCACAGACACGTGCACAGGCTTTTTGTCCTGCTTCTTCCCTTTGCTTTACCCCATTACTGAATAGTATTCCTGGAGCCTTTTGTGGAGCCTTGTATAGGCACATGCCAAGTCAAGTTATTTCAGAGCAGTTTCAATGGAATTACCCCCCAAAATAATCTCCTTTTTGCTCCCCCAGAAAAAAGTAGAAAAGGACAGAAGAATAGAGGCGAATGATGTAAAATGAACCAGCACCCTTGACACAGTATAAGCCTGTAGTTCCACACACTCGAGGGACATGAGAATATGAAAAGATCAGAGAGTCTACATATTAACGAAGCGCCGAGGAATCCTGATATGAATCGGGCCGGAGCCTCCTAAACTCAGCTTACCTCGGCTTTTTTTTTTTTTTTTTTTTTTTTTTTTCCTCCCTGTAGAGAGATTACTCACCTTTTTAACCTGACAGAAATGTTCAGGCCGCACACTCTCAGTGCATTAAGGGAACAGTCAAATCTCAGCTTATCTTAATACCGCTGTACAGAAAAATGAAACGTATTGTGGCTCAGTCGTCGACGACAAGCACCGAGCGCTGAGATATGGAGGCTGTTTCTGGTTCGCCACGTTTCGGAGGCATTAGGGAGGAGGAGGAGGAGAGGGTGGAGGTCAAAGGTCGGAGCAGCGTGCAGTAAAAACCGACTGATGGCTTGTTTTTCCACATTATCCTTAAATGAGCTGTGACTGCTTAAACAGAGGTCAGAGCGTGTTCGCGTTGCTCATGTGACGGTCGTCGTCTCTCCGCTGTTACAAAAAGTTTAATCTCCTCTGAGAGTTCAGAGCTCCTCACTCACTCTTTACATTATTGTCTATTGATTACTTCATCAATTAGGCCTTTTTTTTTTTTTTTTTTTTTTTTAGATCTGAAGGCTTTAATTCTAGTTTACACTCAGCTGCAATAATACATTTATTTAAGTCCTGTTATTCTGCATCAATAAGCAGTATATATACACACACACACACATGTGGTTAATGCTCCGTGATCAATTATAACATCCCTACACATAAAGATATTAAGTGTTTATTAATGTAGAACATATGAAAACATCAAAAATCAGATTTTATTCCAGTGACAGGTTTGTGTCTGATGTTTATCATCATTTATACTTGTACAGGAGGTTGTTATTAAAACATGAATAAGATGCTTCGACACTGGTTATAAATGATGAATCAATAGAGGTTAAATCCAGCTGGATGTTTTAGTTATTGATAAGATTGTTTTTCACACACACACACACACGTCCTGCATTGATATGTTTGTTCATGTGCTGCCCATTTGTGCACAAGTTCACCTGTATCCACAAAGTGTGTGTGTGTGTGAGCCGCCTCCTTCAGGCCTCCACATACGTGTGTTCATCAATACGTATCCAGGCGTGTGTGTGTGTGTGTGTGTCAGCGTGCCAAGTGTCATATCGATAGGTTAATAGCTGTGGTGTCAGATTCAGTAACTCTCTGATTAGTTGACAGTTCACTAATCCACACACCATCTTGAATTATTGGCCCGGCCCATTGATTTCCAGCCTGCCAGCCAAGCCAGGAGGAACTCAGGGGTCGTAAGAGAGGCTGCTGCTATTGATTGGCCCCAGATCAACCCCCACCACCACCGTCAGCCCATAACACACACACACACAGTCCTATGGCATGCAGCACCATGCCTGACCATACCTTCAGACAGTCCTCCTCTCTCTCCTCTTGCTTCCTGTCCACCTCCTCTCTTTTCAAGTGTGCCACTGGGTATATTTGTGTCATGTTGCTCTGTCATCTCCATCATTCATTTTTTTTTACAGAGAAATATTTTTATTGACAGATTTTATGAGTTGCAGGAGGCATCTAACAAAACTGCCTCCCTCTCTCCCTCTCTCCCTCTCTCCCTCTCTCCCTCTCTCTCTGTCTTCACCTGCTTCGCCCGGCTGCCAATACTTTCATATCCTTTCATCTCTGTCAGCTCATTAAAGTGATACTCCACCCCGAAATCTTTTTGAGTACTAAAAAAAACCCCAAACCCTTCACCCTGTACAGACTTGAAAGGTGGCTGCAGGAATATTTGTAGTTTTTTTCTGCTCTTCAACAGAAAAGAGAGAAGCAGCTGTGGTCGGGTTAAATCGTCGGTTACAGTGGATTCAGGTGTCGGCATCGTTTGAGTTTAATCTGGTTTATTAGGATTCAAGATCACGACTGAAGCTGCTGCTGCTGATGCTGTTGAAGTGGAAGTGAAGCAACAAACAGCAAAGCAAACTTTCTGTTGCACTGAAAGTCTGAGGTAATGAAGTTTGGAGGTCCAGGTCTGGTCGCTTGTCCTCCTCCTCCCGGCCTGTGCATTTGTTGTCAACGAAGCTGGCAAGAGAGCAATCAATAGAGCGGCCGATAACGTTATTTATCATACGTGTTATGATGTGTGTATATGTGTAGTCTTACGGAGTGCGTATGTGTCACGTGGGACACGTGGGGCTCTGCTCTTACAAGAGACGCCAGGTGGAAGACAGAGCCTCCGTTCTCCCTGTGACAGGTTACAAGTCATTTATTTAACCATCACATCACTGAAGCTGTTGAACTGAGCTCCTGTAACGTCTCTCCCAGGTGATCTGACCACAGGTGTCCAGCTCTGACCGCAGCACTGATTGGTCCAAAGGTTGAGTTGAATGGAAAAAGTTTATTTTGAATGGTAAAATAAGTACGTGAACATGTAGCCTCAGTCCAACTCAGTCCAACTCAGTCCCAACTTAAATATCTTAGCATCTCAGATGGATTGATCTGTGGAAAACCGGCGAGTCAGGAAGGATTTGGATTGTTTTATTTGCACGATTAAAAAATAAAAAGCAACCAACACAGGTTTAAACAGTCAGAGTGTGCAGGTGAGAGGAGGCCCAGGTAGAGAGACACAAGGTAAACCAGTGAGTGAATACTAACGACCTCTGACAGAGCTGGTGGATGGTTCT
>MU269992.1:1273288-1378288 GCA_021432705.1 Caranx ignobilis
TAGTACTGTCAGCTCTAGCAGCAGCAGTAGTAGTAGTAGTAGTTGTAGTAAAGGCCACAGCTGTGATGGAAGTACTCCCACGTGTTGCAGGAGTGCAGTAGTAATACTACTACTATCACCAGAGACTATAGTGGTAGTACTAGAAGGGTATATAGTATACGTAGTAGCAGCAGTTGCAGTAATACTGATGTTAATACAGCAGAAATAGTAACAGTCAGTATTATTGATACTACAGGAATACTTTAAAAATAGTTGTAGTACTGTCAGCTCTAGCAGCAGTAGTAGTAGTAGTAGTTGTAGTAAAGGCCACAGCTGTGATGGAAGTACTCACAGTATTTGTAGCAGGTGTTGCAGGAGTAGTAGTAGTAGCAGTAGCAGTAGCCTGGCTGTTGTTGTTTTATTAACCTAACAGTAAGAGTAGTAGTACAGGTAGTACAGGTAGTACAGGTAGTACAGTGATGTCATCTGTTCTAATACTAACAACAGCAGGAGTCACAGTATTAGTAATTATACTCTCAGTAGTATCAGGGCACCAGTACTAACAGCAGCCTGTAGTAACAGTGGGAGTAAACTGCCCCAGCACCAGGAGTTATTGTAGTACTCTTCGTAGTACTGACTGTAGTTACTGCAGTACCTGTAGTAACCATAGTGATGTAGTATTAGTAGGCGCATGAGTGGATACTGGTACCACAGCAGTTAGTACTGGTTAGTACTGCTGAGTACTGCAGCCTGAGGTCACGTGATGTCTCTGATGATGTTTCACTCTGCACGTGTGACGCTTGTCTCGCGCTCCCTTCATACACATTAGCATTTGCAAAGTGCCCGAGGCCTTTCCACATATGAGGCCATAATTGATCGATAACTTATTAACAGCTCAGTCCCACCTCCAAGTGTATACAGAGCGGGAGTGTGTGTGTGTGTGTGTGTGTGTGTGGTCGATTTTCTTTTATTGACTGCGATATTTAGCGCATAGATTTTTCTATTTAAAAAAATCCATGTGGGCGATAATCTGGAGTGTGAATGCGCGGAGCGGAGCGGCCTGCAGCCGGAGAGAGAGGGGTGAGGAGGGAGGTGATGGCCGGGAGGCACCTTTCCCCGGACACACACACACACACACACACACACACACACACACACACACAGGTAACACACTCTCACTGAGCCTTAATGGGAAAAACGCGCGGGCCAATTTAGATTCAGCTCAACTGACATTTTACGCACATTTTACGCACTCACGCACGCAGCCTCCCCGAGCCCGAAATAATTACTAATTTAACACCCGTGGTTCTGGAGCCTTTGATTATTCACCTCTGCATGTGTGTGTGTGTGTGTGTGTGTGTGTGTGTGCAAAATGGAATGCACACACACACACACAGAGGTTGACTGCTGCAGGTGACCTTGCGTAGGCCAAACCCACGTAAATCCATATGAGAGAGAGAGAGAGATCCACCTGCTGAAATATACATCAAAGCCCCCCCCCCTTTGAATTCATGTCCGCACATTGTGAAGAGCCGATCGATTTCTCGGAGGCCGGCGATGATGTGATTATTGGCTTCATTATAATGAAGTAATCAGAAGATCAATTGGCTGGATCTGCGCCGCTCTTGTTCGGGATTATAGTGGTCAAAACGAGGGCGCGCGCCAGAGAGAGACACTGTGGAGATGTGAGGGGGAAGGTGTGTGTGTGTGTGTGTGTTTAAAGATGATAGCAAGTCAACACAGACTGTAGGAGATGATATTGATTTCTGTATGATCCTGATCAATGTCTTGTATCAGCTTTACATTTGCTGTTTATGATACAAGAAGCGGCTCAAAGAGCGCGCGCGTGTGTGTGTATATATGTATATGTATGTGTGTGTGTTGGGGTGATGGGGGTAGAGAGAAAAAAGGGGGGCAGAGAGGGGAGGGAAAGGGGGTTAAAAAAAAAAAGCCCGGGGGGGGGGGGGGTCTGTGTGTCTGTGTGTCTCCCGGCCGGAGCGCTCCGCCGCTGCCAGAGTTGCGTTCAGGGCTGCGCGGTGTCGGACCGAAACCACCGGGGTTCCCGAAATAAACTGAGGGGACACACACACACACACACACACACACACACGGAGGATACACACGGAGAAAGACTGAGAGAGAGAGAGAGAGAGAGAGAGAGAGAGGGATCGGAGCGGCGGATGGCGGAGCGGAGCCAAAGAAAAGACTCTCCAGCGTAAAAGAAGAGAAAAGAAAAGGGGGCATCGGTTCCCCTCCTCCCTCCTCTTCTCCTCTTCCTCCTCCTTTTCTTGATTTGGCATCATCGGAGGAGGAAACCAGAGGACAGGTGCACTCACTGATATGGATTTATTCATTTATTTATCTATCGATCTGGCTTTAATTAGTGACCCGCGGTAAGAGAGAGAGAGAGAGGAGCACCGAGGGGAGGAGAGGGAGGAGCGAACTCAGACAGGAGGTGCCTCCGCAGCCTCACTTTCTTCTTTCATTATTTTTCTACCTGTTTTTTTTTTTTTAAACAAATGATGGTTTTGCGTTTCTTTTCTATTAATATTATTATAGTGTGGCTGTGTGTGCGCGTGCTCTCCAGCTGCTGAGCCAAACCAGAGGAGAGAGAGAGAGAGAGAGAGAGAGGAGCCAACTCCGCTCTCACGAGGACAGGATTTTTGTTTCACATCACACACACACACACACGGCGCGGACTCACCGGTGGACTCTGTTTGTTTGAGACTTTGTTTTTTCATGAGATCGCACGAGACAGGAAATTCATCTTTTCCTGAACCTAAACCAAAGAGAAGACAAGAGCGGAGCAGGAAGAGAGAGGGAGAGAGAGAGAGAGAGAGAGAGAGAGAGAGAGGGGAGCCGCCGCGGTCTTTACGCACAGCTGTCTGGACACAATACATGGAGTCTAACTGTGTCTGTGCTCCATCCAGCGAGAGGCAGAGGGAGAGCAGCTGAGGCAGGAGGCAGGAGCCGCTGCACGAGCATCCACCTGGGAGCCGCGACCACGGTGACGATGATGATGATGATGATGATGATGATCCAGTGTCCGGTCACCTGCAGCCGGTGTTAGCCCGCACGGAGCAGCAGCAGCGCCGCTATCATAGCTTTACCTTCACCTTCCTCCAAAGCAAAAAAAACAACACACAGCCGTGTGTGTGCACGTGAGTGTGTGTGTGTATGTGGCGGACTAGTTTGAAGAGGACACAGCAGTGAGAGGAGCATCGTATCCAAATATCCCAAAGACAGAGACATGTGAGGAGAAGAAGAAGAAGAACCAAAAACACCGCGAGTCTCCGTCCTCCGTCTGTCTCCACACACACACACACACACACACACACAGACCTGGAGAGCGTGTACGAGGAGAGGACCGACGGATAAGAGAGGAAGAGAGAAGTGAGACTAGAAATCAAAACAAACCAAAACAAAAACACCCCCACGGCCCCCAGGTCGACAGAGGACCATGTTTGTCCCCCTGCCGGTCCCCTTCGTCTTTCAGAGAACAGCGTCCGACTTCAGCGCCTGGAGACTCAAGTCCTCGCTGGCTCCGCGGTCCAGCCCCGGTAAGAGCCTCCGTCTCTCTGCCCCAGTCTCACCCTCACTGCACCCCCACCCCCACCCCACCCCCTCCCACTTGCACAGCTTCACCTGCAGCAACGTGAGGTTTTCTCAGCATCTTTTCACCTTTAACCTCTGACATGAAGTTGGTCCTCAGCTCACTGACACTCAGCTGCTTCTGTCCATGTTTTATTTTATGGATCAGTGATGATTACTCCCTCCTCTCTGTCCCTCCTCTCTGTCCCTCCTTGGACGTGTCTGGTTGTTGTCTTTATTCCTCTGTTTGTCTCTTCGCCTCCCTGGAAAGAAGCACAGACAGATACTTACACATAAATCCCATCCCATCAGATGCATGAACATCTGTCTCATTAGCATCCGTCACAGTTTTGCTCTCCATCCTTCACCCATCCATCCATCCATCCATCCCTCTCCGGCTCCATCCCTCCCATCTGCCTCCTCTTCCTCTCTCCGGCTCTCCTCACTCTTCTCCCGGCCCGGGTTAGGGGGGGAATATTCATTGGCATGTATCGATCAGAGAGGTGGTATTGATCTCTCTCTGACCGGGGCCACATGGGGGAAAACAGGAGCATCAAGTCGGCAGCAGGGAGGGAGGGGGAAAGTTCAGGCTGCATCGTGGTGATGAGACGAGATGCAAACACGCTGGGACGGTGTCACTTCCTTTAATTCTGCTGCTGTTGTTGTTGTTGTGATAATATTCCTGTAATTGGCCTCCTCATCGCTGTAAAGAGACCAGCAGCAGCCGTGGTGGAGGAGGTGGAGGAGGTGGTGCCGCCTCTGTCAATCAATACTTACTTACTATAACGACCTCATCCGGCCTTTATGCTGCTCTTTAATGCCTCATCATCACCTTAATATCACTTTAGTGACTCTCTAATCGTGATCAATAACAGCAATCGGCGGGTTGTGCCTGTGCAGCTGTGGAGCTGAAGCGTGTGTGTGTGTGTGTGTGTGTGTGTGTGTTATTTGTGCAGCGGTGGATGTTTTTTAAACAAACTGCAGCAGAAAACAGAGAAAAAAACAAAAATATATTCAGTTTGATTTTTGTTTATTTTTTCCTGCTGGAGGTCAAAGGTCACCGACATTTTTAAAAATGTATTTACACCTGCTTCTTTTCTCGTCTCGCCACCTGTGGAGGTTTGGAAAAGTTTGCAACACGCTGCTCGACAATTTGTGTGTGTGTGTGGAAGTGTGTGAACATATTAGCGGTGTGTGTGTGTGTGTGTGGAAGTGTGTGAACATATCAGCGGTGTGTGTGTGTGTGTGGAAGTGTGTGAACATATCAGCGGTGTGTGTGTGTGTGTGGAAGTGTGTGAACATATCAGCGGTGTGTGTGTGTGTGTGTGGATAGTGGAGCTCCTCTGTCCCCTGTCCTCCGTCCTCATCCCCGCTGCCTTAATCCATCGAGGCGGAAATTTCAAATGACAGATGGGGGGAGGACGAGGTGGAGATGGAGGGTGGGGTAGGTAGGTGTGGATGGTGTATGGTGAGCCGTGCCGTGCCGAGCCGTGCCGGGGTAATTCAGGCTATCACCTTAAGTAGGTGTCAGGAGGAGAAAAACGGTCGTGGCTTTAATGAGAGCTGCTTTGACAGGCACATATAACATATAACCACAGGATGGGGGGGGGCTGTAGGAGGAGGGGGGGTCAGTCTGTTCCTCTGTTGGTCCTTTAAGAAATTAAAATAAAACATATGAAGGTGAAGGAGTGAATGAATAAATGAAGGAGTGAATGAATGAGTGATGACAAGGTTAAAGCCTCAGTCAGAGGATGAATAGAAGAAGAAGAAGAAGAAGAAGAAGAAGAAGAAGAAGAAAGAGTAAATAAATGTAAAAAAAAAAAAAAAAAGTGCAGATGTTTTAACGATGATATGAATGATTGATCAGGAAAAATCAATCAGAGCACAGACTAAAGGATGAATAAGAGAAAGACCAGTGTGTGGATGAATAAATGAGGAAGTGAAATGTTTTAAGGAGTGAGTGAGTGAGGGAGGCAGAGGTCAGAGGTCACCGACGAGCCACTGCTTTTATTTAAACATGATGCTGTGATCAGAGATAACGTTCATCCCTCCTTCACCTCCTCTCTCTTCTCTTTCTTTCTTTTTCTTCTTCTTTTCATCCTTAATCTCTGGAGAGAAAGAAACTCCGAATCCTCTGTTTCCTCCTCCTCCTCCTCCTCCTCCTCCTCCTCCTCTCTCTCTCACTTCTGTGAAGTATTCACTTGACACGAAGCCTTTTCAGTCAAATGCAAACTCTCTCTCTCTCTCAGTGTCTGTCTGTGTCTCTCGCCCTCGCTCCCTATGGGTCAGGGAGGTTGTTGAATTGGATTTGCCCGCTGTGCTTCGGCCCGGGCCCCATAAGCCACTTTAGCTTAAGTCTGTTACCCACAATTCTCTGTCCCCCCTCTCTGATCTGTGCGCCTTTGACCAAGGTGTGTGTGTGTGTGTGTGTCTATACGATTACCTGCTGCACCTGTGTGTCTGTGTCTGTGTGTGTGTGTGTGTTTAGTGTATTCAAGTAAAGTCGGGGTGTCAGAAGTATCAGATGAGGTCGAGCGAGGTTCAGTAAAGATGGGAGAGAGAGAAGGAGAGAGAGAGGGAGGTGTAAACAGCAGACGCCAGCAGACAGTGGCTCTGTCCTGGATCTAAACTCACGGCTTATGTTTTTTTTTTTTTTTTGTCAGCTCGACTTTTTAACTCTACAGTGTGTTGAGACAGCTGGTCTGAGCTCAGCACGGCCTAACACACACACACACACACACACACACACACACACACACACACACACACACACACACACACACAAAGGTAAAGTATCAGACTGAGATCAGAAGTTTCCTCCACTAATGAGTTCGTTATCATCAGGTGTGGAGTCCAGATGTGTCCAGATGTGTTTGGTGAAGTGAGTGACATGTTTTTCCAGTTGACTTGGTGCATAAAGTAAGAACGAATACTAACAGTGTAAGAGCTGTGTGTGACCGGTGGCATGTGAATGAGCAGACTGATCACTGATCACTGATCAGTTTGAGATTGTCTGTGTCGGGTCTGATCTGATTTCATGTGTGTTGTCACTGACAGGTCACAACAGTGTTTAAAGGTTCATCAGTATTTTATCACACGTCTGATTCATCTCATTAATGCAGTTACAGTGTGATGAAGCTCGTTATTATGACATCAGCACATCTTCAGATCGTGTCACACAAACCACGAACCCAGGCGACACGTCCTCCGCTCACACGAGAGCCGCCTGCCAGCGCTGGCCGCACCACATGTGACTTTTGACCTGAGGTTTTTAAAGGTCCGCTGTTTTGACAGTTGTAGCGTGAGCGAGCAGTGGTGGTGCTGCTCGCTGTCATCACCTGTGAGCTATGAATCCTGGGATATGTTGGACAGGCAGTGTGTGTTAGTCCATAAATGCAGCCTCATGGATCAAACGTTGAGTGCCAGACTTTTCTTCCTGAAATAGACTCCGTATTTGAATCTATTGATCAAACCTCACACACACTTATTGTGCTGAAACTCACCTTTATCTGAACCACTAGACAACAAGTGAGCGCCGCCGCTGCGCGAGGGCGAGACGTTTTGTATAGTGAGGTGGTGAAATATGCAGAAAAAGCCCTTCAGCTTTTCAGCTCGAGTGGTTTTCAGTGAATAAACGTCTAGTTTTCCAGCTCGTTAGAATAATGGCGCGGTCGAGTAAAGACATCACACGTCCAGAGTCCAGGTCGGTGCATTGATTTCTGAAGAGCTGCAGACACACACACACAGCACACGTTGGGAGGCTGCACGTGTTTGTTTTTTTTCACTTTTCAAACGGATTCATCTGGTTATGATGCGATGGGTCATTCAGAGTGAACAGGCCGACCGTCCGTCTCCTCCACATGGTAACGCCGTCCTGCATGTGGATTCACCGCCGCCGCTGTAGAGCTGCATCGCTCACCTTCAGAGCAGCGTCTTCCTCTGCTGTGTGGCGTTCAAGGGCCAGAGCAGGACCTGTAGCTGCTGCTGCTGCTGCTGCTGCGCCACAACAAAGGAAATCTAAATGCTCTTTTTTATTTTATGTACAAGCGCTGTAAAGATCCTCCGGGGCGGCTGTGGCCCCCCATATATAAAAAAAAAAAAAAAAAAAAAAAAAAAACCCTGAGAGCTGTCAGGTTCACAGAGAGGAGGAGGAGGAGGAGGAGGCACGTGTCTGGATGGAGAGCGATGGTTTATTTATGTCAGGCCTCTTATCCCGGCTTCAGTTATTCAGCGGCGCGGCGTTCATTTGACTCTCTGGTCAAACCTGTTTGTTCTTCCACCTGCTGCTGCTCTCGTTAGTCGACTTGTGTATGCAGCAGAGAGACATTAGTGGAGTTACGAGGACGCACGATCAAACAAAATAAGATGTGTTAAAAAAGATGTGTGTGTGTGTGTGTGTGTGTGTGTGTGTGTTCATGCAGGTGGCATTAAAAATACAACAAAGAGAACAAGACAAACAAACAAAGAGAAAAAATCTCAGGTTGAATCCAAATTAAGAACAATAACAAGGTGGAACAATAGAATAGACCTGTTTTATTCTGGTCTATTGTTTGACAACAGTGCAGAGAAACTTTTATTGCAGAGTTCAAAGCGCAAACCTTTAGCCCACACACACACACACACACACACACACACGCAGTGCTCCGTGCTGCTCGATAACTACCTCCTCTCACACCCAGGATCTTCACCTCACAGTGCCCAGCAGGGGTTTGTGGTGTCTGGGCCTCGTGAAACTGGGCCTCAGCAAAGGTCTGTGAGCCTGGATTAATTGGCTCTGTGTGTGTGTGTGTGTGTGTGTGTGTGTGTGTGTGTGTATGTATAAGCAAGTATTTGTACCTGAACAAGAGAATGCAGAGAATCTGTTGAGAGACTCAAAGCAGCAGCATCTCTTTGTGTCCGTGGTAATGTAGTGGTGTGTGCAGCAGGTGTGTGTGTGTGTACGTAGTGTTTGTGTATGTGTGTGTGCAGGTGAGTGTGGAGTGTGTGTGCAGCTTCATGAAGGCAGAAAATTGATGCATTTCTTTTTTACTTATTTGTGTAAATGTGTGTGAGACAGAGAAGAGACAGTGTTAGCGTGTGTGTGTGTGTGTGGTGGGGGGGGGGGGGGGGGGGGGGGGGGGGGGGGGGGGGGGGCCCTGTGTGTGTGAGCAGGTAGACGATTCAATAATTGCACGTTGAGGTCAGTTATGGATCTTCGCGGCATGCGTGGTTTATCTGGAAACCACAAGCAGCTCATAGCTGCCCATTGTGTGAGTGGTTTTAACCTTCCACCGCTATTGATTAGCAGCATTGACTACTCTGCTCTGCCGTGTGTGTGTGTGTGTGTGTGTGTGCGTGTGTGCGTGTGTGTGTGGGTGGGAGGACTGGGTGTGTGTGAATGTGTGTAGTGACATGAACGATTGCTGCAGATGTGTAGGAATGAAATGCAAGAAACTGTGCACGTGTAAGGACACCTGCTTCCCTGTGTGTGTGTGTGTGTGTGTGTGCGTGTGTGTGTGTGTGTGTGTGTGTGTGTATGGATCAGGTTTTAAAAGGGGCAGCGTTGTCGGTGAGTCCCGGTGCTAACGTGATTGCGAATGACAAAGCGTCCAGGCAGGTTTGTTAGCTCCATAATGGGGAATCAATAGACACAACACAGATGTCAATACAACATGCTTTATTACGTTAAGCTGCCTTACCCCCACCGTGGGCTCTGCACACTCACACACACACACACACACACTCACACACTTCTGTCTGACGATGTGTCAGCTCTGTGTTTTCTGTCTGAAAACACACAAACGTGCGCTTTGAATATGCAGCTGTCACACACTCGTGAACATGCACATGGACTGTTAAACCAGTTTGGAGACGTTGCTGCTGTCTCACACACACACACACACACACACACACACAGTCTCTGCAGACGTCTCTGTTGCCTTTAAACTGCCTCAGAGTTCAAGTTTAGGTGATAAATCACCACGGAGATTATTTATTTATAGCAGCGTGTTTATTTGTTTGTTTAGAGCTTTATTGATTTTGAAGAACATTATTGACGAGCGATAGACAAATCAGAGGCGTGAGATTCATCACTTCCTGTGCAGAGAAGCAGTCGTGTCATTTTCTGGACATGGTGTGAGATTTGCTTCTCTGCACTACGTTTCCCAGAATGCACTTCACTGAGAACTATCACAGCTTTGTTTCCTGGACTTTAACTTAGGTGGAGGTGGAAGTTCAGGGGACGGCCTGCGGTCAAGAACATGCGTCTTTTCTTTTCTCTTCTTTTCTTTTCCTGTGCAACATCATCATCAAAAACAGACTTGTAACGAGTAGAGTAGACTGCACAGCTGCAAAATTATGAAGCGTGATTGTGCACATCATGTTCAGATCAGTGCAGTATGGAGACAGATGTGTGGACAGATGTTTCCTGGTTAAAAAACACAAAAACAAACACACACACACACACACACACACACTTGGACCTTTTTGTCTGTTGTTGTTCCACATATAAAGATAAAAAGTCATTTCACATCACGCGTGTCCCCCCCCCCCCCACCCCCACCCCTGCTGTGCACACGGCGAAATAAAAATCGTCCTTTCACGTTCATGTTTGCGTTTCAAACCAAATATGGTCAACCTGAACTCTGCTTCCCCCCTGGCTGCTGTCGGCATGGCGCTCCATCCCACCGGCTCAAACTGTCATTGTTACCGTAGAAACATTCATAGGCCATTAGACACACACATATAGAGAAGGAAGGGAATCAAGGTAAACACTCACCTCCTCCACACACACACACACACACACAGTCCATTGGACAGTCATCTTCGTCTTGTGCTCTTGATGGTCACAAAGACCATTAAGGGCTAAATTGGCTGTACTCAGGCTATATTTGACTGCCCTGTGTCTCGCTGTCTTTGGGTATGTAATCAGCAATCATATGTTACTCTGTGTGTGTGTGTGTGTGTGTGTGTGTGTGTGTGTGTGTGTCGGTACATTTCCAGCATGTCTGTGCATGAAAACATGAGTAGCTATGTACTTACTGAGTACTTACTTCTGATGTGTGTGTGTGGAAAATTGGTGTCGCCACTGATGGCTTGTGTGTGTGTGTCTGTGTATCTAGGGTTGTGTCCACCCCCCACCCACCCCCACAACCCGCTTCCCACTAAATAATGAATCACAGCCGACACAGCGGGGGGGCCCTTTCTGTGGTTTAACACCAATGCACAGCCGTAATCGAACACACTCAGCGTGCGCTGCCCTCTTTGTCCGACGACGTGTCCGCCGATCTCCGACGCCATAAAGAGCCCGACGCCCATTCAGTCGTCTCACAGCTCACGTTCCTCCTCTCCACGCTCCACTCCATCCCCTCCAATCACTCCTTACATCAGCCTAATGCCCCCCCCTCCCCCCGACCCCACTCCCCAGCTCTGTCCTCAGGAAGAGAAGGTGGAAAGAAAGAAGGCATGGTGAAGGAGCAAGGCTGGTCTGAGGTCAGGGCTCGTCCTAATTGAGCAGGGTAATTAGACACCACAGGAAGCAGCTGATCCTCAGGTCTTTGAATTCAGTTTGGAAACTTCAGAGTCGGACAGAAAAATGTCAGAAACCTCCATCGGAGTGAAGACATCACTTAGATTTCCAAGTAAATTGCTTCCTTGACTCCGTGTTACCCTCCGTGGATTAAGAGCCGCAACTTCACACTCACTAAGTTTCACAGTTTTTTGACTGAAAAATGATAATCGTCTTATGCTGCTAATCCCAGATCCAGATCTCCACCAGCGTTTAATCTGCAGGTCTTTGGCCGACACCCGTCTGCCTGTCCGCCTGTCTGTCTGTCTGTCTGTCTGTCCGCCTGTCTGTCTGCCTGTCTGTCTGCCTGTCTGAAATCTGTCCAATCAACTGTAATAGGTCTGTTTGTGGACATGTTCCTGAGCAATATTTGGGGAAAACTGATTATTTTTCTACCAATATTTTATGTGAACTCAATAGTTTCTGACGAGTTTACGGCTCCAAAAAGCTGATTTAAACATGAGTACGGTGGCCCAGAAGGTTCAAAGACACAATAACATGAGAGACCAGTCTGGGGACACAATAAAGTGAGGGACCAGTCTGGGGACACAATAAAGTGAGGGACCAGTCTGGGGCCTTCAGTTCTTCTTCTTCTTGACTTTAGAAGTTGTGCAGACGGCTACCTGTTAGTGGGGTTTGACAAGAAGCTGAGTTTGTTTGGTTGTTAGAACGTCAGTATCACATGATTCACGTGGTGTTAGCTTAGCATTAGCCTTTAGCCTGGTCCCTCACTTTATTGTGTCCCCACAGAAACACTCCTGTTGTTTTTGTTGTGAGGTTTTGCACCGGTCTGATGAGGTTGTTTTCTGAGTTTGTGCCCCTGCAGGTGTTTTCTGAAGCTGCAGTGATTTGACCCCTCAGGGCCACCGTAGTTATGCTCACAAGGATCATGTCCCAAAAAAAACAAAAAAAACAAAAAAAAAAACAGCACAGACACTGATTTAAAATCAAAAGTCTGTAATGTTGGTCCACTGGTTGACGTTGAAGGTGAAAAATACAAACGGACAGTTTGTTCTTTTATTATTTAGATATAAATTCAGGTCACATGTTCATAAACGGCTCTTTGTGTCGGAGCCTGTGTGAGCGTGGATCTTTCAACAGGAAGTCAATTTCAGGTTTGTGTTGAAATGCGATTCCTCCTGTGACAAATCAGTCACATTCATGTGAGTGGTTTACCTTTTAAGCCTCACAGTGATTATAATCAGAAAACATTGTGTTCGAGGGTGCGTTCGAGAGCACAAACCTGTGTTTAACATGCTTAATGAGAGCATCACGTCTAATGCCATGTTCTCTGCAAGTCATGCCACAGTTGTGTGCGTGTCATGTGTGTGATCTGCAGCCACTGTGTGTGTGTGTGTGTGTGTGTGTTAGAGGTGCAGGTCTTTTGTGTGAACCTGTAGCTTCCTGCATGAATAGAACGAGCAGCAGCTTAGCAGAAGCTTCTGTCCTCCTTCACACGTCTGTGACATAATGAAACCGCCGTGTGATCTCACACAACACATTTGTGTGGAAGTGCAAGTAAAAGCTCGTCTTGAAACGCACACAAAGACGCACACACACACACACACGCGCGCGTTCCTGCCGTCTCAAAGATGTAGGACGAATATTTTTTGTGTCAGAGATTAAAATGACAAAGCTGTGGATAACCAGAGCGCCTTGTGTGTGTGTTCCTGTGTGTGTGTGTGTGTGTGCATGAGTACACTCATGTTTGCATGTTTATATGCAGCACTCTAATGTAATCTCTCCTCTCGCAGCGCCGCGGGGACGTTTTATACTCGCCAACATAGTTTGTATCGAATAAACCCACACACAGAGAGGACGACGCTTGTCCTTTGTGTGGCCCCTTTTGCATGTCTGCAGCGATATATGTGTGTGTGTATAGGTGTGTGTGTGTGTGTGTGAGTGAGTGTGTGTGTGTGTGTGTGTGTGTGTGTGTGAGTGTTCCTAAGCAATAAGAGTCCCCACAGCCAACAATGCGTTTCTTCCCGCCGCTGATACATTTAGCTAATAAAGTCGGATGACAAAAGTGGGGTTAGTTAGATTGGATTCCACCTCTTTTGTCTCCTCTCTCCACCCGTCCGTCCCCTGGCTGGTGGTCAGTGCTGTTTTGGGATGGGTGGGGGCCGTTGATGGGGGGTATAGGGGGAGATTTAGACCCCCAATTTAATTTAGCGGGCAGGAGTTATGGTAATGAATGTTGGAGAGGGAAAGAGATGGATCGGAAGGAGGGGTGGGGTCGGGTTGGGTTGGGTGGGGGTCCCTATTTACCTTAGGAACACCACGTCCTTCCACTCTGTCCTCCCCCCTTTCTCACCCTGACCCCTCCCTCCTTACCTTCAGCTTGTCTTATTGAGGGACCGGCGGTGACTGTGAGGGCTTTTTAGCAGAAAACAGTAATATCATGCAGCATGGAGGAGGAGGGAAGGGTGGTGGTGGTGGTGGGGGGGTGGGGGGGTATATGCACAGAGAAAGAAGTAAAGTGACAACAATAGAGGAGTATAGAGGGAGGGAGAGAGAAAGGAAGGAGGGCTGGGGGGGGGGGGAATCGGACAGGCGCTGGGTCCGGCCCTTTTTAATAAATCTGAGTGCTCTGGTTAGTGCTTCAATCTGCTATACTCAACTAACCCCCCCCCCCCCCCACACACACACACACACATGCACACACACACCTCCCCCACCTCCAACACCACCACCTCCACCCACATTACACACTACACACTTTCAAATACATACATGCACTTAGACTGTGTGACTCATTTTCACCTACATGTGCTGTCAGCAGTCGGAGGAAGGGGAGGGGGGGGGGGGGGCTCCACCTAACTCTGATTTTTCTTTTTCCATCTTTGTCGTTTAAACTTCGTCTTGTCTTGACGGACGTCTTCACCCCTGTCACCTGTCGTGCTGCGGTAAAGTGCTGCTATAGATGTGCAGGTTCAAAACAAGCATAAAAACAAGACTAAGAGCGAGAGAGGGAGGGACGGGGGGAGAAAGAGGGGGGGGGGGGGGTAAGAGTGAGTCGTTCTCCAACAAGTGCCTGGACAGGCTGAGCGCTCTGCAGCTAATGCACACAGGGATCAGGTCTGGATGTTTTCTGAGTGGCCTGCGAGTTAAAACAAAAACACACACACACACACAGCTGCTGGCGATGCATTCAAGGGTCCATGTTTTTTTTTTTTTTGTTTGTTTCAAAGGTGTAATTTTCTTATACAGACGTCCTGATGTCAGGTGAAGACGTAATAACAGGAATCCTTCGCCTGTCTGGAGCATTAACAGTGAAACATGAGGTGCGTGTTGCCGCCGCCGCCGCAGCCTCCTGTTGGTGAGGCCCGTGTTTAACAGTCGCACAGAGCCACAGCATCATGTTGTGTTGTTGTCGTAGTGACGCACAGGAAACCGAAGCTTCAGACCAAAGTTCTCAGAGGAACTTTTAAATGCATTTGTTTACTCTGATCCTGATCTGAAGGAGATTCTACTCAGTCATGTAAATTTACAACGAATGACAAAGAAACAAACAACAGTGAAAGATACGATCGATACAGACGATCAGAGACACAGCTGTCCATCAAGCCTTTGGAGAGCAGCAGTAACGCAGCAGCGCTGGAGACAGGAAGTAGAAAACAACCCTCAGACTCATATCAAATCTGATGCGACCGGACACTTTGGGTTTTAGACTGTCGAACATTTCTCCCACGTTTCTCCCAGATCTTTGTTAATGAGCAGAACAAGGCATTGTGGGAAACGTAGGATGAGGTCTGGTTATTATGATGCTGACAGTGTTTACCTGGAGCCGCTCTGCACCGACACGCCTTTAACTATAGATGAAAATATAACAGGAGCCACCATGTGACCCCGCCACTGCCACCGCCACCGGCTGGCTGGCTCTCTTTTGGTTTGGGAGGTTACCTAGCAACCAAAAGGTTAGCTTAGCCGTTCAACGTGGGCTGCAGACATTTATACTATAATGATACCTGGAGCTCACAGCTCAGAGCTGAACCTACAGCCCCCGTCTGCAGATTTACTGTACGGGCAAAGAAAGCCAACATTTTTTGCAGAAGGAGCCGACGTGAAGAAGAAGAAGAGAAACGACAGAGGATGAAAGGAGGAAGCTGTTTAAAGCTGTTTTCTCCTCTCAGGTTGCTCTGCATGATTTAAAGCGTCTCCAGCGCCCCCTGCACCCCTGAAGACAAACAGGCCACAGACTCACTCAACACATAATCGTCTTCACACTCCCAGTCCCCCCCCCCCACATACAGTACACACACACATTTACTACATCAGATAAAGGAGGGAAAAACTCCTTTTTTCTCTCCTCTCCTTATCGCCGCCCTCCTCCTCCTCCTCCTCCTCCTCCTCCTCTTCGTCTTTATCCTCTTTTATTATCCTCCTGCTTTTTTTCCTTCAGCTCAGGCCAGAAATGAAATTAATCTGTTGTCCTTCCTCCTCTTCCTTCCTCCCCTCCCTTTCTTCCTCCTCCTCCTCCTCCTCCCTCTCTTCTTCTTCCTCCCTCCTCCTCCCGCATCTCAATCTCATTCTCTCTTGCTCTGTGGGGAGGATTGGACTCGTCACTTTAACCTCTTCATATTGGATATGAATCTGTTAGCCTGCCTGCCCCTCTCTCTAACACTCCCCCGCCTCAATCCACATAGTTCATGCACACACACAGGGAAGTGCATGTACACAAATACACACACACACACTTATTTACACACTTGCATGCACACACACACACACACACACATAAAACCATGCAGGCTGTGGTGAATATAAGCGTCCACAGACACTGTACTCACATGTACTTCATTCCACACAGGTATCTAAACAAATCTTATGACAAATCCCAATCCTTACACACACACACACACACACACACACACACACACGTTGACATCCCTGACAAACCGTCCTCTGGCAGGTTTCTCCCGGTGCTTCAATCAAAGCCATTGATATGAATCTGGGCTGTTTTCTCTCCGCGCTGGCAGCTGCAGCAATATAGCAGCTGTACTTTTTAGCAACTACACATCTTTCATCAGGACCTATGCCTGGAAAATAGCTGTTTACAGCTGTGTGCACCCCCCCCCCATCCCACCGCCTCCCTCCTCGTCTTTTTTTATTCGCGCCACTTCTACATAGAGACAGGGGCGATATTGCCGGATTTTTAGCTCTGGCCTTGGCTGAACCACGCCGCCTTATTAGCGGGGATATCGAATGAATGAGAGAGGCTTCATACTTCATATTGAAAAAGGGGAGGCAGGGAGATATGGGGAGGTGAGGGGAGGGAGGGGATGAGGGAGAGAAATGTGGGGAGTGAGCGAGGTTCTCCTTAATGGCTCCCCCCAGGGGTTTTAGCGGCCGTGCGAGCAGAGCAGAGCTGAGCTGAGCTGAGCAGAGCTGGTGCAGCCACATCCAGTCATACAGCAGTGAAATGGGACAGGTGAAGATCCTCTCTCCTCCTCCTCCTCCCTCCCTCCTCCCCCTCCCTCCTACTCTAAAGAGTGGTATGAATATGGTAAATCCGCTGTCCGCTTGGCGGCATGATTCTCTCCCTAGAAAATGGGCCTGTGTGTGCCGTTCCCTCGGGGGTCTGAGCTAAGGAGATTCTGCATTTAGGCCCAGCACTCACTCCCTCTCTCTGCTCTCTGGGGGTTTGAAAGGGCCCCAGCTCCTCGGCCCAATCCTCCCTATCTATCTCAGCACCGCAGCAGCAGCAGTAGTGATAGCACACAACACAGCAGCTCGGCTTAAACATGGTGGCTGGAGCTACACGGCTATCACACACACACACACACACACACACACACACACATACATGCAGAGTCTCTATCCATGTCAGTGTCTCGCTGACTGAGTGAGGTACATTTAGCCAGTGTTCGCCTGAGGCAGTGAGGGATCACCGATGACCATCGTCATGTTCTGTTAGACACACACACACACACTCGGGGTTGTTTTGTGCTATAGCAGCGCTGGCTGCAGCTCCAGTCTTGTCGGGGTCAGGGAACATGGTTGGATGGCAGCTCATTCAGACAGACTGTCACTCATCATCCATTACTGCACAAGACAAAGCCCTCGGTTTGTTTGCACCTACTTGGCCTCCACCGTGCAGCTGCAGCAGAACACTCACTGACACGAGCACAGCAGCATCGCGTCTGTGCCTCCGCTGTCAGTAATCACAGCTCATCCTTTAAACCGTGCATGTGAGGATACGAGGGGAGAAAAAAGATGAATAATGAAGTTTAACGGTCAAACATCTCGTAAGTTCAGTGCAACTCTGACGCCGTATGATAATAATAATGATAATAATTACAATAACCACAATCCCGTAAAGTCATTACATCATGATAGCTCCATTAAACTGATGTATTTCCTCCTTCCTCTCGGCAGGTAATTAAGTTTTTTGTGCAGGATTTACAGCCGCTGCGTGTAAATCTTAATAACCCAGGCCTGTAAAATTAAACATTTATTATCAGGGTCGAGCTGAGGAGGAGGAGGAGGAGGAGGAGGAGGAGGGAAATTTGGTGTCTTGCCCAAGGACACATGACCTGGAGAGAGAGGGAATCAATCCTGCGACCTCTCAGGTGAGGGACAGGTGAAGTGGAAGTGAAACCAGGTGTTTGTTTATCGTCGAGGTCGTTTTTATATCGTTTATATAATTTAGACGTGATGAAATATTAATGCAGACGTCCTCAGTGTGTTCGTTCATGTGACTGACTGACTGACTGAGTGAGTGAGTGAGTGTGTGTTGGAGTTGAGATGGGCTAAAGTGTGTGTGTGTGTGTGTGTGTGTGTGTGTGTGAATGTTTTTGTCCTTCAGCTGTGGCACATGAGCCTAAGTGTGTTTGCACAGTGCATCTGCCCGTGTGTGTGTGTGTGTGCATAAATGTGTTTATGTGTGTTCATTTCCCAGCCCCCCACTCTCCTCCCTCTTCACTCTTCCTGTTGTTTTGGGGGGGGCAGCAGGGGTCCGAGTGCCCCGTGTCAGCCCCCCCCCCCCCCCTCCTGCTCCTCATCTCCTTTGTTTGCTCGTCGGTTGGGGAGCGGTCTGTTCGGGACCTGGGGAAGCGAGGGGGTTGACCTTTACCCTTAACCCCCTAACCCCACCCCTCCCCTCTCCGTTTCAGCGGCGATTCATATGCAAGCGACCCATCACCCGCCTCTATTCTTCTCTTTCATCTGTCCACGCCTGGCCGGGCTGTTGTGTCACGTCTCAAGTTCAAGTCGGCCAGGACGGGGCCAGGGGGGCCGGGGGCCATCCGGGGGCCGGGGCCACAGCAGACCAGACCAGACCTGACCTGGCAGCAGGCAGCAGCAGGGACAGGGGGAGGAGGAGGAGGAGGGCGGGGAGCGGGAGGGGGCTCGACCAGTGTTTGGATGCTCATTTTTTATCAGGGGTCAGTGCGAGATGGTCGTCCGGTGTGTTGGGGAGGGACGGGGAGAGGGAGGAGGGGGGCGAGGTCACAGGCTGAGGTCGACTTCACTCTGACGAACGTGTCTGTTGTTACTGGTGATTTAATCTGTGATGAGCTGGAAATCCTGTTAGTTAGAGACCTGAGACCTGACTGAAGACGTGTGGGTCTGATGTTAAAGATGAAGCTGATGAACGCGTTTATTAATTAATGTTGTAAAAAATGTAAAAAAGTGAGTTTTTATTTGTGCATCAGTTGTGTTGTTTGTGTTTTGTAGCTTCTGACTTTCTGCTGCAGAAGAGACGACTGTGCATCACTTAAAACCAAAAAATCCAACATCCCTCCATTTCTCTCTTCCATTTGTGGCCTCCGTTGAAGGAGGTGGAGGTGGAGGGGGCAGGGTAGGTGGGCCCTGCTGCTGTTGCAGGCAGGGGGTTGGTGCCGCGGTTCTCGGGGGTCAGGGTCAAGGTGGGTGGGGCCCCGGGTCAGCGAAGGCAGACGGACGCACAGACGGTGGACTTGACATTGAGTGGATGAGTGGATTAACAGGGTTGAGGGCGGAGGCTGGTGGTGCTGCTGGTGGTGTTAAAGTGTATTGTCAGTGAGAGAAGCTGGAAAGTGACGGTTTCAGTCTCAGTTTGTTTGTTCATGTGCGTGTGTGTTGTGATGAAATGGGCTGCAGGAGGCCTCTGGATCACATGTTGTGACTGAGCTGATGTTTCAGTTTAATGACGACTCGTCTCATATTTACGTGTGTTTACATTTGAACTAAAGATGAAAGGAAAAACATGAGAAACTACAAAACTTAAAAATACAAACGTTCTCATATTCAGATTCAATGTAAACAGAGACAGGGGAGGGGCCAGTGTCATGTGATGTCATCATTTCTGATGCGTCACCGTGGAGACCAGAACATGAGTCACATCATTTTAATCACCTGTGGATGGAGGCATCGTTATCCTCTCACCAGGATGAACGTGATCACTCAGAACAGCTTTGTATTGATCTGCACTGACTCCTCCCCCCTCAGCGCTGGGGGGGGGGGGGGGTCGAGCATCCAGAACATGACTCATCTGTAGATGTGATGGTTCCTGCACCGGCTCAACTCTCAAATGTGCGTTTGGAAGTCTCAGCTCCACACAGGCCTCACGTTTATTTGGACTGTACCTGAGGTAAAGGGGGCGGAGTCAGACAATGACAAGATGGCAACGGTGGAGCAGCTCACTCTGAGCTTCAGAAACCTGTGTGTTAGGTCTGTATCTACAGACTGTGGTTCATCAGACTCATGCAGGAACATCAGATCTGTGCAACCACAGCGTCTGAACATCAACACACATCTTTACCTTTGGATCCAACGTCACTTTTTAGTTTTCTGTCGATCACAGGCCTGTTTCACGTTCACTTAAAATCACATCATGTGATGAAAAACAGATATCTCTTAATGTGTTTTAGGTCAATGAGAGCGATCTGGGAAACTTCATGTTTCATGTCTGCGTTTATAAACCTTGAACGTCACCACACACGGTGCACTGCACTGACGTCAGGTGTGTGACCTTTGTTTACTGTGAGATCTTGGCTCTGTCAAAGCAGAGCTTTCATTCCTCTAAACACTTTTTGCACGTTCGTTTACTTGCAAATGCAGCTTCTCCGTTACATTGAGGAGCTCTGTGCTTCCTGTTACGCTGCCCCCTGCAGGATGTTTGTCCAGATCAGTCATGTCCGGACTGTTCCTCAAAGGGCCGTGTAGCTGCAGGTTTTTGTTCCAGGTGTTTGTTTGACCAATCGACCACCGTCTGAGGACTGAGGTCAGTCACCGGCCCTTTGGGGGAGAGTTTGCAGTCGTAGATGAAGATCTTTAGGAAGCAGTATTAGTTTTGATAAACAGCCGTCATCAGACTGAGCTGGGCCCGATCAGCTCCTTCACAGCTGCAGTAGAGGCGTCTGCACTCGTTTCGTTTCTCCTCATTTATTCAAGTTTTTCCTTTTAATTTGTCACTTTTCTTTCCACAAACACACACGTGTGCAAACACTTGCACACATATAAGCAGCGTCCTTCAATTTGCGCAGAATGAATGTGATAAACAAACCATCTCTATGCTTTGAATACCTTCATTGTCCCAGTGCAGCACTGTTAGCATGCACACAGATGAATAAACGCCCACTCAGTGTGCAGCCATAATAAAAAAAAGAAAGTATCCGAGCATTGTGCGGCGGTGCACATACCACACACATTATCCAAATATGTTGTGTGTGTGTTTTTCTTGTGGAAAAAGTAACATTCCTTGAGGAGATGCAGAAGCATCACAAAGTCCAAGGATGCATTAAGTGGGAAGCCAATTTTTTCCGGCATCTGACATTTAACCCGCTGCTTGTGTTTGTGGCATTCTTACTGATAATGGGCTGCAGTTTGTTTTGAAAGCATCCAATTGACAGTTGATTGAGCCGGCCTGAAGGTTATGTAGCAAATGGAGAATGACTTGCCCTCTAAGAGCCAGCTGGTAATGGCTGTTCTCACACGTATGTGGTCACTGTTGTTTGTTGGTTTGTTTGTTCTGTGCTGTGTGTACTGTACTGTATTGTCCTGTACTGGACCGGCGTTATTCTATAACAGCATTTAGATTTATGTGTGTGTGTGTGTGTGTGTGTTGTCTTTGTCTTCACTTTAGTCGGTCGTCGTCTTTTTCCACTCTGACATGTATAAGTGCAGCTAATCTGTTCCTGCAGGAGCGAAAGCTGAGGCGAGATCAAACTGTGACAGAGGCGTCGCTCCGACCATTGATCCTCTCTGAGCTCGTCTCAATCGACCTTTGATTAGTTTAGACATTTTTTTTTTGTGTGTGTGTGTTATGTCGCAATCAGCTCCTCTTGTGTCGGAGGTGAAGGAAGGAGCATCAAGACTGTATTAACACAAACTGCTGTGATGATGTGCAGATTGTAAATGCAGAGATACATAAGAAACACGTGTGAGGAAACGACCCAAACGTCAGGTTCTGTCTGAACTGACTCTTCAACAAACAAACAACAAATCAGGTTGTGACGGTTTTTACATCACCTCTTACATGATTCAAGGCTCTTTACCTCCGTAACACCCATCTTAAAATCAGTTTCATAACGACGCATGATCACACTTCAATCATGTCACATCTGCTAAATCATATATATCTTTTCCTATAGATCTGGTAAAGTGAGCTGCAGCTACGTCTTCTTTTCTTCTCAAATTGCTCTGCAGCGTTTGGATAATCATCTTCATCCCTCCGTGTCATGTGTGCAGCCTAAGTGTGTGATTGCAGCCGCCGCCGGTGCTGATTACAGGTTGCAGTTATTTTGGAAACACACACACACACACACACACAGATGTGACATATGTGGTTTTAGTCTGATTGTGGATGTGGAGCTGAAGACGATTCAGGTCAGTGTTTGGGAAAAAAAAAAAAAAACAGCAGTGGCGTTCCTCAGGGAAATCTATAAAACGGGTAATTTCACCATTTCACCTCCGTTTTTCCTTTTTATTATTATTTTGTTGTTTGAGCTGAAAGTTTGTCGTTGAGATCCATGAACCGCGGACGTTAACACCTGACATTACAGCCGCACTCGACGGGAAAATCTCTGAAAATCACACTTGTATTTATTATTTTTTATCTTTTTATTTTTTCAAAACGACGGCGACGAAGCCGATGATGTTGAGTCAGAGGCGCACAAACCCTGTCATTGACGGCAATTGCCACTTTTCTTCCTGTGTCCCTGAGAGTGGAAATCACTGTATTCACACTTGACAGTTTTCTTCTCCATCAGAGCTGTGATTTTTTTTTTTTTTACCGTCATGTCGATAAAACCACGTGCACACACACACACACACGGATATATGTCATTGTTTCCTTGAATATGTATAAAATGACATCATGATGATGATGAAGAAAGAAACATGAGGGTTTCCTTCATCGTATCCTCCTCACTCAACATTAGCGCAGTGTGACAGATGCAGTGGTCACCAGTGGCTCCTCTCAGCCTTCATAATAACAATCAGCTAAAAAACAGGAGAAATCCAATAGAGCTCTGCCGCCGCCGCCCGCCGCCGCAGTCGAAGGTTAAGACGGCGTGAAACAGCTCCACGGTGTCAGAGCCCGAAGAATCAGAGATAAAAACAGATAAAAGAGAAAAAAAAGATGGAAAAGACGAATTTTTCTCTTTAACGAAAACTGTCAGAACCAATGAGTTAATGAGGCACAGCAAAGTTTCACTAACCACACACACACACACACACACACACACACACACACACACACACACACAGGTTAGTTCACAAGGTTGGTGCTGTATATAAGGTTGGAAATGGCAGATGACCCCCCCACACACACACAGAGCAGTGGTCAGAGAAGAAAGGGACAGAGAGAGAGAGAGAGAGTTGGCTCTGAAAATAAAAGGAGAAGAGGTGAAGATGAGTACTGAGAGAGAGAGAGAGAGGACGACAGACAGACAGACAGACAGACAGACAGACACAGAGACACACAGACAGACAGACACACAGACAGACAGACAGACACACAGACAGACAGACAGACAGGCAGACAGACAGACAGACAGACAGACAGACAGACACACAGACAGACAGACAGACAGGCAGGCAGACAGACAGACAGACAGACAGACAGACAGACAGACAGACAGACAGACAGACAGACAGGCAGGCACAGACAGACAGGCAGACAGGCAGACAGACACACAGACAGACAGGCAGACAGACAGACAGACAGGCAGACAGACAGACAGACAGACAGACAGACAGACAGACAGACAGACAGGCAGACAGCGAGGCATTAAAATTCATGGCTTTTTTTATTTTCCGTGCTGAAAATCAATACTGTCTACTATGGATGAGGTGAGATGTGGACAACAGTGGTTGCTGGCCAAAGCAAAGGGAGGGAGGGAGGGGGTGGGAGGTGGTGGTGGTGGTGGTGGTGGTGGTGGGGGGGTTGTGGTGAGATACAGAGAGAGAGAGAAGGGTAGAGGGGGGTGTCGTCAATATTAGCTGTGACACAGCCACTGCAGGCCAAGGTAGTGTTGGAGAGAGAGAGCCACAGGGGGGATGGGTGGTGTATATAAATATATGTGTGTGTGATATGTGTGGAGGAGCGTGTGTGTGTGTGTGTGTGTGTGTGTGTGTGTGTGTGGGTGGGTGGTGTGTGTGTGTGTGTGTGTGGGGGGGGGGGGGGGTAAGGTTCATTACGTCTGACCAGCAGAGCTTTTGGCCAACAACAACATAGCAGCAGCAGCAGCAGCAGCCCTTTTGTCCGAGGAGGGTCCACACACACACACTCACACACACACACACACACACACACACTCACAGATGGATGGACTGATGGATATTACCCCTCTTTCCCATTGTAATTTACAACCCCCTCAGAAGCTCCATCATTTAGGCCGATGGTGTGTTTTGACTAATGTCTGGCAGATGTTCTAACGCTACACGCCAACTATTGTAGTGGTAGTGGAGGAGGGCTGGGGGGGGGGGGGGGTCGGATGGAGGGGTCAGGCCTGGTCTAATTCAGGAAATGGAGATTCTTCTGCACTCAAAAACTATAAATCTTTCTGCCATGAAAAGGCTCATCCCCTCCAGGCTGCGTGGTTATTACATTAGTTTCATTTTAAACTTTAACTGCAGAGAGCCCTGCTCCACCACCACCTCCACCACCACCACCACCACCACCACCACAAATGTGGAGCCTCTTTTACTCAGGGAAGTTTAGAGCTCCATGTGTCCTATGTATTATATCTGCTCTATGTTGGTGTTTGTGGAGCAGCTGGAGCAAAAGATGAAGGTCGTCAGGTTCACACTCAGAGAGTCTATAGAAAACTAGTGTATGTGTGTGTGTGTGTGTGTGTGTGTGTAGATGTGTTAGAACTTTACATCTGCACTAATATATAAAATATATACCTGTTTATTTCAAAGGAGTTCAATAACCTTTATTTAGATACTGAGCAGAGCAGCAAGACACAAATAACACGTGAGTCGGTGAGTGATCAGAGCGAATCAAACAGAAATCACTGAAACCAGCAGCTCGTTATGACCCACCGTTAGGTTTTGTTGCTAGGTGACACCTAGTGGTCGTAGTGATTATGACAGGAGCAAAAGAGGAAGAGCGCGGTGATGAAGTGTAAAGTCGATGTCAGGAGGAGGTGGTAGATGGACCGGTGAGTGGTGCTGTGTTCGATTCCCACGTGGAACCAGCTGTTTCTATTGAAACCATGACGACAGACGAACTTATTATCATTATTATTAACCCACGTATCGATCTTTTCCTGAACCTACGAGTAACCACGGTGATGTGATAAAGATAACGGCAGGCGTGCCGCCCTCGATTATAGTCCACGTTTGTTGTTGTAACCATGACGACGGAGGTTTCGGACCAGCAGGTGCTGCTGTGAAGCTGTTGGGTGTTTGTGTGTGCGGTGCTGAAGTTACAGTCGTTTCACCAGAGCAGTGAAAACACAGGAAAACTGAGGCCTGAGTCTCCTGTGACGATGTCTTTGTTGTTTTTATTTTGAAAAGTGTGGACACCGTCTCTTAAAACACAGTCGATGGACCAAATCTTCAGGCAGGACGACGGTTTGTCCCTGGCTTCAGGTGATAATACCGTAGTCATCGGTGAGCTTCTCTCAGGTTAATGATGACACCTGGATTTTACTGGTGTTGAAAGTTCCCAGGATCAAACTCTAAACTCTGTTGCATCTTGTCGATGATCAGCAGTGACCTCTCGTTCGCTCAGATTTTGCAGCTGTAATGATAAGTAGTTGTTGCAGTGAACGCAGCTCTTTACTCTGATGTGATGATGTGTTTTCAGCAGCAGTTCACTGTGGCTTTTCTGCCACACGTCAAGATAAAACCGAGACTCGGAGACGGACATGGAGATGGTTGACGTCGCCGTGACAGCAGCGCGCAGCCGCCACCGGCGCTATCACTACTGAGCAAACTTGTGAATCTAACGCCGACGTGCAGCCGGTGATAATCTGCAGCTGTTTGTCCGCGGTCGGCCTCCGGAGAGACGTTCATATATGAAGTTTAATATCACGTCCGCGTCGTCCTAAAGTCGGCGTTGAACTTCCTGTCACCAATCAAACCGTACCTCCATCCCTCCATCCCTCCATCCATCCTCTATCCACACAGGCAGTGTGCTGCCGGAGACTCGGGGCTACTGGTTACTATGGGGATAAGGGAAGAGAGGGAGTGGGAGCGAGCGAGGTAGAGAGAGGCAGGCCGCGGTTTTGAGGTGTAAAGCGTCATAAATAATGGAGGCTGCACCTCACATTGAAATGCAAAGGCTGGAGCTCGGGCCTGAGCAGGGGTAATGCTGGCTTTTTGAAATTTATTTTTCATAAGCGTGATTCCCCCCCACCCCCCACCTCTCATCCTCCAATCACACACACACACACACACACGTCCCTCCTCATCCCCTATAGAAAACATACTTCAACATACGTTTGCATCCCAAGTTTCATCAAGCCTGTCAGAGCAGATTGTCGTTTATTGAATCCAGTCGTTCATCAATCGCACGTCAGAGGCAATATCAGAGCGAGTGAGCCTGGTTACCTCCGAGGCGTCTTCACATCGATAGATATCAAGAAATATTTCATCTGTTTCTTCACCAGAATGCATGAATGAAAATGCGACGTGGTAATAACGTATCTGCATATCATTTATGAGGCGCAGCAGGTATTAGATATTAAAAAAAGCTGCAGCAGCTGCTTTTATTCAGAAAGTTACAGACGCTGGAATTAATTTGAGTTCAGGGTGAAATTCGTAACAGATCACAGCTCAGCTCTGGAGACTGAGAGAGGAGAGAGAACAGGTGTGCATTTATGGATGTATCTGTGTGTGTGTGTGTGTGTGTGTGTGTGCATGTGAGCGTGCACGGTGCTTTGTGTTGCATTGTGTCCACAGTAACATGCCAACGTCAGCTGAAGAGAAAGAAGCCAGACATTCAGCCAGAATGTGGATGAGACTCCTAACTCTATATGACTGACTGACTGAGCCCACTCATATGTAGCCTGTGTGTGTGTGTGTGTGTGTGTGTGTGTGTGTGTGTGTGTGTGTGTGTGTGTGTGTGTGTAGCAGGAGGCAGCGATATGACCACCACAGTGGGGTTTTCACACCAACCTGCTGTTATCAGTGCCAGTCGTGTTTAAAGCGCTGTGACCACTGGAGCTGGAAGATACGAGCTCACACAAACGCACCGCCTCTAATCAGACATTAGTGACGATACATAACCAATAACGTAACCGATCAGACTGTTACATCACTTTATATGTGATGCAGAGACGATGCTGATGTTTGTCTGAATTACTGATATTGGCCGTATTTATGATTCTGGTGGGAAAAGGCACAAATACAAATTCTCTTTTCATGTATTATAGTTAATATATTTTATATTTCTGCTCAATTCGTTGACTTTTTTAATGATATTTCCATTGATTATGACTAAATATGTGAACATTTTTTTTATTTAACCTTCATTTAACCAGATAAAAGACCCACTGAGATCAAGACCTCTGGCACAAGAGTGACCTGCAGACAACAGGGGTTAGAATTTAGATTTCAGATATCGGGTGGTTTTTGTCCTGTGATGTTTGAAATGTGACGTTACGTCCTTGTTTATCGACACCAGAAATCCAGAAGAAGACACGCTAGGACCGAGCTCGTCACGTCACGTCCGACATCTCTCTGCTCTACAATATTTCACACAGACCACAAAAACAAACCCAACTCATAAAATATAAATCCAAACCCCAAGTTCTCCAGATCAGATCAGCTCTAACATGAGACATCGCCTCCACTGATTGATTCTCTGCCCTCAGTATTTACCTCTGAGTTCTTCGCCTCTTATTTTGGCGGGGTATCGTATCGTAACGTCGGAGGCTGAGGGGAGGAAGTTACAGCTACACTATACTGAACCGTAAAAGACACTCTCACACCTGGTGGGCGGTGGCTCACCTGGTGGAGCAGCCAAACTGCTAAAGCTAGCCCAGCCCCTGTCACCCCCCCCCCCTCTTCCTGTCACTCGCTTTTCAAAATAAAAGCAAGAAAATGCCCCAAAAGGAACTTGTAACTAAATAAGACACCAGGATGATCAGCTCTATCTGTTCAGTTCAAACACGAGGAGCGACTCAAAGATCTTCACAGAGCGATAAACATCAAACATAATGAAAGAGCTGTGACGGACTCAAATCAGAAAACATGTATCAATAGCAGATCAATAAACTAA
Source organism: Caranx ignobilis (assembly GCA_021432705.1). Taxonomy (NCBI): domain Eukaryota; kingdom Metazoa; phylum Chordata; class Actinopteri; order Carangiformes; family Carangidae; genus Caranx; species Caranx ignobilis. Next base: position 1,301,065 of record MU269992.1, read on the forward strand.
AAACATGAACAAACTTCCAAACATGTTTTTTTTAATTGTCCTTAGAATAAGTTTATTATGTCATGATGAGATCAAGATGGACGACTTCAGATCCTGCTGCTCTTGTTGCACACACACGTGTTCATATAGACATACGTGTATATATAGTATGTAGTGTATGAGGCCCATTCACTGCAGCAGCAGAACTTGCTGGAGCTGTGTTTGTGTGTGTGTGTGTGTGTGTGTGAGATTTCAGCCTGTCTCCGTCTTGTCTCTCCACACCATCTGTGTTAAGAAGCTTTCAGAGTTGTAGGACTATTCTGTATAATCAACATAGCAATCAGCAGCACTCTCCTCTGACACACACACACACACACACACACACACACAGGCTGGCATCAGGCCCAGAGCATCAATAAAGCCAGTGTGAGTTTGAGAGCCATTTAAGGGCCATTTCGGCCCAGACCTACAATCCTCCATACTGCTCACTACAGCACCTCGGTGACCATCGGGCTGACCCTGAGGACGGAGAGACAGACAGAAGAGTGGAGAGAGAGGAGAGAGGGAGGGAGGAGAGTGGAGAGAAGACAGGAGAGTGGGCAGACGAGTGGAGGGAGGAGAGAGAGTGACAAACTGAGATGGAGGAATTGTGAATGAAAGAGAGAGAGAGAGAGAGAGATTGTGACGCAGAGATGCTCCTCAAACCTTGAAGATAATTTGATTTTATTCAAACATATGAAAGGTTGATAGAAGAACTGAGCGAGGCGTGTAAACCTAGTGTTTACATGTCAAAGAGACTGAAACTGAAAAGACAGACAGAGTAAATGAGACGGCTGCAGAACCATGTGACCACGAGCATCGTTTGTTTGCCCAGAGTAAAAGAAGCTGATGAAGAGGAAACAGGGACGTCGTGTCCCAGTGTTGAACATCAGGCCTCTGGTCCCTGTTGAATTGAAAGAGTTGTGTCGTTAAAAAAAAACAACAACATCAGTTTCTGTAAATAAAGGCGGACACTGAAGCTCAGAGTGAGCTGCTCCACTGCCGCCATCTTGGCAGTGTCTGACTCCGCCCCCCTCCCGACTCCCTGATCATGCAAATATGGGCAAAAAAGCTGGAAGTGTGTGGCAACTGTACGCCCTCCCACCTGTCACTCAAAGAGGCCACGCCCCTCATCTTATCAGTAGAGACCAGTTGTAAACAGTCTCTGGGGAGTGACTCAGTGTTGGAGACTCACTCTAGTGGTCAGGAGAGGAACTGCAGCTGCGGCTGCTTCTCGATGTTGCACTGATGTCATTTAGGGAGCGACACCCAGCACCTGTCCTTGTTCCCTCCCTCTGCTCATCCATCTCTTCCTCTCTTTTTGTCTCCACCCCTCCTCCTCCATTCATCCCTCTCTCTTTTCCCTCCTCCTCCTCCTCCTCCTCCTTGAACACATCCATCCTCACGTTCTCTACGTATCGATCTCCTCACACTCTCTTCAAATGCTAAGTCATCAAATCCTCACCCGTCATTTTCATTAACACTTTTACTGTCGTCGGTTAAATTCACCCCCCCCCCCCACCTCACCCCCACTCTTCCTCTCTCCTCCTTCATCTCACTTTAATTCATTTTCTCTTTCTATTTTCTCCTAACACACACACACACACACACACACACACTCGTCTCTTCATTCACTTTTTCATCTGTTGAGTCTCTTCCAGCTCTCACCGTCTCGTCTGTCTCCAACTATCCCTCTTTCCTCTGCCCTCCCTCCCTCCCTCACCCCCCCTCCCTCACCCTCCCTCCCTTCCTATTGATCCAGCCATAGTTTTCTGTCTTCCCTGTGCTGGCTGGCTGGCTTTAATCAATATAGATAATTGTCTGCTTTCTCTTCATGCCAAACACGCTGTGTTTTTTCTCAATGAATCCAGGTCTTTCCCCTACACACCCCCCCCCACACACACACATGGGAATCCCTCCATTAATGACGGGAGATAACCTGCTTTCCTTACCGATTTTTTTTTTTTTTTTTTTTTTTTTTACCTCACCCATCTGATCCCTCCCTCCCCCCTCCTCCCTCCCCCCCCTCTCGTCCCCTTGTTCATCGATTACCGTGAGATATCGCCCCACATGCCCCCGTCAACAAATGTAAACACACCAGGCCATGTGGCTCGGCTCAGAGCACAAACACACACACACGCTCGTATACAAATATTCAGATTGACACGTGGTTGTGCCGGCTCAGTCAGGACGAGGTCACCTGACAGCCTGCTGTGATGTCACTGCCTCACCTGGTGCTCCGGTTTTAGTGTAGTGTCTTTAAACACTGAGGACATTTTACCTTTTAGACAGAGGAGAGTAGAGAGACAGGGACGTCCTCAGGTCCTCAGGTGGCTGCGCCTGGTCCTCCCTCCACCAGGTGAGACAAACGTGTGTCTCACCTGTGTGGGTGTGAAGCCGTGGACTCCTCCATGTTTAACAGAGAAGTGGAGCTTTATTTTCTGCAGATCATCACTTTACGTCTCCAACTAAATGTTGCATTCAAGTCAGGACAGTGTGCAGGATTTTTGAGTTGCACACTTTATTAGTTTAACAACATGAAAACTTGAGTTTATTTATTAGATGAAAATGAGTTTTGTTGTTGTTGTTGTTGTTTTTTACAGTGAACGAGCAGCAGCTCCGTCTTTGTTTATGATCTGGACCAGGTCGAGGTTCTCCGACTCTCCTGTGCAGTTATCAATAATTATAACATGAAATGATCAGTTATCTATAGTCATCATAATAAGAGCTGCAGCAGGACATGTGTCCAACGTCGTCACAATCTTTGAGTCTTTTTCCCTTCAGTTTATTCAGAGAAATGTTTTTTGGACATAAACACAAACAACTGACTTTGATTTTCATCATGTAGTTTGTTCAACAAAGTGCAAAATATCACATGAAGCTGTTGTGATGCTGCATCCCGTCGTCATGGTGATCTTTTTTTTTTTTTTGGAGGATACAGTTTGTAGTTTTTAGTTATCAGTTGTCATGCGTGTGGATTACTTAACGTGCGACAGGAGCAGGGACAGAGACGTGTGACGTGTTCGTCACTCTGATGCAAAGAAAGAACAGAAACAGCAGTGACACGGTGATGATGAGGATCAACGGCGTCTTCACACAGAAGAAGCGTCAAAACATCATGTGACTCAAATTTCTCAACGCAACATCAGGAACACACCTGTGGAGACAACACACACACACACACACACACACACACACACACACACATATATATATTATATATAGAGAGTCTTTTTCTTTCCTTTATTTTCTGAGTCTTTTCATCCCCCCCCACCCCTCACCCCCCCGTGTAGACATCACTAGCAGCAGCCGACCTGCACATGGCGGCAACAACATCAGAAAACACACACAATGCCGCCGCTCACTAGCAGCATGCGGTCCCGGCATCCACACAATTAGACTCTATGGGAGGGGGGGGGGCAGCAAGGCCACGCTGTAATTACACAGCTCTATATGAAGCTGCGTGGGGTGGGGACGTGGGAAGCAGAGGGGAGCGCTCGCCGACGTGCTCTGTGCTGCATTGTGACCCTCGCTGCCGCATTGAAAACCCGCCGCACAATCGATAGTGTTTGATGGCAGCGAACACAGAGGTGCACGACGTGTACAGAAACGTGTGTGTGTGTGTGTGTGTGCTGTAGGAAATGGGCCGCGAAGGTATGAAAGGTCACAGTGATGGCAGAGAGAAGTGCGCACGAGATTTAACGCACACGACGGACACATGATGTGGTGCGTTCAAGTTCTAAGAAATGAAAGGGGCGAGCGGACAGAGAGTGGGACGTGAACGCAGCAGGAGAGAAGACGACCAAGGCCGCGAGATCCATGACATGACAATAAGAACACATATGATCTGTGTAGAGGACTGTGTGTGTGTGTGTGTGTGTGTGTGTGTGTGTGTGTGTGTGTGTGTATCGACCGCATGTTCGATTCCTGCAGGAAATAAGTTTTTATCCTGTTTGTTTGTTTCAGTCTGTAAAAAAAAATCCTGCAACATTTAAAAGAAAAACACAATTTTGACGATGAAATCAAAGTTCAGCATCAAAAGGAGAAGAAGCAGCAACACACACACACACACACACACGTATGCACGCACACACACACCTACCTTCCTTATCTCCGCTCTCCTCCTCTCTCTGCTCTGTAACTTTACTCTATCCACAGCATTTCGGCCATTTTGAGCAAGTTGTGTACGAGCACGTTTGTGCACGTGTGTTGATGTGTTTGTGTGCATGTTTTGTGTGCATGTGTGTTTGTGTGTGTGAGAGAGAAAGAGAGAGAGAGAGAGAGAGAGAGAGCGTGCTGGTGCAGAGAGAATGGACCCTTATCCAATTTGTACTGGTCAGTAGTGTGAAATGGCGGTAGGTCAGTCAGCCAGGCAGTGTGTGCATGTGTGTGTGTGCGTGCATGTGTGTGTCTCTTTGTTTGTCTGTATATGTGTGTATATATGTGTGTGTGTGTGTGTGTGTGTAAGCAGCAGAGAGTAGTCTGAGGTGCACATATAACACTGATGGTCCAGCATGTGCCAACATGCTTTCATCTACAGTGAATAAAGAGCAATGGGTGCACACACACACACACACACACACACACACACACAGAAAAACAGACATGATTATAGTACAAACAATAAAGGCACATGGTGTAAAGCATAACATTATAGTGAAAAATATAATGGCGTCATGCTGGCATCCCTGTGGTGAGTTACAAGCTAAATGCACACACACACACACACACACACACACGTTCCACGCATGGAAAAAAATACACTTTTCCATTAAATTGGTTGTTATTATGTAGTCTACCCCCTATGGATCTGATCCATACACTGACACACACACACACACACACACCTATTCTCTGTATGGCTGTTACAATTATCTCTGCTCTGGAAGGCTGTAATTGTGTGTGTGTGTGTGTGTGTGTGTGTGTGTGTACCTTCACCTCAGTGATGTGATTATTTCTGCCTTTTTTTTTTCATCCAATCTGTGTTTTTATGTTTTTATGTTTTAATGTTTAATGTTTTATTTTTTCCAGCTAAAATGTTAAAATCTCTGATGATTTTAATTCAATTCAAAATAATAATAAAATGAAAAACATCTTTAGTGAAAAATGTTTTTCATTCTCTCACATGAAGCAGCCTTGATGTTTTTGTTTACCTGGGAATCCACTCGCTCCGACACCTGCTCATATTTAAAAAGGAAAAAAAAAAAAAAAAAAAAGTGCTTTTCAAAATAAAATAAAATCAGAAACATCGTTTGTGAATCGTCTCGACGCAGCGTCGCCGCTGCAGAAGAAGAAGAGACCGGCTCCTGATCAAACGGCCGGGGCAGCAGGTGATTTGCAGCGTCTGTAGAAAAGGTTACGCGGTGCAAACACACACACACACTTTTATTTATATATATATATATGTAACACTTAAAAAAATAAAATACACACACACACTCGCCTGATGACTCACAGTGGCTTATGGCAGCACCATGGTCATTGTCCACATCTGTAATTGTGTGTGTTTCTCTATATATGTGTGTGTGTGTGTGTGTGTGTGTGTCATTTGGTGAGTGAACATAAGTGGGTCTGGGGCGGTCTGTTGATGGAAGGAGTGTAAAAATAGAGAGATAACAGCCACTCTGCAGCAAAAGAGTTGAAGGAGGAGGGGTGTGGGGGGGTGTGTGTGGGAGGGGGGGGGTCAGAGCATGGTGGCCTTGAGCACCCATTCTTCCCTCCAGCCGTCCATTCGTCCATCTCTCTATCTCTCTATCTATCTGTCTGTGTGTCTGTCCCTCTCCCCTCTGTCTCTCTCTCTGTGTCCACGGCTGATTCGTTCAGCCCACCTCAACAAAATGGAGTTTGTTAAGTGGAAGGCAGCGACAGCAGCAGCAGCCGCAGCGATGGCGGCGACTCTGAGGTGGTTACACACTCAGGCCGGTGGTCACAGCAAAGTTGTGAGGCGTACAGGTGTGTGTGTGTGTGTGTGTGTGTGTGTGTGAAGAAATGGCTCTTCTTCTTCTTCTAATAAAATGTTGAGCCTTATACTCTAATAGTAGCAGAAAACGATCAGAAGAAGAGGATTGAATCAATAATCACAGATATTTGAGCAGCAGTTAATCGTCGCTCTACGTTAACTGTGCACGTGGTGGAAACCTGCAGCAGCTTCCTCTTTGTGCTCGTACGTCATGAGACGTCTCTGCATCATCATCATCGTTTCATCTCCTTCGCTCTCTGGAGAAAATCTGATCTCCTTTGATACAAATCTGTTCAACGTGTTACTGTTTATCAATCAATAACTTTGATTATTGATCCTCGGTGCAGCTCTGCAGGAACTCCAGGTGAAACTCGTCTGAAATGAGATCAAACCACAAGGTGAATGAACGTTGTGTTTCTCTGGTGGATCAACCAATGACAGCACGTCATGACACCAGGCAGGTGCAGTTCACCTGCACAGAAACACCGGCTCTGACCAATGATCAGACCCATCGGTCCGTGTCTCTCCGTTGACCCTCGGCCTCTAGGAATCATAGGACTGCTGCTGCACAGCGAGGGGGGCAAAAGGGGGGGGCAAATCACACCACTAACCCCCCCCTCATCCCATCCCTCCACCCCCTCGGGCTGATTTCTGAACCTGCATCCACCCGTCCCATCTTATCCTTAAATTTGGAACCAGCCCGGAGCGTCCTTATCCCTGCTTCCTGCTGGAACTGAGGACAGTCACGCTCCCAGATTAGGGATTTCTGATGCAACCCTGGTCAGGACAGCAGCTCAGCCCTGCAGCCTGGGATTGTGTTTTGGCAATGTGTGTGTGTGTGTGTGTGTGTGTGTGTGTGTGTGTGTGTGCACATGTGATCTGCAGCAACATATAAGTGTTGGTGAGTGATGCTGCTCGCGGCGAGTGTGTCTCACCGCTGCTCATGGAAAAGTCTTTTTCAAAAAAAAAAAAAAAACAAGAAAGAGAGGGAGAGATCGTGTTTTCATTCACACTCATTTAGAGTCTGTTCTCGCCGGCGTGAGGCGTTCAGGGTTCGGCCGCGTTGATGCTGTGTTTGCGTGCAGGTAAATAAAAGCAGCAGCGTTGGCGTCGGCTTCGTCTCTTCATCTGTTCAACACAAGAGAAAAGGTCTGGAAAGTGAAGAGACAGAAAAGAGGAGAGGTAGAAGAGGGGTGTGTTTGGCGGGTGGGGCGAGGAGAGGGAAGGCGGGGGCTGCTTGTGGGCAGGAGTCGTCGGGCCTCTGCGAAAGGGCCTCCAGTGTGCGTGGGTCTGGCTACCCCCTCTGCGGGGCCCCGATCGATACAAACTCGGAGCAATAAAGCTTTCCCCCTGTCATCCCCGCAGAATACAAAGCAGAGCGGGGAAGGGAAGGAGGGGGAGGGAGGGAGGGAGGGTGAGGAGAGAGCGAGGGAGGGAGGGGAGCTGTTCCGCTAGCCACACCAATTTCCTAACCCCCCCTCCTCCTCCTCCTCTCCTTCTCCTTCTCCTTCTTCTTCTTCTTCTTCTTCTCTCCCCCGTTTCCAACCTCCTCACCCTGCACCCCTTTAACTCCCAGCTCTCCCCTTCTCCTTCTCCTCCTCCTCCGTCTCCTTCTCCATCCTCAGCCGCCTGTATTTTATAATTGATGCTGTTTGAATAAATATCCTTAATAATTCATCGTTGTTATTTAAGCAGAGATTGATGGATTGACTGAGAGAGAGACACGGGTCTGAGGGAGAAGGAGAAGGTGGAGAGAGGACGGAGGGAGAGGAGGAAACAAATGCAGGGTTGGATGATGATAGAGAGAGAGACAGAGGGGTTTAAATGGAGGGGGGTGGTGGTGGTAACAGAGAATGGGGATGGGGTGACGGCCGCAGACGAAGGGGGGGGAAGGGTGTGGAGGTATTACACTGAGCCAGAGATGGATGTGTCGATGGAAAGGAGCTGAGGAGGAGGAGGAGGAGGTGGGGAGAATAAGGAAGAGGTGGAGGAGGTGGAGGATATTTAACGGGACAGGAAAGGAGAGGACAGGACGGGGTGGGGGGGTAAAGAGGTCAAATAAGCGCTCTGTTTAATTGGGAGCCAATTTAAGTCGGGTCCAATCGATAAACCTGTAAACCTCCTCATCTAACGGCTCACAGCGCAGCGCCGTACATCACAGGCCAGCCGGGGGGGGGGGCAACGGCGACCTCAACACGCCACGACACGGCCTCTCGTTTGTTTGATCATATTCGGCCTTTTCTGCTCTTTAGAGGCCAGAATCTGATCCAGAATCTGATCCAGACAGAAGAAAACAAACATCTGTGTCTGTTTTCTTTTGTATTTTTCAGACTCTGATCTTTGTTTTTTTCCTGTTTCCTCCTGAATCCAAACCGTCTGAGCAGAAATGTCCCCGTGGTCACATGACAGAGCGCAGACCTCCACACTGAAGGGTAGTATGATCCCTGGATGGACGGAGGAGATTCTGCCCATCCTTCCTCCTCCTCCTCCTCCTCCTCCTCCTCCTCCTCCTCCTCCACTCTAAGACAGATAGTGGTGGTCAAGCTGAGAAGGAAGCTGCAGGTTCATCATCCAGAGTCTGAGTCCAAAATCTTATCGAAGGGTTTTAGTGAAAATTTCTCAGATTTCTTTGAATTTTGAGTTTTTAGATTTTTGTTGTTGTTGTGAGGAAGATCTCTCTCTCTCTCTCTCTCTCTCTCTCTCTCTCTCTCTCTCTCCCCTCTCTCTCTCCATCCATCCCATCAGTTCATTTTGTCATTGACTCTGTTCCACACAAACTGCCCCCTCCCTCTTCATCCAGTCACACACACACACAGCATCAAGGCGAGGCTGTGTGTCTTTGTTAGTCCAATTGTCACCATCTTCTCCTTCCTGCTCTTTCACACTTCTCCTCCTTTTTTTTCTTATTCACTCTTTCTCTTTTTCTCTCCATTCATCTCTGGTTTATTTTTTACCTGTTTGTTTTTTCTCTCTTTTTATTTTTTAAATCTTTTGCTCATTTATTTCCTCCTCTCCTCCTCCACTCCTCCACTCACTCCTCTCCTTCTCCACTCCTTCTCTCCTTCTCTCCTCCTCCACTCACTCCTGTTCCTCTTTCTTTCTCACACCTCGTTATTTTCTTTCCCATTGTCGGCCATTATCTCCAAACTTCTTTCTGTTTGTCTTTTTGTTTTTCATCTCTTCTTCTTCTCTCATTTGTTTTTTTTCTGTTTCCTGCTTTAATGTGTCGTCCCATCACCTTCCTCTTCCTCTCTCTGTCTCTCCCTCTCTCTCTCTCTCTCTCTCTCTCTCTCTCATCATTCCCTATGGTCTCTTTACTTCCCTTGTTTCCTTCTCTTTGAAACCGTCTCTGTCATGTCGACTTTTATGCCCCCCCCCCACTCCACCCCTCCTCCAAAAAAAGAAAAACCCCAAATTTTCACCCTCTGCTCGCCGTCTTCATCTTTCTCTCACTCGTTTGTTTCCGTCTCGAGGATTCTGGGAGAGGAAGTAAACACACAGTGGCCATTTCCTCCTCCCTCCCTCCCCCTCCCTCCCTCCCTGCCCTCTCTTTCGTCCTCCCTCCATTTATTTCTCTGTTTCCATCCCTCCATCCCTGCATTGTGCTCCTTGGGGAGGGCAGTAATAATGGTGGAGGAGAAGGAGAGAGGGAGGGCGGTGCGATTATTGTCTTGTCGGGAGTCAGAGGAATCGATCGGCACAGAAATATGTGGTGCGAGAAAGAGGTACTGTATCGGATATAATAAACACTCTGGAGACATATTTGGAAGGCGTTCGCCTCTCGTGCACGCTCACATGTGTGCATGTGTGTCCGTGCAACCGCCTCGCTCCCTTCTGTCTTCTGTCTTGGGCGCGTGCACGAGCTTTTTTTTTTTTTTGCACGGATGCGGTACTTTTTTTTTTTTTTTTTTTTTCCAGTTGTGCATAAACTCAGAAAGAGAAACCGAAGCTGCATGAATCACACAGGAGCCGATGTTACTCATTGGCTCTGGAGAGGCCGTTGCACTGAGCACGACCAGCTCCTCACTGAACACTCTGCTCTGCTGCACATTAGCCTCAAACACACACACACTTTTATTTCATTGTGGGTTTTTTTTAGATCAGGTTTTATGTGTAAAAATATCCTGCAGACAGTGGACGTATTGTTCCAAGCTGAAGCTGAAACGTCAGAGGAACTTGAACTCATCGTTACCTCCTGTCAGGTGTGCGTTCACTCTGACCTCACCTTTTATAACCATGATGTGAATATCACGTTTATTAGAGAAAAAAAGTGCAGATGAATCCTTTAAATGCTGCAGCTGCTGGTTTTTAAAGTGTAAACATGAGCACGCGCACACACACACTCACACACTCACACACACACACACACACACACACACACACATTAGCATGCAGCACTTTGTTTGCCTGAGCTGCAGCCGGGGAAACATGTTTATTCTTAATGATTAACACTCACAGGTACACACACACACACACACACAAACATGTGAGCAGCAGACATGCTCACACAGCCATGCACGCGCGCACACACACACACAGTGATCTTTCATTGCTGTTGCCTGGCAACGGGTCTGTGTGTCCTGTGCTAGCAGAGCGCTGTCCAGTGGTGCCATGACCGCTGCTGCTGACCACTACTGAAGGAGAGAGGGAGGGAGGGAGGGAGAGAGAAAGAGAGGTGAATTAGAGTCGGAGTTGGACAAACATCAGTCTGAGACCGACGCCGTCTATTTTCAGTGGATTTAGTTCCTTAATGGAAGAAGCACAGTTCAGTTTTTAATCCAGACTGAAGCTTTAACATGAAAACATGAAATCACACACACACACACACACACACAGATCTGATGTTTCACCACTTTGTGGCTGAAACTGGACTTGATGTCAGATCAGTCTCAGGTGCATGTGAACAGAAGAGGAGGTTGGTTTTGCAGATATTGATTGATCAGGTATGGGTGAAGGTGGAAACATGACGAGCTCTTCACTGAGCTTCGTCATGTTTGTAAAAGCAGGAGATGAGACAGACACACGTTCTGGATGTGACGGTGTCGTTCACAGAAATCAGGATTGTGTTGAATAAGTTACTGAGAGTAGAAAGTATCTGATTCTCTTTCTTCCGGTTTTGCATCAAAAGAATTTCTTCTTTCGTGACGACCTTTGACCTCGAACGTCACATCGTTCAGTGTCGAGCTGTTTCTACTCGACGTGTTTGGATAAAATATTTGGATAAAAATGAGATTTATAAATATAAAACCAAAACTGAGACAAAACGCCAGAGGAAATGAAGCCAAGGGCCGAAAGAGGAAGAGGAAGAGATTAAAGGAGTGTGAGATTAGAGAGAGGAGGAGGAGGAGGAGGAGGAGGAGGAGGGAGACGGGATGTTGGAGATTAAATTTGACAGAGGTGAGGATGGAGGAATTAAGGGAGGGAAACCAGGTAGAAGGGTTTAGATAGCTGGGAGAGGAGTTCAAGTGAGATGAAGAGGAGGAGGAGGAGGAGGAGAGGAAATGGGAGAGATCAGAATAAATAAAGGATGGACTGAGCGGAGGACAAAGAGAGGTGGGAGGTAAGGGGCACTGATAGGAAGTGATGTTGTAGCTGGAGCTCAGCTAGCGCGCCGCGGCTAACTCATTAGCCCCCCCCCCCCCCCCCCCTCCACTGTCAGCAGCACAAACACAATCAGCAGCTCCTTCAATTTTCTCCCTGTGTGTGTGTTTTTTTTTTTTTCGCAGCCAAATATGTTGAGCAATAATCTGAAGACACTGTGGTGGTGGTTTATATTGGAAAGTGACAAGTGAGTCAGTGAACGCAACACAGCAGTGTGTTTCAGGACTTATTAGACCAGGGTCGAGCTGCACACGGATCATTTTTCAGTTGAGATGAAGAGCAGCTACAGCAGGAGGAGGAGGAGGAGGAGGAGGAGAAGAAGAGGGTGGAGGAGAAGAAGAAAAAGGAGAAGAAGAAGAAGAAAAGGAAAAGAAGAAGGAGAAGAAGGTGGAGGAGAAGAAGAAGATGAAGAAGGAGAAGCTCCAGGACACGTTGATCGAACAGCAAAGAGAGAGAAATAATTAGAGTCATTAAACACAAACTGATCCACCCAGTCGCCCTCTGTCTGCAGCTGCTGTGACTTCGTTAGGCCGAGCGTCCGAACACATCACGATGAGTTCAGGTGTAAATTCACTTTGTGCTTTAAAAAGAAAACAAGAAAAGAAAATTTGATGCAAAATGAAGATTTAAACAGAGAATGTTCATGTGTGTGTGTGTGTGTGTGTGTGTGTGTGTGTGCACTCAACTTTCTGCAGCTAAAATTTTTTATTCTAGTTTCAGGATCAATAAATAAAATTATCATTATTATCAATAATAATAATGATAATTTTCTGCAGCTCAGTCTGTCCTCCTCCTCTTCCTCCTCCTCCTCCTCCTCCTCCTCCTCCTCTTCCATCCAACCTGATTAAATCTGCAGCGATTGATCGATTGACAGACAGTTAATCAGCTGATTTGATTATTAATGATCAGTAGATTAAGTCAGTTTTATGAGGATTTTCTCAGAGCAGCTGAAGAAGAAACTGATCAGCAGCAGATTTATTGATCACTGTTAAAACCTGTAAATATGAGACAATAGAAAATAATCAAAGTGAATCAAACTCATTGATTTTTAAAATGTTTCTGTTGCAGCTGATTTTTAGAACATGTTCTCATTAAAACTGCAGTGTGTGTGTGTGTGTGTGTGTGTGTGTGTGGTAGGAATGTGACAAGGGGACAGGTGGAAAAGGCAGGCAGCTTCAGTGTGTGTGTGTGTGTGTGTGTGTGTGTGACCATGTGCCTGACCTCTGACATCCACACGCCAAACAGCAGTGCTGCCCCCCCCCTTGTCCCCTCAAACTCATACACACACATAAACCCACGCGCCGTCTGTCACCGGCCCCTGACAGGCGTGACCGAGGCGGGGTGGGTGGGCAGCAAGGAGGCGGAGGGAGGAGGAGGGGGGGGTGAGTTTAGGACCCCTCCAGCCATTCTATCCCCCTGTTACCCCCATCGACCCCCCCCCCTTCCCTTCTTCCATTCCCCCTTTTCTAATTCCCTGACAGTGACCCTGCCCCCCCCCCCAACACACACACACATAGCCTGGCCATGTCAACCCCACAAGACAGATACATCATCTGCCCAGTGGCCTCTCTCTCCCTCTCTCTCTCTCTGCTATTAGCACTGATAGGATGAGTAAAAGGGGGAGTGGGGGGGGTGGTTGGGGTGGAAGGGGGGTGGCTGCTGTCAAACTGCCCCCACCCTCAGGGTGGAGGGAGTGTGTTGGGACGGTGGTCACTGTAACTTAAAGAGATGTTTTATTCTGAAATCAGCTCGTTGGAAAAGAACGAAGGAAGAAGACACACACACACACACACACACACACACACATGAAGCTACAGATGTGTGTGTGTGTGTTCGTGTGTGTTTGTTATTTTTTTTAACCCTGGTGAGGTAAAATCAGATTTCATGTTCTGTGACATTTGGGGTTTGGGTGCGTTTGATTTGTTAGCGCATATGAGGTGGTGACTGCTGCTGAGGGTGGATGACGGGGTGGGGGTGGTGTGGGGGTTAAAAGGCCCCATGGCCAGAGGGGTTAGGGGCAGTTGAGGCGTTATTTAGAGGAGGAGGGGGGGTGGAATGATAAAATTATTTTATGGGTCCCTCTGCTCATATATATTTATATATCTTTATAGATCAAAGTTCAGTTCTGGATTTTAGTGCAACAACGAGTTTATTGTTGTTATTATTATTATTATTATTATTATTATTTATTATTATTATTATATATATATATATTTTTTTTTTAATTATTATTGATGATGATTCAGTTTCAGAAAGTCAGATTTTTAATATTTAGTTCCAGATCAACAAAGTAAAATGACTCTGAAACAAAACTGTGACTGAAAACGTAAATGTGAGATGTTTTCCTCAGGTTCATCTCTGTCAGCTCTTTGACTCGTTCACGGTTTATTCTCATGTTTCCACGTTTGTTCCACTGACTTGAAGGAGCCTCGTGCACCAACACACACTCGTGCTCATCCTCTTCCAGGACAGTGCTGCCACCACCTGGTCACATGGTGTAACTGCAGCTGCAGCTGAGTCCCCTCACACACCGTGGAAAGGACATTTCTTTTTTTAAATTCATTACATTTAGAACGACACAAAGTGTTGTTTATGTTGTTTACATGGAATAATGAACATTTATGCAAATGAAGTTGATGACATCAGCTGTTTGTTGCTCATAACGACGCTGCCTCAGATCGTTGCTGACGGTGCAGGATGAGATGGACGGCCATGAACATGATCAGAAATGAGACAAAGAAAATAATTCAGAATATCTTCTTTTTTTTTCTCGTTGCATCGCCCTCTCCTGTCGTTCATCCCCTCCCTCCATCCATCCTTCCATCCGTCCATCCATCCTTCCTTCCTTCCTTCCTTCCTCTCCACCTCCTCTCATCACACCTTGAACTTGTCTGTGACCCTGATGATGAGATTACTACACAAACACACACACTCTCACACTGGGTTTATATATTGTCCGCTAAGCCTCTCCTCCTCCTCCTCCTCCTCTTCTTCTTCTTCTTCTTCTTTTGTTTTGTTCCCTCGTTCCTTGTGTCACATTTTCCACAGTATATCATAAGAAAATGTGAACTCTGTGTGTGTGTGTGTGTGTGAGACAAGCAGGGATGAAGGTGTCCGCTGTAGCTTCATGTGTTTGGACTTTGATTATTTCCAAACTTGAGCAGCTTCCTGTCAGAGCCAGAGCGTCCTCCTCGCTGCGTCTCTGTCCTCACGTCCTTCAGGATAAGATGTCTGTGAAAAGCACAGGACAGACAGATGTTAGCAGGATAGAGCAGAGAGAGAGGGAGGAGGGAGGATTTGATCCAAGATGGCAGCGGCGGCGGTAGGGGCGGCAGTGCTGCTGAGTAATGTCTGGTGCTCAGGTAAGCACTTCCTGGACCAATTACTGTGTGTGTCCCTGAAGTGTCCACACCAACAGGAGGTGGTCGTTAGAGCTGACTCCTCGTCTCGTCGCTGCTGTGACGCCTCTGTGATCAATAAAGTTCAGATTCAAAGAAACAAAATTAAAGAAGAAGAAAGAAAGTTTAATGAACATCATGAATTTTTTTTTTTTTTTTAACATCTCCGCTGCACCTGAACGCCTCACCACCTTTGGTCTCACCTGTGATGTGTTTCTGATTTGATCTCACCTGTGACAAGGTGATGACACAACAACAACAGGCGCATCATCATGTTTTTTTTTTCCATGGAAGTTTCCTCTGTGATTTTAAATTTTAGATTTGATCACCGTTGACCTTTGACCTGCGGGGCAGGAGGACGTTGAGCAGCATGTGAAGAAAATATGAAAATTACAGTTTAATATTAAAAATGACATCTGCCTGTGCATTAATGTGTGTGTGTGTGTGTGTGTGTGTGTGTGTGTGTGTGTGTGTGTGTGTGTGTGTGTCTCCTGCAGATATCAGGATGTCTAAAGCAGCAGAGGAGGAGAAGCCTGGGGCTGATTATCCAGGGGACAGTTCAGGTACAGCACACACACACACACACACACACACACACACACACATAAATATGAACATGTCTGATCCCGTCCAGTGACGAAGAAGAAGAAGATGCGTCGTCACTTATGTTATTAGTGTCCAAATATTCAGGTTCAGGTACGAACAGGAATTCACCTGTTTCACCTCACGTCATGATTTCCACAGAATTTAATTTTAGTTAATACGACACCCACACACACGCACACGCAGACACGCACACACACAGTCTAATGAGCAGTGTGTGTGTCCCTCTGTGTTTCAGACTCTGACAGAAACAGCCCTGACGACCAGGTCGGTTTTTCTACCTTCATTTATTCATTAATTGTGATCATTGATTTTATCCTTTTACACCTAAAGTCACTCTGTTGCTGTGTTTTATAGATGGTGATTTTTCTGCTGAAGCATTTACAAGGATTATTGATTATTGCAATATGATCAATATATTTAAATCAGCTACAGTGACAGTATCTGTGTTTTAATGTTATGAACGTCACAGCCTCTGACTGCACGGCGACAGGTTTTTATTTTCTCGTTTGCTTCTTTCTATAAAACAGCGTTGTTTATACTGGCATTAAAACGTGTTCCTCAGGTTGTTGATGGACGTCGTCCACTCGTCTCTCTGTGTTTTCATGTTTCCTCTTTAACTGTCGGTTGTTGTTGTTGAAGAAGAAGCAGCTCTGATTTATTTTGACGGGTTTCTGGACGAAGTTTCATCTTTTCTCTGAACCAGTGAATCTGTCATCAGGTCGTCACACTGACACGTGTGTGTGTGTGTGTGTGTGTGTGTGTGATGTTTTTTAACTCTTACTGCAGGTTCAGCCAATGAAAAGCAGCCCCTTCAGCCTCTCTCCTACACCAGCTGGCAGCAAGGTGAGCCTCCATCATACACAAAGAGTGTGTGTGTGTGTGTGTGTGTGTGTGTGTGTGTGTCTCAGCTCCTGAGAAAGAACAACCTGCTTCATACCAAGAACATGTGACAGTTAAACGTCAGCGTGTGTTGTTTTAATTCAGACATTTGCTAATAATGAGACTCGTGTGTTTCCACATGTTCCTGCTCTGAAGGTTCAGATGATTTTACAAAATAACTTTATTGACATAGCGAGCTTTACAAACACAGTTTACAAAGTGTTTTGACAAAGAATAGAAGACAATTTTGTATTGTTTAAATGTTTGTTAATGAACAGGTCTCCATGGAGATCAGAGTTGGTTTCACCTGGTTAAATGAAGGTCAGAGATAAAAACACACATGTAAATATAGTTCAGTATAAATGATGGTCATTAAAGTGCACAACAGTGAAAAGCAAAATAAAAGATGAAAGTTAAAAAGTGACTGAGAGTGTTCAGGTGTGTGTATGTGTGTGTGTCTGTGAACTTCTACATGTGTGGACATGAACGACGCCCTGTGAAGCGTCCACCATACAGATCAGGTGACTTTAGCCCCGCCCCCTTTAGCCGAGCAGGGATGTGAGGGTAGTGACAGTGAGTGGCAGACGTAGAGAGGGTTCCTCTGTGATGGACGTGGAATGACGGGACTGTAACGACGGCAGCCAGCCAGGTCAGAGGTCAGAGGTCAGAGGGGGTAAGAGACAGAGCTGAGGATCAGACAGAAGATGATCACTCATCTTTCACTTTCTCACCTGCAACGAAGACGACGAGGCGTCATGTTCTCGTTCTTCCTGAGAAACTGTGTGTGAGAGGGAGAAACTGGTTCCTCAGCTTCACAGCTCTAAGTCTAATTATGATTCAGTAAATATGTGGATGTCAGCGTGTGTTCTGTAGCTGAGAGAGAGAGGACGACGGCAGGTCAACGACAGGAACCAGCTTTTAGTGTGACACAGAGTCAGAGGAGCGAAGACAAAGAAGATCAAATCTGTTAAAGAACAAGAGAATAAACATGGAAACACAGACAGGAACAAACAAAATGTAAACATGTGCTTTAGCCCATCGCTAAGATCTATATATCTATATCTACGTGTAGGTACATATATATATATATATATATATATATATATATATAGAGAGAGAGAGAGAGAGAGAGAGATATAAAGGATAAAATGAAAACAAGAAGAAACGGGTCAAATTGAAAATATGTAAAACAAACAAGAAGTAAATGTGTAAATATAAACTGAGATACAAAAGGAATAAATAAGTGAATTAAAAATATAAAAATAATGAAAAAGAACATTTTTACTTTTTTCATTTTATTTTATTTCCTCATTATTTATTATTATTTGATGAATTCCTGCTTTTATTTACAGATTTATTCTCTTGTCCACATGTGACCAGTGTGTGTGTGTGTGTGTGTGTGTGTGTGTGTGTGTGAACATGTTTCTCTTCTCTTGATGTGGTTTTGATAAATGAATTATTTCCACGTTGCAGCTGAAGAGTGAGGAGAGCTCTGAGATGAGCCAGAGCTGCGTCGCTCCTGCTCCTCCCTCCCAGCAGCAGCAGCAGCAGCAGCAGCAGCAGCAGCACCACCACACACAGCTGATGCTGGCAGGCAGTCAGCTGGCAGGGGTGAGGACACCAACCCATTCATGAACATATGATTTATAACTGCTGTGTGTTGTTTTGAAAGTGTTGCGTTCAGGGTGCGTAGGAGAATGTTCAAGAAAACACTCGTCCTCAGTTTGTGGTGACATCGTTTAGACGTCGGCTGTTTTTACGCCTTTTGACTCGTCCTGCTGTGACACGTCCACCAATAGATTCACCCTGACCTCTGACCCCGGAGCTGCTTACTGACTTTGTGCCTCCACTTTTCTTCCTCTTCTTGTCCTCCTCCTCCTCCTCCTTCCTCCTCCTCTCTGCAGCTTGCCGCTCTCCTCCCGGCCCAGCAGCAGCTCCTCCTCCAACAGGCTCAGGCTCAGCTCCTGGCAGCCGCCGTTCAGCAGTCCAACGCCGCGCACGCCGCTCACGCTGCACACGCCGCCGCGCAGCAACAAGCCAACCAGCAGCAGCAGAACCAGAACCAGAACCAGAACCAGAATCAGTCCCAGCAGCAACAGCAGCAGCAGCAGCATCAAACCAAACAGGAGCAGACAGTCCAAGCTCCGCCTCCTCCACAGCTGGCTCTGTCTCAACCAATCCAGCTCACAGCACAGGTACGAGCAGCCGTAGGTGTGATGGACGTCACGAACACATCATTTATTCATTAGTTATGAAGGAATTATATTAATAAATAAACCATCTATAACCAAAAACCGTTTATTTACTTATTTATTGACACAAATATCATGACAGTACAATCTGAACACACAAAAATCTGTAGGCCATGACGTGATGAGCATCCAGTTGTCCTACTGTGGACGTGGACAGTAAAGTGGATCAGGGTGGACAGAGGACAGGACACTGTCCCCTGAGTCATCGCTTCACTAACAACACAAATGTAGATTAATGCAGTGAAAATAAAGTTTCTTTTGTGTGTGTGTGTGTGTGTGTGTGTGTTGCAGGACATCCAGCAGCTGCTCCAGCTCCAGCAGCTGGTCCTGATGCCGGGACATCCTCTCCAGTCTCCGGCCCAGTTCCTCCTGTCTCAACCAGCACAGGCCCAGCAGCCTCAGCAGGGTGAGGACACACAGGACACTTCAGTCATCCACACACACACACACACACACACACCTTGTGTGTGCATTGTGCAGTTCAAACAAAGCTGCCTTACATACAGTGTGAATCACAGTGCAGATGAGCAGGAAGCAGCAGACGGGTTGAATGAAACAGCTCCTGGTTGGTTCATGTAAGATTCATGTCAACAAACAGTGACAGATCTGAAAACATGATAAAAAACAACAACAAAAAACAGACAATGAACAAACGAGTGGAGCTGTTGAAGTATAAAGATGATGTCCTGGATATATGGTCAGCCGTCAGTGGGATCTGATTGGTTGGTTGGTTTGATGTATTTTTTTTTCTTTTGTTCACCACAGGTTTGCTCTCGACACCAAATCTGATCCAGCTACCTCAGCAGAGCCCAGGTGGACTCCTGACATCACCACCTCGCCTGGGACTTCAAGCACAGGTAAGGAGGACGAGAAACTCAGCTGATGGTCCTCCAGGTCGATCGATGAGCTGAAACGAAGATTATAAAATCCAGCAGGTTGTTTGATCAGGAGCTTCAGGCCTCTGTCTCTGCTGTAACGTGATGCCTGAATGCATCGTCACACGTGTAAAGAGCCGTTGTGGGGTTTTTTCATTAAGCCGTGATGAAGCACAGACACTGGATGTAAATGAGGCAGATGCCGTGCATGACACTCAGCAATTAGTGGATTCTCTGGAAGCTCCTGAGGTCACATTCCTGCTCTGACGCACTGAGTGTGTGTGTGTCCTGTAGTTAACTCAGCTCGTTTTGAAGTCGTGTGATTTTCCACCTGTTTAGAATAAAGGGCGGACATGTTGATTTTAGCGCCTGATGTTTGTCACATCTGCATCATTAGTCAGGACCCCTCCCCAGGTCAAATTACTGCTTTGTTTTCTGCATTTTTCCAGCTGATTATTTTGTGGATTTCCTGCAGAGAGAAAATATCTTTTCCTTTCTTTGTCCTCACAGAGGGAGAAGAGCAGTGATGTCGTGGTTGGAGGAAGCAGCGCCGGCAGCGGTTCGATAGTCGCCACTGGCAGCAGCAGCAGCGCCGGCAGCGGCTGTGTCGGCATTGTGACGTCCGTCGGAGCCACGTCGGCCTCCAGCAGCGCCATGGCCTCCTCTTTGAGCTCCAGCCTGACCCTGGAGGTCACGGGGGTCACATGGGGGAGGAGCCCAGCGACCTGGAGGAGCTAGAGCAGTTCGCTCGAACCTTCAAACAGCGACGCATCAAACTGGGATTCACACAGGTGAGAGACAGAGGTGATGAGAGGAGGGGTCACAGGTGTGTGTGTGTGTGTGTTAGTTTGCTGACATGTTTGTGTGTTTCCATCAGGGAGACGTTGGCGTGGCGATGGGAAAACTCTACGGCAACGACTTCAGTCAGACGACCATCTCCCGCTTCGAGGCGCTGAACCTGAGCTTCAAGAACATGTGCAAACTGAAGCCGCTGCTGGAGAAGTGGCTGAGTGACGCAGGTGAGTGAGACACACCTGCACCTGATCACACCAGGTGAACTCCACCTGCACCTGATCACACCAGGTGACCTCCACCTGCACATAAAGACAAACATCATGTAAACAGAGTCTTTATTCATTTTATGTTTTATATTTTAACATTATAGAAATTTGTCTTGTTTTTGTTTTTAAAACACAGATGAACTGATTTTATTTTTTACAGGGACAGAGTGGAATTAGATCGAAAGCTCATTTGCATATCTTGCTCCTGCACAGGTCGACACAGAAAACAAGAGAACATGCAAAACCATCCATGAATATGAAAGTAAACATTAACTCTCCTTCGCCCCCCCTCCCTCCCTCCCTCCTCTCTCCTCCCCCCTCTGACAGAGACCATGGCAGTGGACAACATGCTGCCCAGCCCCTCCTCCATCTCCTCCCCCATGCTGGGGATCGAAGGGTTGCCGGGCCGACGCAGGAAGAAACGCACCAGCATCGAGACCAACGTGCGAGTCGTCCTCGAGCGAAACTTCAGCACGGTGAGAGACTGCGTTTAAGATTGGTGTCAGTATGTTAAAATAAACAGACTGACGTCACTAAAATATATAAATATATAAACATCAAAGATACAGTATTATTTATAAGTTTTACATTATTATACAGGGCAGAGTACGGAAGCCCTGAGTGGCCAAACTGTCATAACACATCACATCATTTTCTCAAAACTCGAGAGAACAAAACATTTTTTTTGTGATGTAACGACATCATTAATCAGAGACGTGTCAGAGATGTCCGTCACACATTAGGTGTTGATGTGCGTCTCTCTGTATCCATGGAGACGCCCAGGTCCAAGCAGCTGCTCAGCTCTGTAGTTAACGACATCATCAGGCTGAAGCCTCGTTAAAGTGGATATTATATCACATGATATTATATTGGAAGACTTGATGGTGAGTGCCGTCTGTTTCCTCTGCTCCCTGCTCAGAACCAGAAGCCTACCTCTGAAGAGATCCTGCTGATGGCGGAGCAGCTCAACATGGAGAAGGAGGTGATTCGTGTTTGGTTCTGTAACCGCCGGCAGAAAGAGAAACGCATCAACCCGTCCAGCAGCACCACGCCCCCCCTGCCCAGCCAGACCTCGCCCATCGTGACGCACAAAGCCACCTGCTACAGCCCGCACATGGTACAGTCCAGCACCACCTGCACCTGCACCTTCACCCGTGTGTGTGTGTGTGTGTGTGTGTGTGTGTGTGATTGGAGGAGCTGACCTGATATTTTGTCTCTTCCAGATCTCCAGTCAGGGTCTGTCCCAGGTCACCACCAGCCTCAGCACAACAGGTGAGCGGTGACGCCTGTTTGTCTCGTCAGTGAATCATTATTAAAGCTCGCTGTTTCCCAGAGCCCAGAGGTCGGTGACAGCAAGATAAAACCGGTCCTGACATGATGTGTGGGGGTGGGGGCGGTGGGGGCGGTGGGGGTGGGGGGTGGGGGTTGTTTTCTCTCTTTTTTTGATGAAACAATAAAAAAAAGGAAAAATGAAAAGTTTAAGAAATGGTTTCTGTCAGACAGAGACTGAAATAGAAAAACAATGATGTCTTGTTGACATGGATGTGGAAGCACTGGAGTTGTTGTTTACCTCCATGATGAGTCGTCATGGTGACTGGTGCAGGTGATTTATGGGCCAGGGCTGTACAGGTGTGACAGGTGAGCTGACAGGTCACAAACACGGCCGGGAATTTATTGAGCCAAGGTGGAAAAACTTGTCCCTCTGATTTCAAGAGTAGAGGGCGGAGTCCCGATGAACGCTGTCCCCAAACTGTTGCCGTGGTGATGATCACATCGTGATTTACTGATACATATATATATGTGTGTTACTACATCCTCTTCTTCTTTTTGCAGTCGGCAGTTCGTCACCTTCGGCGCCGTGTCCCATGACCCCCGTCAGCTCGGCCGCAGTCGGCTCCACCTCCTCCTCTGTGACCCCGCCTCCTCATAGCACAGCTAGCCCCGCCCCTCCCGGCCTCGGGGCCCACGGGCTCAACACTGGGTGAGTGACTGGTACTTTTTCTTTCTGTGAAAACCAGAGGCTGCTGCTGATTTTCAGCTCAGACTCAGATCAGAGCAGTAAAAATACAAACAACAGCTTCAAAGGCTCCAATGACAATGATCAGAATCACAAATCACAGAAACAGCTTTTATTACTAACAAGTAGTTATTAACACACGTTGGACCAATGTGTGTTAATAACTAATCTTCTCTCTGGTCTTTAATCAGACTTAAAATCTGTTTTTAAAGAGAGACCTGAGAGCAAGCAGCAAACACAGCCACACAGTCAGGACAGAAGAAAACAAGGAGCTATGGATGAACGTTTGCAAAAGTCACAAAATATATAAAAAAAACCTTTAAAATCTCAGCGTTTGAGTTTATAAAACCTGAAACAGTTAAACCAGAGACGACATCCGGAGGCTTTAACAGTTTATAGATTAATAACATGAGAGGACGAACTCATCATCACAGACAGAGACTGAACGAAGCTGCTCGCTGAAGAGTCGATGGTTCGTTAGACACACACACACACACACACACACACACACATCTGGAAACATCTGTACGAGCTGCTACAGGCAGAAAATATCAGGTGCTGAACTGAAACTGATGAGTGTGTTGACTTTATATTAGTTAATCTAACAACTGTGTGTGTGTATTTCCGTGTGTGTGTGTGTGTGTGTGACTTCACGGTGGATCCACATTCCAGAAACACAATGATGGGAGTAAGCACAGGGATGAACCAGGCCCTCATTGGCAGCAATCCCCTGGCTACCATGCAAGGTGTGTGTGCACAAGTGCGTGTGTGTGTGTGTGTGCAGGCCGTGGCCTCCAGCTCCATGTCACACTCTTCACCAGTCTCTCCATTTTCATTTTCTAAAAAGAGAGCTCTTCTTCTTCTTCTTCCCGTCTCACCCTCGGTCCATTCTTGACTAAAATGAGTTTCCGGTGCCCGACAGCGTTGCCGCGGCGCCCGGCTCCTCCTCAGCACTAAACTTTTCTGAATCACTCAGTGTGATGAAAGATTCAATTTGAGTCTCATACAATGGGCGGCCATTATCCCAGAGTGACAAGAGCCCTCGTGGCGAAGCTTAGTCAGCTTACAGTAAACAGTCCAACAGGCACAATCCGTCCTCCTCAATGCGCCGCCGCCCGTCGCCTCGGAGAGCAGCCGCCTCTTCTCCAAATCAATTAAGCATCACAAATAAGCTCAGCTTTGAATCCGTCACGTGCTCCATCTCCCTATAGCGCCAATTCACGCCGGCCTCTTTTCTCCCGCCGCCGCCGCCGTCCTCGGGGCCCACGAGCCGATGATGGAGGTTACAGTGTGTTAGGGGAAACTGCAGCCGTGGCAACGAGGAAGAAAGAGGAGGATTCAGACGTTTAGAGTCTCGACCTGAAGAGAAGGATTTCTGCTGCCATTCCCTCCAGGGGGCTTCGCACGATGCGTTCAGGTTCACTCCGGAACTCAGACGTCAGCAGGAGTGGCTCAGATGCCTCAGTCTCAGTCCAGCCATCACTTAGTCGATCGACAGGAAACTAATTGGCGGCTTTTTTGATTTTCAAAGTGATGTTTGTTATTTATTGTCTCCTGGTTGTCTTTGTCCTCCGTCACAGTCAGCGTCTTCTGAGACGTTTGGACACGTTGCCTCAGGCTTCAGAAATTAGTGATGGACTTTATCACAGTTTTATAGAGTGGAGGGTTTTCAAAGTGTGTGTGTGTGTGTGTGTGTGTGGGGGGGGCTTCTAATTTCATGGTATCACAACCACAAGATGAAAACTCACAACACAGAGATCAGAAGCAGCCTTATTTTCAAAGATCTTTTTGTGTATTTTTGGCTTTTATTTTGAAAGTGGCGTGAGTGACAGGAAGAGAGAGAGAGAGAGAGAGGGTGATCTGCAGCAAAGGATTGTGGGTCAGACTCGAACTCGTGGCCACAGCAGTTTCTTTAATAGAATCCAGGTCAGTGCACAGGAAGTGGAACAGTTCAAGTTCAATCCAAGAGGGCGGAGACTAATCAGTGAGGTCATAACGAGGAAGAGAGCTCATTAGTGTGAAGGAAGAGTAAGGAGCACACACACGGAGGACGGCGTGACACGTTAGGGTTAGGGGCGGAGCTTATAATCACATCATATTCATTCTGACATCAGACCTGTGTGCGTGTGTGTGCGAGGATAGTAAATAACCATCTTCATCATCATCATCATCATCATCATCATCATCTTTGCTCTGTGCATCATTAAAAACTTTTAATTTCTACTTCCTGTTTAACACAACAAAATAAAAGCCCCATGATTAGCATCCATCAGATTCAGTTGAAACTTTCCTCCTCCTCCTCATCATCATCTTCATCTTCATCATCATCTTCATCACCTCCACATCCAGGTGTCGACTGTTTCCTGTTGTTCCTGATGCGTTCACTGACTTCTCTTTCCTTCTTCTCTCTCTCTGTCCTCTGTTCTTCTCTCTCTTTCTTTAAATTATCTCTCCTTCTTGTCCTCTTCTCCCTCAATTATCACTCTCTCCATCCTTCTCTTCACCTCCACCTCTGCCCTCAATGTGCTCCTCACTTTTTTTTTACTTTTTTATCCCTCTTTCTTTTCTTGTTTTCCACCTTGCTTCTTGACACTTTTTCATTTTGTTTTCATCTCCTCTCTTCCTCATTTCTTCTTGACCTTTGTCTTATCTTTCAATCATCCTACTTTCTCTCCTCCTCTTCCCTTTTCCTCTTGCTCCCCTCCTCCTTTCTCTCCTCCTCTTGCTCCCCACCTCCTTCCTCTCCTCTTCCTTTCCTTCTCTCCCTCTCCTCACCCATTCCTCTGTTTCCTCTCCTCATTCTTTTCCTCTCCTCTTTGTCTCCTTATTCTCCTTCCTCTCCTTATCTTCCCCTCCCCCTCTCCTCTTCCTCCTCTCCTCCCGTTTCTCTCCTCCTCCTCCTCCTCCTCCTCCTCCTCAGCCTTGGCAGCCAGCACTGGTCAGCTGCCCATCTCCAGCCTTGAGGGAGGAGCAGGTCACTTGCTTCTGGGTGGACCTGGGGGTCCCGCATCCCTCCGCCCCTCCCTCTTCCTCAACCGTCCCACCCTCCTCCCCATGGTGACCGGCTCCATGGCGACAGCCTCTCCACCCGCCATGGGACTGGTCAGCAGCAGCGGCGGCGGCAGCGGTGGGTGTGGCCCAAGGCCGTCCTTCTCTCAGTCTCAGCCGCCCGGCGCCACCGACCTCATGAGCCCGACCTCGTGTCCCGAGGAGTCGGTCTCTCCCTGTTCGAGCCCCGCCTCCTTCTGTTCTTTCAGCGAAGCCTCGCCACCGCCCCTGGGAGGGGCCATGGCAGAGTGATCCCTGATTGACAGCCAAAGCATCCTATCAGAGGAGGACAAGGAGGAGGAGGAGGAGGAGGAGCGAGCAGCGTGTTAAAGGAGCTTTATTAAAATCTAAATTTACAACCTCGCCTTTCAACCAAAGCCATCTCTCTGTCTGATCCATGTGAGTCGTCTCTGTGCGTCTCCTCGCCGCCGTCGCCCGAAGCCAAAAAGTACACAAAGACGGACGAGTGGAGGACGCACAGAGAGAGAGAGGGAGAGCGAGCATGGAGAGGATAGAGAGAACTGCAGAGCAGAAGGGAAGAAATCTGAAACCAAATAATGATCTACAGCTGGAGAGGTGGCACCGAGGAGCGAACACCACGCTGAAAGGAAGAAGAGGAAGAGAAAAAAAAGAGCCGTGGATGAGGGCAGGGATGAGAAGTGAAAGTGTGTGTGAGCGACGGGAGGCAGAGAGAAGAGACTTGTCTAACAAGCTCAGACGGTTTAAGGAGGGAAGGCGGCTGCAACCAAATGAAAAGATAAAAAGAAAAGATGCTCGAAGAGAAACACACACCTACAAAGAAACGAAAAACCAAAATCTCCAAATACCAAAAACTGAAAACCAAAAAAAGAACAAAAGAACAATAAACGGAGAGAAAAGCTTTAGTTCAAAAAGACTCTTACATCCTGATCTGTCCAGGATCCGTTCAGCACGTCACTCGACTTCATGCCAAACACTATGTCTTTTTTTTTCATTTCCACTCGACTTTTATTTTTCTATTAATCATTGAACAAACTCACTCAGTTTGATGTTTTACAGCTGATCCCACATGCAGGGTGTCGACCTACCTCTCTCTCTCTTTACAGCTTTACCACCATCAGTCTACCTTTTCATTACCACACAAGTGTTTGTTTGTTTTCCTCGGCCTGGCGCTGCAGACGGGTGGAGTTTACTACTGTAACTATAACTATAGTCGTCAGGTAAGATGCCAAATCCACCCACACTGCAGTGTAAATAGGACTCCACCCAAAGAACGGACGAAGCCGGACGTGACCCATCGATCCAGGTTTTAAAGATTATTTCCATCTCTTTTCCATCATCATCATCATCATCATCGTCGTTGTCGTGTCTTTAATGTTGCTCAAACCAAAGTACACACACCTGACAGTGTTCATCCTGCAGAGGACAACACACACACACACACAGGAGTTTGTTGTTTTTTTTATGTGTGTGTGTTATTTACCCTCTTTCATTTATTTATTTACTATCACTCCATCCATCGCTCCATCGTCATGTCATATTTCCAGACTGCTCATCCTCCTCCACCAGACCAGACAGACAGTCACTCTTCGATACCAAAGCATCGCCTCTGGCAGCGTCGTCTCTGGATTTCGCCCGGGAGACGAGTGTCCAGACAAAAACCTCAGCAGTGTCAAAGGGAAAACACACACACACACACACACACACACACACACACACACACAAGAAAGAGTCCAAACCAAAAAAAAAAAGAACAAAAGAAAGAGGTGAAGCACCGGCGTTCCCCTTACTGCCCCCAGACCCCTGCCCTCCATCCCTCCCTCCCATCTGCCCCTCTCCTTTGTCTCCAAAGATCAGATCAAAGGGCCAAAATAAAAGAGGAGAAGAAGAAAAAGCAGGAGGAGAAGTAAAGAAGAAGAAGTGGTCAGGAGCTGAGGAGCCAAAGGTTTGAAAAAAAAAAAAAAAAAGCTGCAGGGGGAGGAAAAGAAGAAGAGGAGGAGCAGGAGGAGGTGCGCTCAGAGCAGCGGACCAAAAAACCAAAAAGTAACCCAAAACCAAAAGCTACTACTACTGCTACTAATGAACGAGTGACTGAACTGAAACCAAACCAAATACAAACAAAGAGGGGGAGGAGGAGGAGGAGGAGGAGGAGGGCGAGGGGAGGAAGGCCCTGTCTGTCTGTCCGTCTTTAACTGTGCTGTTTGCTGTTTCCTGTATCGACAGACGGAAATCGCTCCCTCCCTCCATCCCTCCATCCCTCCATCCCTCCATCCCTCCCTCCGCCGGAGACCTCGGCTTTGTTCTCGCTTTGTTTTTTCCTGGATGGATAAAATCTGGAGTAACCTCAACACAAACTGACTGAGAGTATATATATTTTTGTTTTTGCTTTCCATAGTGTGTCTGTGACTGATGTATGGATTTGTCTCATTGCTTTCTACTTATTACGCGGCGGGAAGGATGGAGGGAGGGAGGGAGGGCAGGGAGGACAGGGGCGGGGCTTGTCAGGGCAAGGGGGCGGGGCCGGGTGGGAGAGGTAGGTACTGTAGGCTGGTTGGTGGGTTTCATATCTTCTTGTCTCTTCGGTTGTGCTCTGGGTTTTTATTTTTGTTTACATTTTGGAGATAACTGTGAAAATGTAGCTTCCAGAACGATGATGGAAAAAAAAACAAAAAAACAGCGTTTTAGTTCCGAATGTCGTGAAAAAGCCAAAACTGAAAAACCAAAAGCAAAACTTTTTAGACACACAACCAAATAGAACAAACAAAACCAATGCACAAAGCTGTACGAGTGGAAGTGTGTGTGTGTGAGTGTGTGAGTGTGTGAGGGTGTGTGTTAAAGTTAATTCTCTTGCATACAAACCAAACAGTAAAAAAAAACACACACAACACATTCTGTCACTTAAACACATCAGACAAAACAACACGAGTCACTTCGCATTTCAGGCGGTTTAAAGCCGAACTCTGCTCGTTTTCAACCTGCAGTGACAACATGTGATTCACACACACACACACACACACACACACACACACACCGGAGGCAGAGAAACCCTGTGGATCAGCAGGCTACATGTGAAACACGTGTGTTCGTGTTACAAAGTCAGAATTTTTCAAAACAACAAAAATATTTTCA
The DNA here is from genome assembly GCA_021432705.1 of Caranx ignobilis. NCBI lineage: Eukaryota > Metazoa > Chordata > Actinopteri > Carangiformes > Carangidae > Caranx > Caranx ignobilis. Next base: position 1,329,887 of record MU269992.1, read on the forward strand.
CATGTTTTTCCATTTTTTTTCCAGCCAAAAACCGACCCAGGTTGAAACCAAACAGAGTTTTTAGCTTTAACATCAACAGACACTGGTAACCAATGGCAACCAATGATGAAGATGATATGCGGGGGGGGGGTAGAGGGAATGTATCCATTAGTTCTCATAGGTTTTGTAGGGGAAATGATAATATATGTTGACCTGCTCTTACTTGTTGCTGATGTATAAAAAGGCTGGGACTATTATCCTCTGATGATGATGATGATGATGATGATGATGACGACCGAAGACGACGACTTGATTTAAGAACCAAAAGCTTTAAAACTCTTTATCTCTCACGGGCTCTTTGTTGGAAAAAAATATTTGTATTTATTGTATAAGGGAGGTGTGTGTGTGTGCTTTTTCTGGGGGGGGACGGGGTTTTTTTGGGGGAGGGGGAGAAATGGTCCGTTTGTATTTTATGAACTTCTTTGTCTCTCATGTTGTTTGTTTATTTATTGGTTCTTTATTTATGTATTTATTGGATTCTATTTAAGTCTTTCTGGATCTTTGTAATAGTTTTTTCAGGGGCTGTTGTGAGGCTTGTATCTGCAGAGAGAGGGGGCAGTAAGAGGGCGGGGGGTCGGGGTGGGGGGCAGATCAAGACAAGAAGAGAAGAAGAAGCCAAACGAATGTTTCAAAGCAAAACCAAACATAAAGAGAGAGAGAGAGAGAGAGCAGGGAAATCGAGGCAGAGGGAAGTGATGTCTAATGAAGTCCAACAGAAGTGTGTGTGTGTGTGTGTGTGTGTGTGTGTGTTATAATCTTCAGTCAGTGAGGTTCCCTCTGGTTTTGATAGTTTGAACGTCTCAGTTGGGGTCGTGGTGGCGTTAGCTGGACGTGTGCCTGCAGCTGTGAGCAGGTTGAACCACATCAGTTGGAACAATGAGAACGTTTCAGGCCTTTAATGAAAGACTCTGTCGAAGCTGCAGCTGCAGCTGCTGCAGCTGTTACAGCTGTTACACCTTGTACAGCTGTTACAGCTGTTACAGCTGTTACACCTTGTACAGCTGTTACAGCTGGGAGTCTTTACGAGGTCTTCGCACCTGGACCTGAAGCTGCCTGTGATCTGACGCCTTCAGGTTCCCACATGTTTTATGTGGTTTCGGTCTGAGCCTCTGACGGACTGTCACACCTCAGTGCTGAGAGCTGTCCCATGATGCTTCACTGTAGGGATGGTGTTGTTGCCAAGGAGACCCTGGTGTTTGGAGCTGTTGTCTCATCAGACCTGAGATTATTTTGTTCCTGTAACTCAGAGCGGCTTCATCTATCTAACCTCCCCACCTTAAAGGCCTGGTTGATGGAGAGCTGCTGCTGAGACGGACGTCCTTCTGAAGCTCTGCTACCGTGACCTCCTGGTTCTTGGTCCAGGTGGCTCCAGCCGTCCTCTTCTTCTCTGTCTCTATCACAGAGGTGGCAGAGCTCCAGGGAACAGTCAGAGCTTTAGAAATAGTTGGACAGTCTTGTCCTGACGTGCTGTGTGAATTGTTGGACCTTTTTAAACCAGGTCGGGTCACTTTTGTTCGACCACAGATGGACTTAAATCAAGTTCTAGTGCATCAACCCAACAGGAAGTAAAAGTAGTTTTTGGTTTTTAAAGATCTAAAGTTGGTGGTTTCTGTTTTATGTTTGGTCACTGGAATGTGAACTCATCTGACTGAAGTGTTTTACACACACACACACACACAGTGCAAACTGGTTCAACTGGTCTGTGTTTGACACGACTGTCAGTCTCTTTCCTCTGCTGGCGCCTCGTCCTCTCTGAACACTGACTGTAACTCATACCTCTGACACTCTGATGAAAACCAAATAGATTTTCAAGCTTTAATGACAAGAAGAAAAAAAAACAGACGTGACTTGTCTGAACTCAGGAGTGAGGGGTGTGGAACTGGCCCTGCAGCGAGTTCATGACATCTGATGAAGGAGAAACAAACCAGTCGTTGTTCATATGGCTTTAAACAACACCTGCAGAACACACACACACACACACACACACACACACCGGCGTCCTCTCCTGTTCACTGTGTGTGGCGTTCAGGGACCTCCTGCTGAGGAGTGCGGCTGTGTTTTGCAGAAAGAGGGGTGTGTGTGTGTGTGTGTGTGTTCATCATCACTGCTGTTGGACAAAACACATTTGACTTCTTTTATCGTCACTCGCTGATAAACTGGAGAGTCGAGCTTCAAACCTGTCGTTAAATTGATATAAAAAAAAAAAAGACAAATTTATATTTTTAATATTCGGGTTGAGTGCCTGTGTGTGTGTGTGTGTGTGTGTGTGTGTGTGTGTGTGTCCAGCAGCAGTTTGTCTCTGATCAACATGTGTGCCTGTGGAGTGGGACTCAGCTGTGGTGGACAGAGAATGATACCAAAGTTAAAACCACCACAGTGAGACACAACACAACACACACTTCACACACAGCACACACTTCACACACTCACAGTGATTCCATGTGTATATAAACATTCAGGATTCTTGTTAGGGACTGCAACTGATAAAATAAAGGATCTCCAGCGCCTGACGTGTCAGATGATAAGAGCTCTTCAGGCCTCGACAGGTTTTTTTGCTTTTGTTTTTTTACTCTTCTTCTTCTTCTTCTTCTGTGGCTGTGAATGTTAATTTTACTACTCTGCTCCACTTCCCAAGTCACCATGAAATATAAAAGACTCTTTTCTGTTTTGGCCTTGACAAAACAAAATGTCAAAGAAAAAAGAACCTAATAATAACAGATGGAGTGGGAAACAGAGAAATACCTTCAGTTGATGTGGTTCACACCCCCCCCCCCCCCACCCCCTCCTGCGTTATTGTTAATTTATTTAGGAGAAATTTAAAAAGAAGTGTTTCTCTCTTTCTTCTATTTTTTCTACAATGCAGCTTAAATCCAAAGGTTAAGAGGACGGCAAAGATAGATTTTACTGCTAAAGAAAAAAAAACCTCAATAGTGAAAACCAAAGAGTTCCACTGTTTCTTCTCACCTTGATTTTCTTTTTTATCCACGTTGTACAACTCCCACCTTTTTACGATGGCTCCAAAAGTGTTCTTTACTATAGCCTGATGATGATGATGATGATGATGATGCTGATGCTGGTGGTGGTGATGATGAACATAAAAGATGAAACAAACACTGCTCTGTAAGCTTTACTATCTGTTCTTCGGGTCCTTTTTCTGTTGTTTTTGGAGTATGCTTACGATCCGGCTCTGTCTGTCTGAGTTGATTCTATAACCTGATTCTGTTGGAAAAAAAAAAAACGACGTTTGGGTTTTGAAACTGTTCGACTGTCCCTTAACTCATCGCTATCTGTGTGCCTGTTGTTTTGGGGGCCAGGGAAACGGGGACAAAAACAAACCTGTAAGTGTTAGGAATAAAGTGCGAATTTAGACCAAAGTCATCGCCCGTGTCTTTGTCCGTGTTCTTTTCACTTATTATGTGTCTCTGTGTCCGTATGTCCCACTGTCATGAACGCACCATCTCAGTAACCTTGGAAACTTGCCCTTAAGGATGAATTGATGAGATTTTAATCGTCAAAGGTCAAAGGTCAGCGTGACCTCACAAAACATGTTTGTAGCCATTTTTTCCGATCTGTCTATCCATTGTATTTATATATGAATATGAACAAGAATATGGTGGACAAAGGTCAAAGGTCAGAACAGAACTTCACTGCTAATTACAACACATTTTAAACAAAGGTCAAATTGTCGTGTTTGACGTTTGTTTGAAATGTAAATGAAATGATGTTGTTTTATGTCCATGGGGTCAAAGGTCAGCTTCACTGTGACCTCTGGCCATTTTTACCGTGAATCTGACCACGGTCCATGTTCATAGCAGCTTTGGTTGGAGGTCGAAGGCTGAACTTTTGTTTGTTTGTTGTTTGTTGCTTTGTAAGGCCACTGTCAGTTGGCGCCTTGTCTTCTCATCCGTCCGTCACAGTCTCACAGACACGACGTCGCAGTGACATTGTCAAATTTAGCACAAACCTTCTCTGAGGAATGACCTCATCACATAATGGTGGACTGAGGTCAAAGGTCACAATGAAGCACAAAACACTCTGAAGTTTAAGCCGGTTGGTAAAACACTGAGGTGACAGTTAAAATGCCAACTCTGAACTTCGATCAGGTCGCCATGGTTACAATTAGGACCCGACCCCAAACACACATTTCGGCATCGATCCTCAAATATGGCTCAAACACGTTTTACAGTTTAACAATCAATAACTTTGATTATTGCAGACGTGCTCAGCTCAGCTCTGTTGTTTCCACCTGGAGTTTGTAAAAGTCTTTTCTGCGGCTTCGACCGGAGTCGCCTGAGAGGAAAACGTTTCGTCCTCCAAACACAAAAGAGCTGAAGCAGCTTCAGACGCTGTGAATGTGGTGAATGATAAGAAGCTCTCGAAGATGAAAAAAAGCTGCTGACGGAGGAGAAACATTGACACTCTCTCAGAGAGCAGGTGGAACAAACAGGTGTGTGTGTGTGTGTGTGTGTGTGTGTGTGTGGAGACTTTGTATTGTCTGTGATGTGATTGGTTTAAAGCTGTGAGTGTGTTGCAGTGGAGCTGAGCTGTGAAGTGGAAACAGGTCTGAGTTTGTCGACGATGAATATTCTCCTCCGTGTTCATTGTTCAGCAGCACATTCATGTTGTTGTGTTTCCTCCACTGTGCGAACACACACACTTGACTTGTACTACAAAATCAATTCCTGTGTGTCTCATTGAAATGAGGAGGAGGAGGAGGAGGAAGAGTTCAGCTGCAACATGTTTCCTCTTTTTTTTACTTTAAAACAACAAGACGAGAATAAAACTGAGACATTTTCAACCAGAGTAGTGAACAAAGAGACAGTGATGGAGGGATGGATGAATAGATGGATAGATAGAAGATTCTGTTGTGTTTATGAGCTGATCTGGAGTCAGTTGGTTCCTCCTGTCACAGTTCAGCCCCCCCCCCCTCTCTCTCTGTGGCCACCTTTAAGATCACATCACTCATCCTGTGTTTTCTGTGAACCTGAGCCTCTGATGTCTCAGTGTTCAGCTTCAGCTGCAGCTGTGGTTGGACACCAGAGGAGACCACATGGAGCTCCTGCAGCGACATAATGATGCTGCTATTGGTCCTGGGTGGTTCACATCTGGGTGGCCTGATGTGTGTGTGTCCCTGTGTGTGTGTGTGTGTGTGTGTGTGTGTTTCCAGTCAGTCCCCGTCTCTCTCTCTTCTGGGAATGAACCCACAGGTCCCTAAAGAGCAGATTAACTCTCTCTCGCTCTGTGTGTTTGTGTGTGTGTGTGTAAACCATGAATGAATGTCTGTGTTTTCTTCTTTACACACTCGCTGTGCCAGAGATGAAGTAGTGAGTGAGTGTGAGCAGGTGTGAAGCAGCATCAGTGACTCAACAGTCACTCTCTATACTGATAACAGTGAACTTGAAAACCTTCTGCCATTGTTGTTTCTGTTATTGTCTAAATCTGACTGGAGGCTCTGACCACATGAAGGTGTTTGAAGTTGTAGTTGACCCTTAAATCCACCGGGTGGTGCTGTCTCACTATAAACAGATCAATACTGGGACCAGGATCGGGATCAGGACCAGGATCAGGTCTCCTCGAGGTCTTTGTTGTTTCTATAGAGTAAAGATGTAAATGTGGTGAACAGTTGTTATTCTGTACTTTACTGTGAACACACGGACAGTTTGAAGTGTGAGCACCAGTTTGATCTGAGATCAGTTCAGAGTGAGGATGAGGAGGAAGAGGAAGCAGCTCGGTGACGAGTCTGTGTCCTCTGTTTCAGGATTTGAACCAGAGCTGAAGACAAACAGTGGAGTGATGTTCTGACATGTTTATATCAGAAAACAAGCACACAGTGCACCGACCTGTTGCAGCTCTCAGCGTGTGTGTGTGTGTGTGTGTGTGTGTGTGTGTGTAAATGAGCTTCCACCTTGTTTTGAATGAGCAGTGGTTTTACAGCCGTGTTGGCGTGTTTTGCTTCACCTCACATGTAAATTCTGGCTCCACAGTTAAACTGTCTGTCACACACACACACACACACAACTAGTCCAAACACGTCACACTGGTTTGACTTACTGAACATTAGATGGCTGAGTAAACACTCTTTCTTATTGGTTCAGTCAATTATGTTTATTTGTAAAGGAAACCACCATATCTTTTATGATTGACTCATAAATAGTCAGATGATTATTGAGTCTGCAGGAGCCTGTGAGGATGTGTGACATCAGGAGGAGGAGGAAGAAGAACACATGGAAGAAGTAGAAGAAGAAGAACGCATGGAAGTAATAGTAGAAGAAGAAGTGCAGTGGAGTAAAAAGTTGACCACATTACCAGGTGACAGCTTTATTAGAGTGTATTACAGAGTTTATCAACGTGACTCATTACAGAGCAGTTCCACTATCAGCTGCATAAGCTCATTATTTCACGTTCAGTTTGTAGGTGTAACATCTAAACGAGTCATTTAGTCAGTGAGGAGCTCTTTGGTTCCTACCTGGCAGTTGTTTCAGGGGGGACAGGTGAGGATGTGACAGTGTGTTGGATGCACATGTGCTGCTGGTGGAGACGTCAGTGTTCAGCGTCACAGTGAATGTAGTGATCGACGCAGATCAAACCTGGAGCCGCAGGAGAGACGCAGTAAAACCTTCTCAGCGCTTCACTGGTGCATGAGCCGTCAGATCAGGGGTTTCCCCTGCAGACTGTCAGGATGGATGAATTGGGTGTGACCTCCTCCTCCTCCTCCTCCTCCTCCTCCTCCTCCTCCTCCTTCCTCCTCCACATGGCTACAGGCCTGAAGTGTAAAAACACCGGAGCCTCCACGACACCACATCTGCTCCTGACGTACGACTGTCTCCCATAGTCCAGACACCTCCAGACACAACGTCCTCTGGTAACCGCGGTGATGCAGACAGTCGCTCTGTAGCTATAGAAACCAGACTGTGTGCCCTGGGTGTGTGGTAGGTGGCCCGGCTGCTTGCTTGCGGTCGGGCCCGAGCGGCTGGTTGGTTTCTTGGCGCAGAGTGAGGCTGGCTAATCACCGCAGCCCTGGTGTGATGTCTGTTACCATCACAGGCTCTGACAGGAGCCAAGAGGAGCAGGACTCCTCTGCATATTGCTGAGCCTATAGGCTGCTCCCTCCCGCCCTCACCCGCCCTCCCCCTCTTAACCAGCCCCAGCCAAACCTACACAAACACTGTACCAGCCAATCTCAACCCATCTCAGACAAACTCAGTCTCAATCCAAACCCATCCAAGCGTAACTGTGTGCAGCCAAGCCCACCACACTCCACCCTGCCCTCACCCGACATCTGATATTTTATACTGGAGACATGGCACTGGAGACCAGAGCAACTTAGAACTGCAAACAGTGGAAGAAATCATCATAATTGTAGGCGGCAGCACGGTCTTGTGGGTAGAGGGAGCGTCTTGCAGCTTAAAGGTCACAGACTTGATCATATCGACAACCGATTTGTCTGTCAGTCGACTGTCAAAGTGTTTTAGCCCCGACTCTCAACCGCAAACCACCCGGTCTTAGTAACTGCGGAGTGAAGAGGCAGCGACGAGCCAAAACCATACATCACAAATTATTTCCATGTATGAAACACAATCACTCAAATACACATAACTAGAAAATGATAGAGAGGTTTCATCCTCAGAGAGGAGGGGAAACTTTCTCTGTGATGCAATCTTTCAGTTTCTATTTCAGGATTTTTCAGGTTTTCGTGGCACAGGCCTGAAAAAGTCTGCGTTCAGTGTTTTTATTCAGCCACAGACGAAGCAGAATCAGCTTCATCACCTTCACAGGTACAGACGAGTGAGGACGTACAGCAGGGGCCTCACATGCGTGTACAGTACAAGACAGTAGACTACACATGTCAGGCTAAATATATACATTACAGTCAAACAATAAAGACAGGGAGGATGAGGGGGGGGGGGGGGGGGGACACGGCTGCTGAGGCTCAGATCTGTTTTCATGTCAGTGAGACTCGTAGAAAAGGAAACGGGACAAAGTGACAAAGACCAGGGTCAAACAGACACGAGAGCGAGAAGGCGTAGGAAAGGAAGTGAAGGAGGGGAGAGAAAGTAAAACTTAAAAAAGTTTTTTTTAAACTTGTAATGGAGATGAGAGTCGCAGCAGGAAAAAGCTCCACACTCCTGCAGCTTCACGTCCAAGCCACAGACGTTTAGATCAACAACACTGAAGCAAATCTGAGCACCTGGTTAGTGTTTTCATTGGCCTGTCACCGTGTCCACTTTTACATACTTCTCTGTCTCTGCTGTCAACAGACAGTAAAGTCCTATGAATGAAGCTCTGTGAGACTCTCGCAGGCAAAGCGCCTGTTAGCATTGCTACTGCTGCTAAATTAAATTTTACTTTTGATTCAGTTTGTTGGGGCTGATTTACAGTCAGCACCGCAGCGAGATGAGGCAGCCCAGGAAGAGTTTAGTCCAAAAATCATGTCAGTACCACAAATCTGCTTCATCGTTAGGACTTAATTCACTTATTTAATCAAACTTCTCACATTTTACATCTCGATACGTCTGTATCTTTCTATTGCTGTGCTTCTGATAAGTTTGTGCATAGGTTACATACTTTCCTTGTCACCCACCTGAAAGCACTTTGGATTAAAGTTGTGTTAGTGTTTCATGACAAAAACAGGACGTGTAAGGTTTAGGTGGCTGATCTGGATGTGGAGGCACTCGTGCAGATTGCATGACCTGTAGCCTGTTGCATGAACAGGATGTGCCTCGTATTAAACACAGCACAGCGTTCACTTCGTCATAAAAGGAGAGTGTGTTTTGATTTTAATCCCGTCAGACAGAAACATGTCTCCAGTGTGATGGTAATCTGTTTAATGTATAAGTAAGCTGCGTTTGGCCGTGACCACTTCACAGGACCATGGGCTGATTCAACTGTGGGTTTGTGTGTGTTGTCTTGTTTTAGACTTTATTGAATTTGCCTTTAAACTTTCAAGTTGTGCTAACTGAGTTTTGGGGCAAGGTTCAAATCGTGGTGGCTGGGGTTGAGGAAGTCTGATCCTGATCCTGATAAGAGGGTGATGTAAAAATAGTTCTGGCGTCTTGTCCGTCTCCATCTGTGTCCAAAAGTGTCACACACACACAAACTGAGACACGGTTGGTAAATTAAATTAGCACTGTCTAGTTTGGTCCTGGCTTTGGTCCTCATCCCGGGTCTGCTATGGCCCCAGCTCCAGTGGTCCTGGTCCTGGTCCTGGTCCTGGCCCTGTCCCATTCCTATCACAGCATCTGGACCCTTTCAGTCTCTCACACTCACTCACTTACACCTGACATTGTTCAGGTCAGTCAGGGTTCAGGGCCTGAGAGGTGGAAGGGAACTGGGCCCTTGTGTCCCTGGCCTGGTCCAGCATGTTAATGGCTGAGTTCTGGTCCGGTCTCTTACAGACCAAAGACTGTATAAGACGTTTTGCAAGAGTTGGCAAAGAACAAAGTCATTAAAATTTGCACTAACATGCTCATTTCTTTTCGTGCGTTCTCTTTCGCCCTCTAGTGGCTGGAAATCAATTAATTTGCCTTTAAAGAAGGAATGTGGCTCCTTTGAGCAGTGGAGATGGCGAACCGGTTTTATTTTGACATGTGACACGTCCCCGAAGGCCACGGGACGTGACCAGGCCCGAGAAGATCAAACATGTTCCCGAGGGGGCTGTCCCAAGTCATTCTGGGAAATGTAGGACGTCGAGGAAGCGAGCAGGCAGCAGCGCAGCACAGACGGACTGCAGATCTTACTTTCACATAGGAGCAGGGTGTTTCTATATTGATAGCGTTGACAGAGCAGTCTGGGTATTCGGGGAGTGTAATATGGGAGGAAGCGGCGCTCGGTGCCAATTGGAATAGGAAGAGGGAGTTCCTCCAGAGACAGACAGAGGAGACTGTTAACACATACACACCGAGCTCTATATAGACTGACACCGTTCCACACATACCTTACACTCTGTCTGACTGACTGCAGGCCTGACTGCAGGCCGCTCCACCCCCAGCCTCCACCACCACCCTTCAACTCTCCTGCTTCTCTTCTTCCCCCTCTTTCCCCTTCTCCCCCTTCTTTCCATCTTGCCAACTCACACTTCTTTCCTTCACTCATTTATCCCTCTTGTCTTCGCCTCTCGGGTTTCCCTTACTCATGCCCCCCCCCCTTCTCTCTCTCTCCATTACAGACTTGGCACAAGGCCGCAAATAGGTCAAATATAACTCTCACATTCCTCTCTGCAGTCACTCTTCCTCTCCAAGGACTGACTGCGGCCTCACACTATCTCCCTCCACATTAAAGGATTTACTGAATGTGATTCCTCCGTCTCCTTGTCTTGTTCCTAATTAAATGCTCACTTTTTATTTTTTTTCCAGCTTCCCCCCCCGCTCGCCCCGGCGGTCGGTGGGACTGCGATTCTCTCTGTCTCCCTCCCGTACAGTTCATTATGCAGAGCAATAGTCTGCAGCGGTTTTCGTTAATGATGAAACTATTGAGCGAGCACAATATAAACTCAAGTGGCAATCACTTTGTAAGTTAGGACGAGGGTGCGTGGGACAGACTCATATTATGCACAAAGTGAGCTGAGTGTTCGCTCCTGATTTCAAGTGCAGTTGTATTTTTCATAAAAGGTCCGTTCACCTGGGTTAACACAAAACATATTCTCACCTGTAAACCAGGCGCTTCACACTGTACCTGTGACAAGACTGATGCACGACTCCAGCTGACACGGACTGCTCAGACACCACACAGTGTGGTGACACTTTACACACTATTATTGATACTTCTTGGTGCATATATCAGATGATGAACACGACTGGGAGGCACGTGGTCAGTGCTGTTAATGGATGTTTTTACTTTTATTTTGAAAGTGGCAGTGGGAAGGGAAGTCAAGGGGTGAGATACTGCACAGGGCCACAGGTTGGACTTGAACCTGTGACCCTCCATCACATGTTGTTTTCTCTGTGTTTGCAGCTCATGTTTTTAGTGAGTGTGTTTGTTTGTTTGTTTGTTTGTTTGTTTGCGTGTGTCGTCCTGTGAGCTGCTGCAGTGTGTCGTCTCCACGATGGAGGGCAGATAAACACCACAGTGAACAAATACCACTAGAGGTCAGTGATCACAGGAGTTTTCTGAGTAAATTAACCCTTAAAATCCCGACAATGACAAAAACAAAACCAGCTGACAGCACAAATACTCAGGCTGTGAACAGGGTTAAAGCGTCACTCATCAAACCTGTGATCGACTACGCGCTCTGACACCTGTCCATCCTCACAGGTGTGTGATTCTGGCTCTTTGACTTCAACAACCTCAGGTGTCTCCAGTCAGACACTAACACTCAGTTCAGTATCAGGCTGCTTGTTTACTTTTTGCACCGTGTGATGGTTGTTGTTCATCATTCAGATTCCAGATAAAGTTTGAAGGGCGGGTGGAGGTGTGGAGGAGGAGGAGGAGGAGGGGGAGGAGGAGGAGGGGAGGGGGGGTGTTGTCTTCCCTGAAATTCAAATGAGCCTAAAAATGTCTCCTGTCACCTTCTGTAGCCTCATAACAAGCCAATGGAAATAGCTCTGCCACCCTTCTTTCTTTCTTTCTTTCTTTCTTTCTTTCTTTTTGTCTTTCTTTCTTTCTTTCCTCTGTACGTTTGTTTTCCTTTTCAGGAACCCGCTCTCTCCTCCCCCTCAACCTTCCCCTTTTTACCCCCTCTTTTCTCTCACTTTCTCTCTTTCCTCCTCCTCCCCCTCCATTTCTTCCATGATGGTCTCATCCTCCCTTCTTTCCCTCCATTTGTGTCCTCTTCTTCTTCTTCTTCTTCTTCTCCTCCTCGGCACAGCAGCGCGTTAATCCCATTACACATGTGTGAATACCAGCTGGAGGAGAGAGGGGGGGGGCACAGAAAATAGAGAAGGGGGAGAGAAGGGGGGGGCAGAGAGGGGAACAGAGAGTGTTTGTGTCCAAGTGTGAGTGACTACAACACGACTGTGTCTGCGCCTGATGTAAAACCCCCTAATGTAATGTAGTGAGGATTACGGTAACATACTGTAATGCATTAGCAGGAGGTGTCATGTAGGAGGTTTTCAGTTTTCAGCTCAGAGCTTCAGAGCGCTGCAGGAGGAGGACGACGTCCTACAGGCCTCAGGCAAACACACACGTTTATAATAAAGGTTTTTATTTAAGGTTTGACTTACAGAGTGTTAAATAATGTCTGTAGGCACCAGCTGGCAAGGTTTCTGAACAGGATAACACTTAGAGAGGTGTGTTTGGTTTTTAAATGCACAAGACCTGTTGAGGGATCAATCGATCAATCAATCAATCTGTATCTGATTGGTTTTCAAACAGAAAATAGAAGAAGAAGAAGGAACACGTTGGTCTGGCACAGTCCGGTTTATCTAGAGAACATGAGACGACCTTCAAACCTCGAAAACCAAGCGCTCCTTTTTAGGTTTCTGTAGAAAAAACTGAATCAAAGAAAGAAAAATGAGTTAGTAACTCACCAGGGCCACAAGGAGAGAGAGAGAGAGAGAGAGAGAGAGAGAGAGGTTATAAACAGTTTAATATAGAATGGCCCATTGAAATATGAAGAGTGTAAAGGTGCAGAAGACGTGACGTTGATCACGACACGACTTCAAGCTGCGGCTTTTTATAACAGAAAATATCAAGACATGATGTTTTTATTGATTCTCTTCACTCCTCACCTCTTCGTGCTCCTGTGGTTGTAGTGTTGCAGTGTATGCTGTTATACATCCACGTGTGTTGTGTGTATTGTTTGGATGTCGGATGCAGAAAACTTGTACTAATCTGCTTTACATGTAAAAACACGAGTCATACGAGTACAAGAGCGTTGTCTAAACTGAAAATACTTGAGTAAATGTACTTAGTTACTTGCCATCATGAGAGAACAGCCTCTCGGTGTGAACTCAGTGTTGTGGTGTGTGTGCTGCTGTCGGGGGCTCGTGCAGGATGTCGGCCTAAATGTGCTGTGACCGTCTGAAACCTTTCTGCCTGTATTTTCCGTGCTGTAGTAGCTGCTTGTTTTTGCTTCTGACATGTTTCCCGCTGCCCCCCCCCCCCCACCTCCACCTCCACCCAGCCCCCTCCCTCACTGTGTGTGTGTGTGTGTGGTGTGTGTGATTCAGGGCCCCGGTTGCTGGGATGTCGGTGAGCTGGTGGGGACGTGAGCGAGCGAGCGAGCGAGACAGTGCAGACAGGCCCAATGTGGCTCCTGAAGGGTTCAAGCGCCAAGAAAATAAACAAGCCTTTTGATCACAAAGGGCCCATTCACTCCTCTCTCACTCTCTGCCTCACTCTCTTTCTTTCATTCTTTTTTCTTTCTCTCCCTTTCTCCCCCTCCCCCCTCTCTACTTATCCTTGGTAGTCCTCCTCAGCTCTCCTCTCATGACCTCTAATTTTTTTTTTTTTTACCTCATTTCAAACCCTCTCCACGTGTGTCTCAACCTTCTTCTTCTTCTTCTTCTTCTTCTTCTGTCCTTTCTACACCCTCGGCTCTGTGCTGCTGTTTTGATCAGAGGACAACGGACAGACAGACATCATCTGACCAGCCAGAGGGCAGACAGACAGACAGAGAGAAACACAGACAAGGGCCTCCTTATTCCACAGACATACGGTCATGGTGCGGCGCAGCAGCACGACATGGAAAATGTCCTCATCGCTCCATCTTTAGTGCAAAACAGGAGCAGGGACAAAGTTTCCCCTGCAGCCTCTCTGACTCTGTCACGAGCTCACGAGCCGCCTCGTTTACACTCCACTATCCTCACCGAGTGTGTGTGTGTGTGTGTGTGTTTTTCTTATGCATATATACAGATGGGCTGGTGTGAAAAGGCCTCTCCTCTTACAGTTGTGTTGTCCGCAGTGAGTGAGTGCTGCTGGCTGGCTGTCGGGTGTGGCTCTGTTTTACCATTTGCCCCCTCAGGCCTAGTTTCCATTTTCAAAACACGGCAGATTTGCTGAGATAGAAAACACTTCCCTCTGAAAACACAAACAAAGGCACGAACGGATCTGAAGCTGAAAACTAATAAATACTCGTACGTCTCCACGTCGTCACACGTTTACAGTGAAATTCAGTTTTTAATGGCAACAAAGAACCTAAACTAAGTAGAACAGCAGCTGAGAAACAGCTGAGAAACTCTCAGATAAAAACCAGTTCATTCATGTGCCGATAAATAAATAAATGTTAAATTTTGACAGTTTTGTTGTAAAATTTAAACTTTTGTGTCTAAAAAGTCTTAATTTGAGTAAAATCAGGATAATGAAAGAGAAATGAATGAGAGTGGGCCCATTAATCCTGGTTAAAGTTAGCCCAGTGTTGTATTGATTCTGTATTGACCCACACTCGATACATCTGCCTGATTGATTTGTAGTGATTTGTCACCAAACTCTCTGATCAGAACCCGTCCTCATTCATTAAAACCTGCGCTTCTTCTTCTATTCCTTCATCATTCACCAATCACTGCTGATTGATTGCTCCTGTTTACTGATTAGCCTCATTAGCACCTCAGTAATGAACTGAGAGTGACTCTGCTGATCAATTAGTCCCAATCACTGCGCAATTCACACGTATGGAGTCGTCAGGGCTCCTGCTGAGCTTTTGTCACCGACGCTGCTTTCACATGCAGCCGAGACCACGACACCACAGACCGCATCTGCATCTGCAGCCCCCAGCCAGCAGCAGGGCCAGGACCAGGGTCAGGGCCAGGACCAGGACCAGGACCAGGACCAGACCATTGCTACTGCAGACACTGAAGACCTGTACTATGAATGTTCCTGTGAAACTGAAGTTCCTTATTAATTCCTAATAAAACACAGCTTTTGGACTTTGAGCTGTTGTGAGTGAGCAGGAAAAACATGCATCCAACAAAAAACAACATATTTGCATGTGACATTTGATGGACAGACATGTGTTCTTTTCCTGATCCTTTGGTACGAAGCGTGACACACACATCAGCATCATAATGAAGCTGTTTAAAGGCGGGAAAATCATTATAATGATCCAACAGCACCTGTATTAATGTTAATGACCTTCAACCTTATGACCATCAGATCAGTTGTTAACTGATCCTCTGCTGCTGCTGCTGCCATCTCTGCTGATGCACCTGCAGAAAACTACACTCAGCCACTCATATATGTTGTTTGTCATATTAATTATAATAATTAATTAATATTAACAATAATTATTGGTGGTGACCTTTTGACCTGTAAAAGGCAAATACATCAATGTTCTGTCCTGATTCTGTATCTACTCTGTGCAGGGGTGTGTTGATATTTTATCAGTGGTGACACCATGTATTTGTTTTGTGTTATATCAAAGATGAAGAGACAAGAGTGTGTAAAGTGTAAATCTGGTTTAACAGAACGTTAAAGAACATGTAGATTGGAGTAAGAAGCTCCGCTCTGTAGATGCAGGTTCAGTGGAAACACTTTGTATTTTTTGATTCATACGGTGGCATCTCCCCACCCACACAGGAACGTGTCTGAACAAAACCAGAACGACTACAATTTGCATTATATACATATTATAATGCATATAAAGCTTTTCCAGTAAGACGGCTTCTCTGTGTGTACATGTGAGAGTTTACATCGTTTCTCCACAGGTCGTCATGGTGACCAGGACGGACACAGCAGCAGGCGTCGTTCTCACCTCACTATCCTACCTGAAGGTGTTCGTCCTGACCTGTCCCCAGGTGGAGCGCGAGCCCGGCAACACAGACACTCTGAAACGAACGCAAACACTGGATCTTCAGGTGAAGTTCACTGACGTTAACGATGCAGATGCAGATGCAGATGCAGATGTGGAGCTCACCAGAGACCACATGATGAGATATTGTTGTGATTTGAACAAATGTTCTGTTTATTGTAATGACATATTGTGATATTTTGTCATTTATTAACTTTTTGCAACAGCAAATTTTATCCAAAAGTAAAATTTGCCACCATCTGTTGCAATTTACATAATAAAAGCCCAACTCCTGCTGTTTGTGTACCGAGCATCATATCTTAATACTGCTGCTGATATCGATATTTCTCCACCTATACAAGTTGGCTTAGCCTAGCTTAGCACAAAGACTGGAAACAAAGGGGAACAGCTAGCCTAGCTGTGTCTGAGAGAGGAAATAATCAGCATACACAGCTGTGGAGTGAGTCAGTGAAGGTGTAACAAAGAGAGGAAGCCAGGTGAAGACAGGATGGATGGATGGATGGATGGTGGTGGGTGGGCGAAGAGTAAAGAAGAACTTGAAGAAGGAGAGGAAGTGGAGAGCTCTTAGAGAAGGAGGAGGAGGGATGAAGGAGATGAGGTGTAGGCGAACAGATAGTGGGAGATGTGAGGAGGATGAAGGGCTGAGAGGAGGAGGAGGAGGAGTGTAATGTAAGCAGAGCTCAGGTGTAAGTACCTGCTGGGAAAACGAGTGAAAAGCAGTGAGATGATCTGAAGCACCCTGACTGGAAATCTAACAATCAGTCGACTGATCAGTTTCAGTTTTGAAGGTTTGTAATGAGTAGAAGACACTAGTTTTTAGGTCAAATGAGCTGTTACCACACTCATTAGAAAACACACCGAGACCTGACACAAAGTCACACACACACACCACACACATACACACACACAGCCACTAAAAGGAAAACAAACGACTGATTAAGTGTATAACTGGACATGTAAACGTGTGTGTGCAGTGATAATCAGTGTGATGTCATTTCCTGGTGAGGAAGCATGTTGAGCCATTGAACCAAACTCTGTGTTTTACCAGTAAATGACTCAGGTTTAAGATCTGCTGACTGTGACTGTCAGGCAGGAAAGATGCGTTCAAGATTAGTTTAAGAGCACATCCTGAACTCGAAGATGAAAACTAGTAAACACTTTAAAACCTAGATTGTTCATGTTTTTATCATTATTTTGCATCATACTTCTTTCAGTGATTTAAATGGAACCAGGTGTGAAGGTTAAAGGGGGAAGTGACTGTGTCTATGTATCTTATAATGGGATACTGTATTGATACTTGATCAATAGTTTACATGGGAACAGTGGGTTTGTGTCGTATGTTTGAGCCTCGGACTGATGATGATGATGATGATGATGTGGTGATGATGTTATCACTCCTACTGTGAGTTATGTGTTGCATCACCTGATTCCTGTCAACACACTGATATGAAGAATGAAAGTCTCATGTGGCTCTGCACTGATGATGAAGAGGAGGATGAGGAGGATGGGGAGGAAGAGGAGGATGACTCGAGGCTGGAGGTGATGAGATGTTTTCTGTGCCACTGTTGACATTACTGTGCCTCTGCAAGTGTGTGTGTGTGAGATCGTGTGTGACAGTTGCATGAAATGCTTCACCCACTGACTGGCCTTCACTTCCCACACACACACACACACAGCCTGCCACTCACAGTACATGAGCAGAGGATGGATGGATGGATGGATGGAGAAATCAGTGAGTGGGCTGATGATTGGGAGGAAAGAGGGAGGAAGAAAAGAAGGGGGCCACTACCCTACACACCGTCCACACACACACACACTCACACTTCTTCTCTCCACTTCATTTCCTTCCATCCGCTCTCCAGCTCTCCGTGCGCTCGTGCTCTCCAGCTCGGCTCTTGAGTAATTACTGCTCCTTTCTTTCAAGCCCCCCACCCCACCCCCACCCCCCTCCGCTGCCTCCTCGGAGCTGATGTAAGTGCTGAAGGGCCCTTCATTAGAGAGGAAGAAAGGAGTGTGGGAGAAAGAGCCGTGCGTGTTTGTTTGTGTGCGTGTGCGTGTGCATGTGCGTGTGTGTCACCGTGAGCCCATAATGCTAATAAGCGCCTGATCGTCCACAGCCACCGTCCTCTTATAATGATCGTCTGTGTACATTTCAGTGGCTCGTGCACCCGGGCCTCCAGCTCCAGCTCCATCCCTGCGGAACTGAACACCTGTTGACTGCCCTTTTCCCCTCTCCACTTCCCCGCGTACCTACCTTCACACAAGTGACGGATGGCGGCTCCCTGGCCGCCTCGCTGTCGCAGTTTACAGGTAAACACGGCGCCTCTCATCACCCGCGGCGGTAACGGGTCTCCACAGCAACGCCGTGACGCGCCAAACGGGAGCGAGCGGGGCGACAAACTGGAGGCAGCGGTGGCAGCTCCGGGCAGCGAGCGAGCGAGCGAGCGAGCGACGAGTCCCCGGCGAAGATCGTCTATTGAGAAGATGATCCACTCCGACGATGAGCTAAACGATAAATGCAAGCTAACATAGGCTATCCACTCCACCATTATAAATAAACAGGTCTACAAACAAAACTGGATTTAGACTGATTGTGATATTGATAATAAATAAATAAATAAGTCCCTTTCTTATTGATCAGCTGAATACCTCCACTGTGACTTAGCTGCTTGCAACTTTCCACCCCAGGGTCAAGTAAAACTACACCAAGGCCCCTGTCATGTCAGAATATAGCTAAACTTTGACTTGATTAGCACAAACCAGTTGGCAATCAAATAAAACATGAAACATGGTTGATGGTCACCATTTATCAACCAGCACTGAAGATTTAATGTTTTTATTTCATATTATTCATTTTTGTGCCCCAGTCCGTATAAACAATATTTAATAGTGATGTAATATAATCAATAAGTGTTGTAATTTCAGCTACATCCAACTTTAACTAGTGTAGGCCTTTGTTTTGTTTCAGTTGTCTCCGGTCCTGAAATGCCTCCCCGTTGTGTGAATGGCGTGAGCGAGTGATCCTCCCGAAACATAGACGATCTTCGGCAACAAGTGGGCGTTGAGTTCCTCTCTCCCTCCCTCCCTCCGTAGGTCAGCGTGGGCGGCCCCGTGTGGCAGGAGGAGAGCGAAACACGACACCCCGACAGAGGAAGGGGAGGGGGGCCGAGAGAGAGAACACGAAGTGAGTGGAAAAAGAAAAAGTCTGTGCCGGGGTTAGAGAAAGAAGGAGGAGGAGAAGAAGAAGAAGAAGAAGAAGAAGAAGGGAGAGAGTTGGCCGTGGTACTTTTGTTCCTTTCAGAAGCGCCGCCGCCGCCGTCGCCGCTGTTTTGACTGTCTGTCGGTGAGGATGACGATGGTGATGATGATGGTGGTGTGGAGGAGGAATCGACCATGCGACATCGTTGCAACAAGCGGGATGAAAATTTAGACTCGTCGCATTCCGTTGCTCCAGCACCGACCGACCGACCGACCGCGGCACGACTCCCCCAAACTTCGACCTGCGCCATTCAGACCAGACCAGGGCGACTGGATACCCCCCCCCTCCCCTCCCCTCTCTCTCTCTCTCTCTCTGACCCAGAGACTCGGGGCAACTTTTCGCATCAAGAGCCCCCCGAGCTGAGACACAAACTCTCCGGCGCTAGGAAGAAACAAAAAAGTTTTTTAATGCGCTAACGTCGAGGCAAACAGAAAAAGCAGAACCTCATGCAAAGTTAGCGGAGGGTGTTTTTTTTTTTGTCTTTCTTACCCCCAGGGCCGAGCTCGTAATCGGGACAGGTTCTTTCTGACGAGCCTCTTGTGAGAACAACACTGGAGGAAGGAGTGGGGTGTCACAGCTAACTTGGCTAAAGGCTATAAGCTAACTAACGTCTAAAGTTACTACCAGTCGACGGGGGGAAAGTGACCGAAGCGGCACAACGAAGACGGCAACAACAATGAAAACCCCGGCGGACACGGGTGAGTTGAAGCTCTCACGCGTTATTCGGTTGACTTTTCCACCTCTTTTTCCCTCCTCTCTTGTGCTTTAAAAGAAAACAACAGCGCCTGTAGCTTTCGGTGGCTAGCTGGTTAGCACGCTAACAAACTCCAGGGAAAGTGTGACAAAATTATGGCGCTAGAGTGGATCCATCCGAGTCCCCCCCCCCTTCCTCCTCCTGCTCCTTTCCACCCCGGCTTGTTGTTGTTTGAAGCAGCACAGAGGCTCGGTACCACTCGGAACCACTTTGATTTTCATCTATAATGAGGCACATATTGTTGAAATGTGGTTTTATAAACTTTAACACAATGATATTCATCTTAAAAAAACGGGTTCTGTGTGGAGCGATTTACAGTCAAAGGGAATCGGGCAACTGTAGAGTTAGCTTTAATTTCCCGGATCAGTGGTAAAGGAGTCCGGGTCAGTGCACTTTGGCCCTGACCCTGACTGCAGGAGCTTTGTCTCCGAACCACCTCCACGGTTTTAATGGGAAAAGGTTGTTGGAAGTAAGTGACTGAAAGTGTCCCACGGCTGTTAGCAGTGTGCTCACAGTAGAAGAAGAAGAAGAAGCCGTGGCCCCATTAATCTGCAGGAAGAAAGACAAAAAAAAAAAAAAAACCGAGGTGTGTGTTTGTAAGTCGAGATAACCTATAAGGGATTGATGTTATCTTGCAGAAAATGTACAGCAGACTTGTTCTCATGGAGAAACAACGTGCTTGAAACTCATTTAAAAAAAAAAAAGTTGATGAGTAGATTATACGTCTGTGGATGATTAAGGATGTAATGAAGAGTAACTGCAAATGAATGTAAAGCATACCAGGCTCCTGACATGTTTATTGTGGCTTTTAAAACAACAAAACAAAACAACAAACGTTGGTGTTTTTGTGCATTTTAATTGGTCCAAGGTGAAGGTCTCAGCAAACACACACTTTTCCATTTATCCGTACAAAGCAGCAGCCTGCAGTGGATGGTGGGAAAGTGAGTGCCATGATTGGATTGGGACCTTCACTGCTCTCGCATTTGATCAGTGGTGTGGTGTGATGGTGATACGGTGGTGGGTGGGTGAAGCAGTTAAACTCTCCTAGACAACAGGCTCATTAATTGTAGGTGTTAGTGTTAGAAACACATGTTACACACACACACACAGCCCCCCTTTTATTCACACATTTGCATTTTGTGAGTAAATGTATTTGACTCTTGACACATGTGTTGTTTTATTAGTGTCGTTAAAAGCTTAATTAATCTGCTTTTTATAGATTTCACATCAGGGATCCCTGATCTTTGCTTTTTTTTTTTTAAATTCTGCACATTTTCCAAAGATTTTCTCTCTTTTTTTTTTTTTAATTATTGTGATTTTCCTTCTTCTTCTCACAGGTTATGATTTCTCCTCCATTGTGCTTTAAAACTCAGTTTAGTCAGGAGTGTTGTGTGGTAATGCTGGGCAGGCAGAGATCCACTTCCCATAATGGATGTTTTTAAGAGGGGAATGCCACACCACAACACAAACGTCATAATTAGAAATATGACTTCTACATCTCTCCGCTGCCTGAGATAACTTCTTCTTTTTTTTTTTTTTTTCTCGAATCGCATAACAATTGTGAGAAAGTCAAACCCAGGCAGACTTCTTCTGTCCAAGTGTCTGTCGCCACATGGACGTGTAAATACAGCCTCTAATGCTCCGGGGAAATAAAAGCGCTGAAAAAATGTTTGAATGGCCAGATTCGACTGTCTGCAAGTGTGTTGTTTTGTTTTTCAGCAGCACGCTTAAGGGCAAGCTGAGGGAGATCCTATGATCCATGAAGCGACCCCCCCCCCCCCCCACCACCACCACCACCTCCTTGTTTTTGATCTTGACCACAGAGCTCATCATGCAGAAAATACTTAGCAGGCAATTATACATCCTTGATTTACACCCAATGCTTGGACTGTGAATCATTTCTGCTCTACACAGTTGAGCTGGAGTCGGATTAAACCAGGTGACGCTGCTCACCTCTCTGCAGATCACCTTGTTTTACCCATGTGCCACACGGCGCAGAGGATCCACCCTTTTTGCCGATGTAGACGATATTAGTTCTCGTTTCTCAGCGTTTGTTTGTGTGATGATTCACAGCGACTTCCTGCTGTTTCTAGGGATTAAAATGAGATTTCTTTTTTCTTCTTCTTCGCTGGTGGTGAGTCATAACTGGAAATGAAGCTGTGTAACTTGTTCAGTGACATCAGTGTGATGTAGTTGTTGTTTTTTTTTAATCAGGAGAGCAGAGCTGATGTTAAAGGATCGCATTGAGTAACTCTGATCTGCAGACGCATTGCATTATGCACGCAGCCACACAGGCCCTTTTGTGTGCATTTCCCGTAGCGTTGGAGCCTGGTGACTATATGTATGTATATATGTAAGTGTGTAAGTGTGTGTGTGTGTGTGTATATATGGGTCAACCTCCACTCTCTTCCTATCAGGAAGTCAGCAGTCTGGCCACACCAGCTCCAATTTTCCACTTGTGTTACTCCTTGTATCAACAACGCGCCACATGTAAGACGTCACAGCTGTAGACGGCTCAGGCCAGCAAACCAAACCAGCATGCTTTGTTGCGCTCTGTATGTAAGCGTGTGTGTGTGTGTGTGTGTGTGGAGTGAAAGGAGCCATACATTAACAATTAGCTGGTGTTAAGTCTGGAGAGGGCCGGGCTTCTGTTTACGACTGTGAATGTATTTATGCGTTTGTGAGTGAGAACGTGTGTGTTTGTGCACAGATGCAGGCGTGTGTGTGTGTGTGTGTGTGTGTGTGTGTGTGTGTGTGTGAGCCCATATGTCTGCCACTGCTCTGCCCTACCTGACATTGATGTGGTCACAATAAAGCGAGTGTTTGACTTTTACCAGCCAGACCAAATTGCCCTTGAGGAAGACCATTTGGTTGCGGGCAGTTGACTCAGCCTATTGTAATTACAGGAAGAGCAACTAGACGTCTTTATGCAGATTCAAATAGCTCTAATAACACTGGTTTGACCAAAGCTAATGAACCAAGGGCTCTTGTTGTTAAAAAATGAGGCTGTTTAGTTTCCTTTGGGAAGGACTTTGTTGTGTTACTGTCTCACCACTACGCTGAATTATGCTGTTGGCACCGGCGGTAGAGACGGCACAATTACACAACAAGTTGAGGCCAAGTTGTTTGTCTCAGGGAAAGTTTGAGGAGAGGTGCTGGTGGCTGACGTACAGCCATGTGGTTTTTTTTTTTTTTTTTTTTGCAAGTTGGTCCTATGTTTTAGGACACGCTGTCTTCTTCTCCTGTGTGATTTAGGTGAAGATGCTGCCGTAGTGTCATGCGCCATTTTTTTTTTTTTTGATGACGACAATTACAATCTGGTCTCGGGTCTTATTTTTGGCAGGACCAGTCAGGCTCCGTTGGGTCAGGCCGTAAACATGTGGGTACGTGCTGGGTTCAGGTCTCAGTTTCACCTTTCTAACACATACTAAATCATGACAGGAACCCATTTGGGAGGAAAATGCCATAACCAGAAAGAAAGAAAGAAAAATCCCCTAATGCCAGTGTTCCTCACAGGATGCAACCCTTTCCCCAGTTTCCCTTCCATTATGTGTGCTCTTACTATGACTGATCAGGTTTTAACGCAAAGGTCGACCTGATCACATTCCTGATTATTACTGAGCCGAGTCTGGGCAGGCAGACCCTGGAAAAAACCGCCGCCGGGTGACGTCAGCATTTCTCTGGTGTGTTGTCAAAGTGGCGGCCCGGGTCAGCCAGCGTTGCTATGATGATCTCTACGCGTTTATTTTTTTTTTTTAAATGGCGAGCCTCCTTTTCCTGGAAGTGTGTATGTACGGTGGCTTCTGGTGACCCCCGTGCAAAGCTTTAAAAAGAATAGACAACAGGTTGCGCGAGCTGGGACATGCTGGCCAAACAAACACCAGGAGGGCCTCACGCACAGGAAGGAGAGCCCTCAGTGCCAGCAGCAGCAGCAGCAGCAGCAGAGGGGAGATGATGGACGCTGATAGACCTCGACGCCTGCAGATTCATTCAGCGTTGTTTTGTTTTATGAATCTGGAGGATCCATTTGTTGAAGTGGTGTAATTGCATCACGAAGTTACAGACCCATTCACTGCAGAGCTCGTCATCGCTGTGTGACTCGGGGAGGTGATGGTGCTGCTGGGACTGAAGCCTTCACACACAGATATAGAGTGTGGGATGAAAGGTTTTATTTAGAGCCGCTGGAAAAAGGTTTGAGCTCCGCAACACTTTCCTCATTTGGTGTCTTTAATCAGGATTTCCTGTCTGTCCTCTTGAATACTTTGGCTCACATGAGTTCCTCTGACACCATTGTTTACATGTAGATAACACAGAGCGGAACCGTTATCAATTAGCTGTTGCGCATTTCCACTTTTTTTTTTTTTTTTTATTGACACCTCCTCTTGGTAAACATTGTATTTCTGGTGCCAACCTTTGGGTTTAGTTGGGGCTTTGAAGTGCCTTGCCTAAGGGCACTGGTGGTGCTGGTGGTGGTTGTTGTTGTTGTGCAGCAGCTCAGATATTAAAAGCATGATACACAGTTCTCTTGTGCTGTGAACCCATCATGAATTATCAGCTTGTAATGTTGCACCACAGTCGTTAGTTTTGACAAAGTGTGGTAATTGTCTTTTTTTTTGCACACACACACACACACACACACACACTGTACATCTACCTGTGCTCATCCACTCCTGCTGCAGTTAGTGTTCCCCTACAGTTCCCAGGACAGCTGCTTCCTTTTCTCACAGTTAGCCTTTACACCGTGCTTTAAAACTCAGGAACATTCAGCAGTGGGCCGTATATGCAGGTGGAAGGAAAAAGCAATAACAGCAACAACAACAGAGAGTTTTTATCCGGTGGAGAATAAACAAGCCGCTTGCACCTGTTATCTCTAATTGGCATACATCCTGGGGCTGCACCGTACGACGGGCGTCTGAGGCTACTGATGGAGAAGCAAATGAATTTCTGTGGTCGAACATCTGCAAAATGCTGCAGCTCTGAGAGAGAGAGAAAGAAGCGAGAGCCTGGCGATTATGGTGATAGTTTGGATAGACGAATCATATTTTACCGAGGCGCCGAGGAACAGTAAAAATAAACAAAATATAAAAAAAGCTCCACCGTTTCAGCTTTAAACCACTTTTTTCATGAGAAACAGCAACTTCCTCTTTTTTTATATATAATTAGAAATGAAACTATATAAAAGCTAAATATCATGATGACAATGTGCTGAGAGTGTGAGCTTAGTGTTTATGGCATTACTCAGCCAACAGACAGTGGAAAACGGGACAGTCTGCTTTTACTAGCGGGTTCACCCACAGAATTAAAAGGCTGAAACAAATGCATGCTTTAGCGATTATTAATGGGATTTAGCACGAAGCTGGGAAGCGTGGGAACCCTGGTCCAAGAACATCGTCCTGTCTCCTCTCCATGTAACTCTGCTGCGATGAGCCCCGGCTTAGACGAAGCGCAGGTTTGCTTCTTTATCTCCGTGCTGCTGTCACTTTTTTAAAGAATGAACAGTCTCGTTTTCTTTACTCCTAAAGAACGCGCTCATCATCCGTGACCTGCCTCTGCCTCAGCCGGCCCTGTTTGCGTTAGCGTCTGTAAGTATTTATGACCCGGTGGGTCTGCTGCGTCCTCAGCAGGGCGCATGAAAGGACGCAGCAGGTCAAGTGAAACCAGCGACTCGCCTCGCTGAGCAGATAACGGAGGCTCCTGCAGCTGGACAGATATCTGCGTTAACACCTGACGACAGGATACCGGGACTTCCGGCTGCAGCGCTGTGCTGGTCGGTAGCACTTACTTATGAACCCACCTCACCCCACCCCACCCCACCCCACCCTTGCATGAAGTTGCAGCTTATACAGCTTCCCACTGTAAGTATGGAGAATATGAGCACAGCCGGCCCCTTTTTGCCCTTGAGTTTGCGTCCGTGAGTCTGTGTGAGTCAAACCAAGGCTGAGAGAATACAGAAGGTGTAGCGGTGGGTCTGTGCTTTGTCTCTGGCTGTTTTGACTGGAGTCATTCTCAGTGAAGGTGCTGCTGTGCAGAGCTGCTGCTGCTGCTGCTGCTGCACTGTTATGGCTAACATCTGTGGTTCGTGGAGAATCAGACAGAGAGAGGTGGAGGTGGAGGTGCCCAGGTTGGTTTGGCAAACGGTTTAGGGCCGGCAGGACTGAGGCACAGCTCTGCTGACATGTGGGTCTGACTTCTACAGACTGAGTTTATAAAAGAACAAGGGTACAGACTAGGTGTGGCCCTGTATAACACTGCCCACACTGCCACTGCCACTGCCAGGGCGCTGAAGTCGTTACAACCAAGTTGCTGTCAGACAGAAATATCCACCAGAGGCCATATGTTTTTAGGGAGTCTGCTGCAGGAGCCTGGAAGGAGTGGTTGGGGGTTAGCCTGCCAGCAGGAGGGGGGGGGGGGGGGGGGCTGCAGCAGTAGGTGGCAACATCTAGGGTATAATGTCTTTTTACAATGAAATGGGAACTTTGACACACGCTGACTGTGAATCGACTGTGGCGTTCGCTGGCAGCGGCAGCGGCGGCGGCGGTGGCGGCCCCAGTGGAAAGTCTTCAGCTCGGCTAATTTAGAAACCATTTGTAAAATGATGCAGAATAAATTGGGTGCATTTTGTTGAACGCTGCCAACAGGTTTACAGAGAGAGAGCGAGCGAGTGAGCAAGCGCAGTTTGGTTTTGTGGTTGTTTGGATGATCCAACCCAGACTCCCCCCTCCCCCCCCTCCCGCCCTCTGTACACTTGTTCTGGCCCCTGTACACCTGCACATTGTACAGAGAGCGCTTGATTAGACATGTGAGATGCCCATCTTTAGAAACGCCAAGCAAAATCTTATATTCATAACCTCGTAAAGACGTATAACCGTGCTTCTTTTCAAAAGACACATTTCCATAAACCACCCACAGCTGGATACGTTACCACCTAAACTTCCATAAACAGTGCAGCCTGAATACACAGCCTGTAAAAACCCAGATAGACATCCAGGAGAGAGCAGGTTGGTGCGTCTCTCTGCCACTTCCAGGCTCATGTCGTTAAAGACTTCACTTGCCCCCCCCCCCACCCCCACCCTCCTCAAGTGTATATATATTTAAATGCACGTGCTTTCTGCAGTTTTTCTCGTTTCCCAAAATGTCATGTCAGCAAAAAAAAAAAGAGTTCCTGTGCATGTGCACAACAAACAGGCTCAAGTATCAGTGTGGCAGCGAGCACAGTGTGCTTGAGGGGGAAAGATCAGTCGTTGCAGCAGCTCTGTCCTTTGTGTCCAAAGCAATTAAATCCAAAACTAAGACACATCTGGTCTCCTCTCGCCACCAGAGTCCCAGAGCCAGAGAAAAAGACAGTTTCCTCCAGATGATGATGATGATGATTTTTTTTTTTTTATTGATTTCTAGGCACATCAGCTTTTAAAGAGGAACTGTGCAGGATCTTTACTTCAGCTATACGCCACATCTTTACCTTAAATAAACAGCTTCAGAGCAGCTGTGATGGTTAAGTAAATGACTTGTCACAGGGAGAATGGACGCCTCTTGGCCGGAAACCAACCCTGCGAGATCAGAGCCTCCGATCCCGTCTCGGCGGCACTCGCGAAACAGACGCACCCCGTAACCCAAAATCCCTAGGTCATGAAAAGAAATGCACGCGGCCCGGAGGAGGGTTAGCTACACAGTGGAAAAGCGACCAGACTTGCAGAGTTTCCCCTTTAACTTCCAGGAGATACCTTGAACGCACCCTTTTCTAGTCACGACACGAGGCAGCAGCAGCACCTCACCTGTGTTGAAAGAGCGGCAGGTTTATACAGGAACTGACAGTCGTTGACACCATTAGATATGGGTGTATTCAGAGACGGGCATCTCATCTTCAGTCCTCTCCGAGCCCCCCCCCCAGCGTGTGTTATACAGTATAATAAACAGACAGTTTGTGTGAGATTCCCTCTGCGCTGACACAGTCTGGGTTTAACGTTGTCTGAAGCAGCGTGTGAGCCTGTGGCCTCTTTCCACTGATCCTTTTCATACAGCGTCACAACGAGATGCTCGTTTCCTCGCGCTGCTCCAGGTTTGATGCCTGGAGTGGAAATAACGCAGTAAGTAAACTATGTGATGTTTTGATTAAACAAAGTCCAAGAGAGCTGAGGCATGGAGGGGGAGCTGTTGTTGTTGTTGTTGTCTAGGAGTTAATAAAACCCTGTCAGGATCTGGCGAGAGGAGAAGATGGAGGCAGAGAAAGATGGACTCAGCAGGGCAGAGTGTCTCCTGTCTGTTGTTGTGCTTCAGTCGTGGGTCTGTTGGGATCCCTGTTGGTTCTCATGGCTGCCGCCGCACGTCCTGGGACTATCTGTTTGTGACTGATATAACTCTGAGTGAGTGTGTGTGTGTGTGTGTGTGTGTTTGAAACCCAAAACTATTGAAAGAAAGTTTGTGTTACAGGATAATTCTCTGAACCTTTAGACAGTTTACACTCTCTCACCCCCCCCCTCTGTACAGTGAAACTTTATGCTGCCTATAACAAATATATACACTTGCACATTTCCTTTACCTCAGCCTTTTACACACCTGAGAGCCTGCAGCACTTATCTCACCTGTAGGCAGGTCAAAGCAGAGGAGGAGAAGAGCACATTGTAAAACAGCTCTGTATAATCTGTAGTCTATAATCCACCATATTTGTTGGTAGTAAAGATCAAAAGATATGATTGTAAACATGGATTGATCTTGTAAACCTGAGTAAGGTGCTAACGTGACGTAGCACTGATGCACAGTTGTTGAAAATTCATCCGTGGCCTCTTGTTTCAAATAGTTTCAGAGTTGAAGCCGTGGAAACCAGAGCTGTCGGAGCTGATGCAGAGTTTGAGTTCGTCCTTGTCTCGTTAGCCGCTTCAAAGGTGAGGGGCCATAAATTACACGAGCGATAAGGAAAAGGCAGCCGCTGATCAGGCCGGCCTCATAAAAGTTGAGCGTGGTGTCTCTTTCCCTGTCTGCCTCCCTGTCCTCCATGACCCCACAGCTAGCTAACAGGCTAACATCACTTTACAGCTCCTTTTGTTTTTGTATAGTTGATGACTTGATGAATTGGCTAATTGAAACAAACGATCCGACGGAGATATTTGCCAAACCGCTAACACTGTCGAATATCAGTGTGATTTAACCTGGGGGACTTTATTAAATTCAAAGATCTGTCCTCGTTCATTTGTTAACTTGTAAGAAGTGGATTTGTGACGTGTGTGTGCATGTGTGTGTGTGTGTGTTGTCGTCGGTTTGTTTGAAAGCTCCAGGGCCGACGACAGTGACGAATGAGTCGTGTGTGTTTTTATTGAAACGTTAAAGTCGGTCAGTCCCTCAGACGCTCACTCATCTCGCCCACTCCTAACATGCACACTGTATTAGGGAGCCCGGACCCCCCACATGCCATGGAAATGACTGATGTCTGTCTTGCATTAACACACACACACACACACACACACACAGGGAAAGAGAGACACACTCTTTTAATTTTCTCACTGCAGCTAGCGAGAGCATGGCTTGCTCATTTGGGCTGCCATCTCCCTGTGGTGACGCCGTCGTGCCTCTGTCTTTAATGTTTTTACACAGGGAGCGAGCCACTCAGTCTAGAGACGCCGAGATCCAGCTTTAATGCAATAGACTGCAGAATTAAGACTGCGGTGGCTCCTGCCAATGAGGAAAGGCTGACTAACGCACCCAGACAATCACACATGTAAAAAAAAACAAAAAAACAAAATAGTCCCTCCTCGCGCTGGCTGTTTTACATTCTTTAAGGATTTCACGCACACACTCCTCCAGAGCCGATTACTGCCGCTGGGAGAATTGTTCACCGATCAGCAATATTATGAGCCTTTATGCTAAAGAGTGGCAGCTCAGGATCAATGATCAATACAGAAGACAGCAAAAAGTTAAGTGTCTTTAAGAGTCTTTAGGTCCGATCAATAACAACAGGTCGTCAATCAGCCTGATTAATGGTTCAATCATCTTGACCATTGAAGTTGAATGGAGTTGTTACTGCTGCCACTAATGAATATTGTCATTATGGATTAATCATGTCATCGTCTTGATCTGTGATCGGCAGGATGGGGACGCAGGGGTTTGATCAGCTGTTACCTCGTTACCTCATCTTGTAATGTAGCTCCTGCTAATTCTGTCTCCCCCTGTGTACAAGACACCTATTGTACATCTGTCGCCCCCCCCCCCTCTAATAAGGTTTTCCTTCTTTTCTGTAGATTTCTGAGGTTGGTTTATCAGCATCAAGGCTTTAAGGGGGTGGAGGGGGGTCACATGATGTGCAAAAAGTCCCGTCCATCGCGGCCGAGAGCGTTGTGAAACTTAACCCGGTGGAAAAGTGGGACACGTTGAGATGCTTGGGAATCCAGGTGCTAATCAGTGCACAGGTATGCACATTCCTGCCTGATGTTTGCTCTTGACACTCGCTCGTCATAAAGAACGCGAGAAAGAAGAAAAGAAAAGAAAAAACCTCCCTTGTGTTTCCTGAACTTTTATGACGACAAGAAACGTTTTTTATCATCTGTCACGATCCCGCGTCGTGCGACGAGACGTAATCAGCGGTGGAGTCTCGGTGTCTGTGTGGAAAGATGCTGAAAAGGAAAGCGGCATTATGGGAAGGAACGAGGGAGCGATGGAGCGAGGGAGGAGGAGGAGGAGGAGGAGGAGGAGGTGAAAAGAGGAGATGAAATTTGATTGGCAGGGAGTACGAGAATGAGTCACTCATCCAGCTCCTTGGATATGGAGCTACGGGGCCTATTCTGGGCTGCGGTGACACGTGTATGTATGTGGTTGTGGTTGTGTGTGTGTGTGTGTGTGGACGTGCACACCAGCGTTCACATGGCTCAGTCCAACAGCTGAAGTCACCAAATTTTCATCATTAGCTTTGCCACTGTGTGTGTGTGTGTGTGTGTGTGTGTGTGTGTGTGTGTTTATACACGTCTGTCTACAGTCGTGTGGACAAACTTTCGGTCGCGCCGACATTTTAAACGTTCCTTTGAGGGTTCAGACTTGGTTTTAGGATTAAGGTTAGAATTAAAGCTGAGGTTTAGACTCGCTGCAATATGTCAGTGGATGTCCTCACAGCTATAGAAAGACGTGTGTGTGTGTGTGTGTGTGTGTGTGTGTGTGTGTGGAGGAAAATGAAAGTAGTCTGGAGACCAAACCACAACACAGAAACCAGATTTAAACGCAGATATTTATCTTCTCTCTCTCTCTCCTGCTCTGAAGTCGTCTCCTGTGCAACGCCGCCACCGCCGCTCTGCAGATCTCTCCAGCTCCACCGTGGCCTCCGGCAGTTTATGGCGACTCTTTTTTTTTTGTTGCTCATGGTTAGATGCAGTGGAATAAGCCTCTCCACATCTGGCTTGATTTGCGCCGCAGGCTACAGCCACACGACTCGTCCTGAGTTTTACAATGTGAAATGTGTTTCTTTTCACCAGCACAGAGCTGAAGTGAACAGATCGGCCTCGTTCTCCGACACCTGATCTGGCCTTTTACTCAACATCTGGGCCGATAAGTGGTTTTGAGACAAGCTGTTCCTCCTTTGGAGCGTTTCCAGGTGTGATCGATAGTGATTTCTGATCCGATCACCTGATCAGAGCGCCGCCTCAGCAGTGCAGTGGTTTCTACTGGACTGGGCTCCCAGTCCGTTCTGCCCAGTTTGATGCTCTCACACTTGCCTGAGCATGGAGATGGCTGGTTTGTTGAGCTTAACACTGGTTGACTTCCCTCCACGGGGTGTCGGCCTGCCTTATTTCCTGCAGACGTTCTATCATAAACATGCACAATACGCGCATGTGTTTTTTTTGCACACACACACATGTGCACAGCAGTGTGTGTGTGTGTGTTGCTGTGCAACAGATAAACCACATCTGTTCTGCCTCAGTGCACCTCTGCATGGAGACGGTAGAGTTACATATCTCTCTACCTCCCTCTTTCTCTCTCCCCATCTTCATATCTGTCTGTCTCTCCATCTCTCTCCCGCTATCGTTCACACAAATGCACATTTTTCTTGCGGCCAAATCCAAACCACTCTCCAGTAGAAGGAAGTGAGCTTGAGATCTCCAGCAGGCAGGTAGAGAGCGAGCGAGCGAGCAGCCTGGATGTTTTACAGGGGTGTCATTTTCTGGGAGGGAAGCATGTTCAGACCAGTTTCAAAGCATGTGTGTGTGTGTGTGTTCTCCTCCTCCTCCTCTTTCCCTGGTTGTCCAGACCTGGAGCTGCTCTGCCTGCCTCCAGCTTCAGCTCAGGTGCTGCAGGTTATAGGAGAGAAGACGTTCATGCGTCTGGGTCACACAGATCATCAGGACAAAACTGACTTTACTTTCTCATCAGCACAACAGTGACGACCTTCCTGGTCATCCTCTGCTCTCCTGTTGATGACAGCTCATTAGGTATGTCAGCCATGTGTTGCAGCAGCTTCTCAAATCTAGAGGTGCGTCCGTTAAATGATGCAAACAAACGGCCGCGGCTGTGTGACCCACATCGGAGCATAATAACTGACTCGTACATGCACACACACACTCGCAGACACACTCGCACCAACCCGGCTTGGCTTAATCACAGCCTTGGCTGCCTCCGAGGTGCTGCCGCGGAGTTCTCCAGGACGCGACAGGTTTCTGTCTGGCGGGGTTTGGGAGGCCGCCGTGTCACAGATTAGAGTGTCTTAGCTTGTCTCGATGGTTTATAGACTTCAGAGGCTTCGGTTTGGAGTCCAAGGCCTTAATGCCGTGGCAAACAGTCAAACCCTTCACTTTCTGCAGCGTCTCTTAACCCCTTGCTGCAAGGCAACCGTCACCAGCCCCACAGGATGATACCAACAAAGTTCAGCGTCATTTTTCACCAATTAAAAGTTATTAATAATCACAGTTATCAAATGGAGTCTCTTATCTGGCACCTGACCAGCACTGACTTCTTCTTCAGTACGTCTTTGGCTTTTTCTTTTGTCTCTTCTGTTTCCTGAAAGTCTCAGTTCCTCCGAGAAAACGCTCATTCGCACCCTTATCTCTCATTTCCCTTTTTATTCTCTCTGGTTCTTTCTCTTTCCATTGAGCTAGCACTGCATCACACTGGAAACAACCTGACTGTGCTACTTCTGTTTTACTGGAAAGAACGACGAACGTTCGCCACATGAAAACTGGAAACCATCGTTTCTGTGGCAGAGCTCGTGTCATACAAGTAGTTTACCCTCAGATCTGACTGTATGATGAACATTCATGGTTGTTTTTCATGTTCGAGTCCGTGTTAAAGACGAGTGCGGCCTCGCCATCGAGCTTCGTCTCTTCCTTGAGCCTCAGACTCTTTGTCCTTGTTTGGGAAACGGTCGTGCAAACGCACAGAGACACATCCACCCAGGTTTAAATATATTCCTGGAGCTATTTTCTTCTTCTTGTTCTGTCTTTGTCTTTGTTTATATCTCCTCCCTGTCCTCCCTGACACTGACCCTGTCTCCTCTCCTTCCTCTCCTGGTCAGTCTACTCGCCCGTCTCTCTCTCTCTCTCTCTCTCTCTCTCTCTCTCTCAGCCTTATGTAATGGAGGCATCATGTGAGAATGGAGGTGAAAGTTTATGTGGAGCACCTGTGGGCGGCCATCTTTGATCTCTGCTTGGTTTGTGTTTCTTTCTCTTCCCCTCTTTGTCCTCCTCCTCCTCCTCCACCTTTTCCACCTGATTTCCTCCTCCTCCTCCTCCTCCGTCTACTCCTCTGACTCCTCCCTGGCTCCTTGGATCTCAACTCCATCCTTTAAGGGTAATTATGAGATCACCTTTAATGAGGAGCAGAGGGTTTTTAAACAGTAGTTTGAGGCTCAGGCCTCCTCAGTAAGGCACAGTTAGATTACCTGTTGCTGTGATCCCACCATTGTAGACAGACAGCTACAGGAAGGTAAATATGGAAACCCAGACAGCTCGGTCTGCAGGAGCTCGTGACAGAGAGAAATTTAAAGTTTTGCATTTAATGCTCAAACAGTTTTTTGTTTGTGTTTGACTTTCGGCTCCGTTTACGCCCAAACAGAGATTCCCCCATTTCCTAATCTGTGCCCATTTATTTCCTGCCTTTCTGCCCCCATCCAGATCTCAGCAGCCGTCCCAGATCCCCCCCCCCGAAACCCCGCCCTGGTCCTTTTAGCCTGCATGGCGGCCTCTTACCTCTGTGCATCGTTCTTCTGTGCCCCTGGATCGTTATTACCCTGCAGACAGACACAGACCGACCTTTCCAAGCAGCTAAATATAGACCCACCAAAGAATAGGAGGAAGGGAGGGAAAAATAAACGGGGGGATAGATGGAACAGCGTGTTAAAGAAACTTTGCTGGGGAGTGTACGAGAGGAGGAGGAGGAGGAGGAGGTGGTTTGTGTTTAGTCTCAGCGGCTGCAGGCCTCCTGGACAATACCCCAATGATGGCTATCGGTTATTACGAGCACTATTCCAACCGCGGTGACGTCAGAGTCCCTAAGAAAAGCAGAGCCCCCCCCCCCCTTCACCCGCTGATTGCCGCTGCACAGATCCTGTGTTTCTCTTGGAGGGGAGCATGCAGGTGGCTCGGGACTCCAGGCTAATAGTAAATGAGTTTTCTTACCCTGTACTTGGCTATATATAGAAGCCAGCGAGGCCTGAAATTGTGCGTTTCACCTCTGCCTAACAATCAGAAATTCTTCCTGTCTGGAGTGGAGCTTGCCAGATAGTGTGAAGGAAGGCCTTTGGGTTCATTTGTCTACACACACACACACACACACACACCTCTGGTTTCTAACATGCAGCTCTTGCATTCAGTCCCTGTGTGTGTGTGTGTGTGTGTGTGCTGTTGGTCCCAGAGGCTGATAACGAAGCAGCAGCAGCAGCAGCAGAGCCAGCTGTATGTAACGCTGCTGATAAAGGACGCCACTTAAAGTGATCTGTGAAAACTTTTCTTTTTTTTTTTCACTGCAGGAAAAAAGCCTGGCCAAAGGTTAGTGGAGCGACCTGGGTCTTAATTGGTCGGTTGGATGCAGGAAAAAAGGAAAAAAAACTCCACAGGAAGTGGCGACACTCAGTCACACAGAGCCATTGTTTACACAGCTGGTCCCTACGGTGATGAGATAATAATGCATCGGAGCGCCTCAGGTTCACCTAACGGGGCGTATTTAGGAAGAGGTGACGAGTGACGCCTCCTGCTTCATATATATTCATGTGTTGTTGTCGACTGGTGTCGTAGTTTGGTCCGTTAACTTGGTACCGTGTTAAAAAGTTCAGGTGTTTTCTACGTTGAAGCTAACTGAAAGTTCTCCACAAGTTTACAGCAGCGATGGAGGTTTTACAGCTATAAAACCCCTTTGTTTCCATGGAGACGGTTGACGTGCTGCCGTTGTTAGCATCTGCGATGATACCCGTCAGTCTCGTCGTCCGCTAAAGTCTTTTTACTGCGAGAACTTCACTGAGCTGAAGTGATTTCTGAAGGTGAAGGTTTAAATAAGGAGAAAAAGAAACTAGTTGTTTTGTGCAGCTGCCCCCCCCCCCCCACCTCCCCCGACCCCCCAGGACCTTTACTGTCTTTTGTCACTTTCTCTCTGTTCTGTCTCTTCCACCCACTCTTCTGTTTAGTGTCTGTTTTTACTCGCAGCACATTAATCACCAGCTGTAACAGATGCACCTCCAACTGGACCCTCAGTCTGTCAGAGCGACGCCACGCAATCAGCTGATCGGTGCCGCCGGACTTTCTGTTCCCGTCTGGGTTTGTTGCCACCAAGGTGCTGCTGCTGCTGATGATAATGATGACGATGATGATGATGATGATGATGGTGGTGGTGACTCATTTCAAAAGAAAGAGCCAGGCTTGTGAATGAGTGAGTGAATCGTCTGTGCTCAGAAACATCGTCAATGTGCAGCAGCATTATTTTAAGCTTGAATTGACTTGAGTGGAAGTCGAACAGTGTTTTCGGGACGGGACGGACGCACACAGTCGGTCCGTTGTGTTCAGCCGCCGCTGATCCGAGAGGTCTCCGCCGGTTAGACAGATCACACCCTCACATCTTTTTTTTTTTTTTTGCAGGTCTCTGGATCTGCGCCCAAAAAACTCACTGCTCAACTTCTTTTGGCAAGTTTCTGTAATTGAATCATATTTTTGTCTTGTTTGTCGTGACTCGGCCATTTATTTTTAGAGCTAAAAAGCTTTTGTTGCTAGGAGACTGTGCGTCTTAAAGAGAGAGAGAGAGAGAGAGAGACAACTCTTTCTCTGGAGCGAGGGAGGGAAGAAGAAGAAGAAGAGAAGAGAGAAAGCAAGGCATGGATGGACATGGATGGCACAGTGGTGTTGAGGGGGAGAAAGGCAGAATCTGTGAAAGCTGAACGACAAAATGAACGAGATATGAGTCAGCAGGGACATCTGCAGCACACACACATGCATGCGGTGGGCATGGTTGCTATTCCTGTGTTTCTTTGTCTGTGTGCTCTCTATGTGTGTGTGTGTGTGTGTGCGTGCACCCACGCATGAACCCACTTACCTCTCCCCACTAACCTGTGTTGTGTGTCTGTGTACTTCCTGTGTGTGAGGGAGATATTAGCTCGCCCACTTTGATTTATAACACACTCCTTCTGCGCGTTGCGTGCTTTCGCCGCGTGTCTGTGCATGTGCGCAAAACACCAACGGGGGAACTGCGTGTACACACAACACGGACAAGTGTTTTTCTGCAGCATGTACCACCCCCCCCCCCCCATTCCCCAACCCCCATTTACACAGCTGTGCGTTGCCTTGTCACAACGCCTAACCTGTCTCCAGCGACAAGAGCCTTATTGTCGTGTGCATGAATCATATGCTCGTACCCCCCATTAGTAATCTGCCTTCAAATGGCCATTATCAACTGTCACAGCCAGCCTGTCTGTGTGTGTGTGTGTGTGTGCTGGATCTCCAAGCACCATAGGAGATCAGACAGCAGCATGTGGTTTATTAGTCACCAGGAGCAAGTCTTGTTTTTTGGGGATATTTTCTTCCTTCTTCTCTAATATGACTTTTGTAAGATGAGCGTGTGAGCTGCCGCCTTCAGAGCGCCAGTGAAAGGCTAGGCCTGTGGACGAGGCGCCGTACTCGCAGTTTTGGAGAATGAGCGTCACATGACTGATCGGTTTTTATTCTGTTTCACAGATGCTCATGAAACGTGTCATGCACCTGTTTGTATGCGCCACATACACATAACTGCCACGTCCGCAGCACTGTGCAAAAGTTTTAGGCTCTAAAGGTAAAGTTGCTCATGAATAGTCTTTATCAATGAACTTGATACGAAGGTCAATCAGATCACACCATCTGTTACTACTGTTCTCGTCGATTGAAACACTTATTTTTGACACTGGCTGTGATTTTTTTGTGGGTCGTTGTCCTGCTGCAGAACAAATGTGGGATCGGTCCGAGGCCTCTCAGATGGCGTGGCAGAGATGGATAAGAATCTAAACATCTGAAGCGCCGGAAACGTTTGCACAGCGCTGTATGCACATAAATAAACAGCCGACAGCAGAAACCAAGATGCAGCGCGTTGTGAAGGACAAAAACCTCAATTACGCCGTCAAACTTCACAGCAGTGGTGGCGACTGTGTGGCTCAACACCCAGCTCTCAATCAACAGCCCGGGTCGTACATTAAAAGTTTAGATAAACAGGGCTTGTTCCAATATGCAGGTCGCATTTTACTGACAGAGTGTTTCCAGACGTCACTTTACATGGTCACCAGCTGAGATGAACTGTCACAGCCAAAAAAAACACAAGCAGGAGAAGTGAAACGCTGCTCAAATGACATCCACAGCTATCCTGACCATGCACACATGTAAGGCGGTCTGAACCAGGAGCACGTTGGGTGTGAACCACGTGGAGGTCACGGTGTCGCTCTTATGGTCAGTTTCGCACTAGGCAGAATTATTCACTTTTCAGCGCTCGGCACCCGCGGTGTGGAAACGCTGCATTCTTGCACGTCAGAATGAATATCTGCGGCTTCTTCTTCTTCTCGTTCTCGGTCTTCAGGCTCCAAATTTGTCATTTGTTGTGGTCACACTTTCCCACTTTTGGTCAGTTATGTACTTCTACCACAGCTACAGCTTCTCCTTCCACCACCACCACCACCAGCACCACCACAGAGTGTGCATTAATGACATTTGCAGACACAGCTGCACACCTAATGATGGA
This sequence comes from Caranx ignobilis, assembly GCA_021432705.1. NCBI lineage: Eukaryota > Metazoa > Chordata > Actinopteri > Carangiformes > Carangidae > Caranx > Caranx ignobilis. The sequence continues at coordinate 1,367,771 of MU269992.1, forward strand.
CTTTGGTTTCGCCGTGTTCGACGTGGTTAGTTTTTCCATGACTCACTTTGACTCCATTTACACCTGCTATTAAAATGCGATCTGTATCTGGATAAGAGGGAACACATGCCAGCTTTTTCTTTTAAAGGCAGGTTGTATAAAGGCTCACACACACACACGTCTTATTGTTATTATTACTTTTTTTTTTTTTTTTTTTTGTGGTCCGGATTTGATCGAACATTATCAGGGCCTTTAGCGATTGATATCAGCAGAGTCAGCAGGTCTTTTTTATTTTTTTTTTTTTGGGAAAGAACCACCCATGTGGGCAGGAATGTCGTGACTCACAGAGGAGTTAGTCTGTGGTCCACTCAGCTTCACAAAAGCCTCGAGCATGATCGGCTCTCGGCAGTTTGTTTCTCCTCTGACTGATCCACCGAGGACTGAAACCGAAGCAGGGAAGAAAGAAAAGTAAAATATCAGACACACACACACACACACACACACACACTGTATAATTTTGAATAAACTCACACCTGCCATTAGTTTGTTTACTTTATAAGTGGCTCTAAGTCCAATAAGCGCCGAGCGAAGAAGACAATGACGACACGTTTCACTGTGTCAATGGAAAAAAGTCATAATTGGTTTAATCACCATCTGGGCACGAAATCCACACACACACACACACACACACACACACAGTTTACACTGGAATTCAGTTGCCAGGTGTGTCCTCCTTTCCTGCCCAGCACTTTCTTTCCTTTATAACTCTTTTCTCTACCTCCTTTTGTCTTATCTGTCTTTCACCTGCAGCCTCATGTTCCTTTATGTGTGTGCTCATTCTGTATGTGCAGAGTCCCCCCCCCCCCCTCAGAAAGTGCTGGAGAAATAAACAATTCCCAGTTTTAACATGACAGGGTATTGATCAGAGGATTGATCAGATGTATGGATGGATGTGTACGTGCATCGCGCCGTACGCCTCAGGATTATGTAACGCTGTCGTGCAGCGTAATCAAACTCGTCAGCCTTGAACGTATCATTAACAGTTCACTGCCGCTGCTATATAGATGTGACAGGGCTTTATGGAGTGTGGGAAAATGATTGTAACCTTGGTATTTAGGATAGTGTGTGTGTGTGTGTGTGTGTGTGTGTGTGCGTGTGTGTGTGTGTGTGTCTTTTACATAAACACACACACACACACAAATCAGCATTGTTATATTGTGCCCATATGTTTCCCATCCTCAGCTTTCTCAGCCTGATTGCCAAGACACATCTGGTCCTAATGAGGTGTGTGTGTGTGTGTGTGTGTGTGTGTGTGTGTGTGTGTGTGTGTGTGTCACCATGCCTTTGCTATTCAGCCTTTCAGCCTGGCCTTGTGTTGAAGTGGTGTTGAGTCTTTTACTGCCACCCACTGCTTTACAACACAAAGCCTATACTTTTAACTGTTGGATAATAGTGTGTGTGTGTGTGTGTGTGTGTGTGCAAATCTGTGCGAATGTGTGCTCTCTCTCTCTCTCTCTCTCTCGCTCCGATGGTGGTGGTTATAAAACCGTAGCTTATATTTTGTCTGCTCGTATCTCAAGGCCTCGGTTAATCTGTTGTAACGGTGCTGATTCTGGGGCTTTGATGCCGATAGCAGCGAGGTTTTGATATGACTGCGGTCTGTGGGAAACTGAAACGCTCCTCATCATCATCATCACCAGCAGCAGCAGCAGCAGCAGCAGCAGCTTTCCTGGAACCAATAGATCCACTTTGCAGGAAAAGACCCACACCCAGATGTGTTTTGGATTTCAATGTACATATTTCACGGCGAGCTTCTCCCTCGGCTCTGTGGCTCCCAGCTGTCTCCACCCAGTCACTACTGTTTGTTTCCTCGTCTTCTCTCGAACGTCTCTCCACGCGTGTTTAACTCCAGATGCAAAAACACTTTCTCACCTGAGCACTCCTCTCTCTCTCTCTCTCTCCCTCCCCCCCCCCTCCCTCCTCTCCTCCTGCAGGGTTTGCCTTCCCCGAGTGGGCATACAAGCCCGAGTCGAGCCCGGGCTCCAGGCAGATCCAGCTGTGGCACTTCATCCTGGAGCTGCTGAGGAAAGAGGAGTACCATGACGTCATCGCCTGGCAGGGCGATTATGGCGAGTTTGTCATCAAGGACCCCGACGAGGTGGCCCGCCTGTGGGGGGCCAGGAAGTGTAAACCGCAGATGAACTATGACAAGCTCAGCCGAGCTCTAAGGTGAGGCGGGGGTTAAGGCTGATACCTCCACATGAGAGCCCATATTATACGTTTCATATTCATGAGGCCGTACGGGTCAGAGCGACATGAATCTGTGCAGGCTGTGTGTCAACAAACAAAGAGACACCACCACCATCAACACTGCTATTTCCCCGTCTATCAGTCACTTAAAGTAGGGATGCAATGATGCAGCTTTTTCAGTCCCCATACTGACACCTGGACTCAGTGTGTCGGCCCATACCTGATACAAACATAGCAATGAAGAGAGTAGATCGGCATCATGGATCAGCCCCATTATCGGATGAAGAAGAAGAGTGCTGATCTTGTAAGGCTGGTTTTTTCGGCTAACAGATGCTAGGTGGAGGGCAGAGAGCTTCCACTCTCCCGGTAACAAGTCGTTTAACCATTACAGTCGCTGTGAAGCTGTTTAATTAGGGTGCAAATCGTGCATAGCTCCTCTTTAAAGGTCTGACGCCACAGATGTGAACTAAGATTAGAGGAAGGTGTGATCCAGTGTGGAGCGAGGAGTTCACACAGGATTTTATACTTTCTCTGAAGAGGAAATGCTGATATGATGAAACGAATTCATTTCGAGTTTCGCAAACACACTTGTAACTGCACCTCGAGTTCACAGCTGTGCAAGAACAAGTGGACTTCAGACTTAAGTCCTTCTTGTTAAGCAAAACACAAACACTATTTTCCTTTCCTGGACTTCGAGGAGCTCCTGTCGCTGTGATATTTGTTTCTCTTATAGTCGGCATGTTTGACATGTGACCACGTATGTTACATGTATGGAGCTGCAGCGCCTGCATGTGTGTGTGTGTGTGTGAGTCCTGCAGTACGACTGAGGAATTAGACAGCGACCATGAATCTCAATCTTCACCTCGGCTCTGTCTGAGGACATTAGTCTCTCCCCTGTGTTTCCTGTTGGTAATAAAATGCTCCAGAAATATTTTTAAACAGATTAAAGTACTGACTCTGCTGTGATTTAAACCCACACCACCAGCAGAACCACAAATCCAGGCTGGATAACACTGGATATATTAACACCAGCAACAAACACTGGGGATTTCTTCACCCTCTCCTTGGTCTCACAGGCATTATCTGTGCTTAGTAAGGTAGCCCTGCCACCCAGCTCCAAATTCAGGTCACGTGTTCCTCGTATAGGTCTCAGCATCAGAGGAGGCCGACGGTGGCCAAGAGCCCAGACGGGTTCGTCACGTCGATCTTAAGTTTCAGAAACGAGAATCCTGTTTGATTTGAACTGCAGATGAACTGCGTGTGTCTGAAGGCGTGTCCACGAGACACTGATGGCAACGATGACACAATCAGACGGACGGGTTTGTTCTAATTAGTCTAACGACAGAGGACAGACGCACACCTGCAGAGTGCAGATACCTGGAATTCCTGATTGTTTTTAACCCCGTCGTTTCGTTTTTAGACTCCGCCCACCCCGCCGCCACCGTTGCTGCTGCTGATTGTTGTTGTTGTTGTTGTTGTTGTTGTTGTTTGTTGTGAGTTTGTGCGTGTAGCGCTGGGCTGCGTGCTGAGACTTGCAGCACAACGGTGGATTTAGAAACACACACCTCCACCCTCCGCGGAGCACATGTGGGATGCTGCAAGGGTTTTATTTAGCTGCCAGTCTGTTCTCTCATCAGCATGTACACAAACACACACACACACACACACACACACACACACACACACACACACACAGACGCACGCACATGCACACACAGCTAGTCATCGGTGTCGCCTCCTGTGTGGTAGGTTGGTGTGGGTTATAGTTTGCCATGGCAATGACGACTCGCGCCGCCTCGTCACCACCACACACATACACTCACACACGCACGCACACCCACATGCACACACACACACACACGCACACACACACACACATATACTTAACACCTTGGTATATGTCAGCCCTCCTCCAGCCCATCTGTGTCTTGTTTGTTGCCTAAACCGATTTTTGTTTTCGACTTAGCTTCAGACGACGGCATATTTAAACACTTGGGCTGGAGCGTGAACACCTTTCTGATCAGAAGGTGATTTATCCACATTGACACATTGATTGTTTATCTGTTAGCTTCACTCGCTAACTCGATCAGCAGAAAACACTACGACTGAGCAGCAGCAGCAGCAGCAGCAGCAGCAGCAGCAGTCTTGTGTTAGCATGGATGCTGAGACAGAAGCTGTGTTTAGCGTTTAGCATCCAGGACCAGTTGGAGCCAAACTTCGTTGCGAACGTCTCTTTGCTGTGGTTTTGTGTTTTGTTGTTTTTCTTTTATTGGAGCGAGGGGCCGTTAACTAAGTGTGAAGTCTGAAGCGGAAAGTTGTGTCTCCGTCAGATGTGAAGTCTTTTTGATTGATGCTTCTCAGTGTCTTTGAAGTGAGCGTGTGCCACGGTGCACATGTGTGCTCGTTCATGCATATAAAGTGTGTGTGTGTGTGTGTGTGTGTGTGTGTGTGTCAGTACACAGAGGTTTGAGTCTATACAGTCAAAGTCCTTTCTAGTTTATTTGAAGAAAGTTCAAATGGTCTTCAAAGAGCTGGAGGCCACGAGGAAGCCTGCGTCCGGTGTGTGTGTATGTGTGTGTGTGTGTGAGAGAGAGAGTGAGACTGGCTGTCCCATATTGACTCACTCGCTGTTTGAACGTGTGTGTGTGTGTGTTGTTTGTTTTCCTTTCACATGTATGTGTGTGGCCTTTTCCCTCCGAGCTCCATCCACACACCTGTGAACATTCAGTTTTACCTGCTCCTACAGATGCAGGTTTGATATTGTTGACGCCCACTCACTGTAAATCCTGGATTACCTGTGTGTGTGTGTGTGCAGGGTGTGTGTTGCACGTTTGATTCATGATACTCATTAATTCCTACCTCCTCTAACTTCTGGAGTCCTGAAGCTCAGAGGGAAATAACTTCCTGCTTTTTACAGCCGCTCTCAGACTCTTCTGTTAATCTCACTGCACATGATGTTTCAGATGTAATAAGATGAAAAAAGAACGAACGTTGGTCGAAGAGTGTCTTTAAAAAAAATCCAATCACATCACAGGTTAGGAGTTAAATCACTTCAGACAGATCGACACCAGGGCCATGATCAATTCTGTGTATTGATCTGTATCATTTTGTGTTTGGTTCATATTGACTCGGACAGAAAACAACACGGTTGTTCTCCTCAAATCAAATCCTGAACTGGAGCTCTGGAGGTTTTGCAGTAAAAAAGATAATAAAGTAGATGAACCAGAGAACATCGTGGGGTCAGACCACACGCGTGTTTGATCTCGGCCACACGCCTGTAAAGTTTCACGACTGTGTCTGTCGCAGTTTTGATGACAAAGTGTCCAAAGACGCATCAGCAGCTGCCTGGAAACCTCAGAAACCACCTCTGTGGTGGGTCCCACTGCACTCAGCGTGTGTCTATACAGCCACATATGACCACACACACACACACACACACATGCGCACACACACACACACACACGCTACATGTTAGCAGCACGTTACCTGCCTGGTTATAGATGATTAAAAGTTATTTCTCCGTGAACTTGAGCTGAACATTTAGAGGAAGTGCAGGATGAACTGATGACTGTGACCTATGATTTCACCATCTCTCAAGAATTTGTACACTAATGTGCACTAATTATGACAGGGTCAAAGGTCAAAGGTCAAAGGCCTACCTGTGGACCTCAGGTTTTAAATAGACCAGGTCACAGGATTTTACTTGTTTTTCTTAGTTTGTCTCTCGTCTCTATTGATTATTTTTCCCTGCACCTTGTAACCGTGTAAACGAAGGTTGGTGCTATATCAATAAAGTTTTTTGGTATTGTATGAATGTTCAGGCCGTTCATCACTGGACGCTTTAATTCAAGTGCAGAAGAAGAAATCATGACTGTTTGCTGTGCAATGGAGAGAGAAGATAATTGTAGTGATCACCTGCACACGTTCTGCCCGTGTTGTACGTGCTGCACACCTGCACGCCTCCTCCTCCGGTGTGTTGGTGTGTGTGTTGGTGTGTGTGTGTGTGTACGTGTTGTACTACATGTGATGGTGTGGGTGTGTGTAGTAGAAGAGGCCCTTCACTCATTGAGTCATTTAGGGGTTGGATGAGCTCCTGGTTCACACACTCCGGCTCTGCATTGTTCTCCATTGTACCAAACCCCAGTGACTCACACACAGCTCACATACAGCTTTGTCACAGTGACTAACAAGCCTTTAACCGCCACCGCTGCTCTCACTGATCTTTAGGGAAGGAGTTTTTCATATATATATATATATGTTTACGCTGTGACTGTTTGTTTCGTGGCCACAGCTTGATCTTTCTCCTGCATCGTTTTGCAGCTTTGAGGCAAATTTAACTTTGCAAATAGTTTCTAGAATAAGAAAAAAAGCAGGTATTATTGACTCAGATTAAACATTAATCAGCTCGCAGTGATGTAACGCTGCTGTATTTACTGTAGAAGGTTCAGCTGCAGCCTGTTGTACATGTCGCTCGTGATGAGAGCGTTCATCCCGAGGACGGATGCATGGAGGTAAACAGATCGATGGACACGCTGGTTCCTGGAGAACCGTGTGCAGCTCCTTTATTCAAGAGAACCTGTGTTTTTCATGGGCCCAGCTCCTCTGTGCTCGTCTCTACTGGGAACGATGATGATGAATGACGTACTGCGTTTCCCAGAATGAAGTGGCCACTCACACGTTGAATGAGAGACACTGATGCTGAAGTTTTTTTGTATGTGTGTGTGTGTGTGTGAGAGGAAATATGAATGTGGTTTGAGGTCCTGAGACTATCTGTGAGTCACCGGGAGCCATTTTATCATCTTTTTAGATGAGCTGTCAGCGGCTCTCGCTATTCAGCCCCCTCCACATCTCTGTGTACTGACGGTGACTAATGCACTCATACTAATGGAGCCGTCTGGGTACGGCTAACTCGGAGCGGCTGCCTCACTTCCTTAAGTAATCACAGCCAGAGTGTGTGTGTGAGTGTGTGTGTGTGTGGATAGGATCGAACTGTGTGTTGGTGTTGTGCACAAGCGTGTTAGATTGTGTGCTGCAGAGACAGAGCCACACTGTGGATCCTGGAGCGTCACTTTTTGTTGTGGTTTAGCATCACTTTACTGTGTTTTTGTATGTATGTTACTTACCTACCTACTTACTTACCTACCTATCTACTCACTTACCTACCTTCCTACCTACTTCCTTACTTACTTACCTACCTACCTACCCACTCACTTCTATCTACTTACTTACCTACCTACCTACTTCCTTCCTTCCTTACTTACTTACCTACCTACCTACCTACTTAATTACTTACCTACCTACCTGTCTACCTCACTTTATGACTGTTATATATTCATTTATGAACAACATCTACTGCCTCAGGAACATCAGTGACAGTTCTTCCAGAAAAATGTGGAAAATTTGATTTTATTTTCAGTTATTGTGGGAATTTCTCTTCTCAACTGCCTTTATGTAAACGTGGTAAACAAGCATGTGATATCACAGAAAGTGTTGGAGTATTCAAGTCCTCATGTTGTTTTATTTGAAAACTCAATTAACACGGCTGAAGCTCACAGAACATTCAGGTTCAGGTGACTCTGTTGTACCTGTAGATTGGTTTTGCGGTCAGGTGATGGCCTCCTTTTGGAGCATAAACACAAAACACCATCAAATGAAATACCTGAGTCAAAAAGTTCTGTAGCTTCACAAAATAAGGAATAATAATAATAACACATTTCATTTATGGGCTCCTTTCTACCACCCAGGGACACAGTGCAGTGAATACACTACAACTTCTGTAAAAAAACAAACAAACAAACACATAATTACATCACTTCATGATGTTCCCAAGGCAACAGGGGGAAAATGGCTGCTCCCTCCTCGTTTGAAGAAAGCATGCAACACTTCTCAACTTTCTGTGAAGATGTATGTGAGTTTTGTATGAAACCATGCGAGCCTCGCATGTTTTGCACGTTGCGATTTGTGCAGGCTTTAGCCGATTATGTGTTGAATTATGCGATTTCACAATCGTGTTTTTCTGGAGCGACTGTAATGAGCATCACAGCTGGTTAAAACGAGCCTTTTATCCACTCCATAATAAACATGCATGTGTTTTACACTCCTCCTGTCACAGCGCTGAAGCCTCTTATTATTAACGGATGAATCTGGTCATTTAATATGATGGTTTGACGTTCTGGTAACTGAACAAGTATGTGATGAAGCAGCAGGTACAGATGATGGAGAAAACGCAGGAATAACTCCACACTCACACTTTTCTTTTTTTTTGGGGCGTTGAAGGGAAAAAAAAAAAAAATCAGCTGGAAAATGTTGAGATTGAGAATAAGTGTATTTACCCACTGGTTTCACACTTTTTAAATGTTCAGCCAAAAACAGCCGGAGCTTCACCACACGTTGTCGCTGATGTGCTGAGAACGTGAATGAAGGAATAACACTAACACGCTCTCTTCGTCCTTCTCTCTGTTTTCAGATATTACTACAACAAGAGGATCCTCCACAAAACCAAAGGGAAGAGATTCACCTACAAGTTCAACTTCAACAAACTGGTGCTGGTCAACTACCCGTTCATCGACATGGGCTCTGGTACGGAGACAAAACACACACGACAACTTCGGTTAGAAACCGACCACGGCGCTTCGGCGTCGACGCTCTTAATGTGGTCGACATCAAAGCAAACGGCTTCTTTGTCGATTTTATGAGCGAGCGTTACAATCAGCTACAAAGACAGAAGATATTAAAAAGCTCCGTCTGCTAATGAACAGACAACACGCTCAAATGAAATAATCCGTCACCATTAGAAAAAATAATAACCAGAAAATAACACCAGTTAAACAAGACTCATAAAGAAGGGATTCGTGCTCGTCCTCCCGACGTCACCGCTGTTTATTTCTCTCTCTGTCTCAGTGACGTCTCTTTGTCCCCTGGTTATTTCGGATGAAAAGAGGAAAGAGTTGCACTAGACAGCAAGGACCTGCTCAAGGAGCGTTGTGTCCGCACATCGGCCTTCAGGTGCCTCCGGGTTTTGATTTGAGGAGCTCGTGTGAAAATTCAGCCGCTGACTTCTGGAAACCAAAACACAGACATGAAGCATTTAAATCAGCCAAAATAACTGGGGAGCAGTTGATGTTCCTGCGGCCGTTGTAACGTCGTTTAGCTGTTGAGAGCATGCGGTCAGATGATCACAGCATCACAGGCAGCAGCTTATGATGTGGTATTACCACTGTGCACCGATCAGATGTAACACCGTGACCACCTGCCTGACACTGTGTGGGTCTGTCAGAGCCAACATGAACTTCTTCAGCAGTTTGAGCAACAGTAGCTGGTCTGGTTGTTTGGACCCCCCCCCCCATGTGTATCAGTGAACCTTGGCCCCCGACCCATGACCCATAGATCCTGACCACTGCAGACCGGGAGCAGCCCACTTTGTTGTCTCCTTTACTTCTAACACATCATCTCTGAGGGCAACATGTCCACTGTCCCCCCCGCCAACAGGTGCCATGATGAAGTGTTACTCGCTCCACCTGTCGGTGCTCTTCCTGTTCGGCCTGGTCGCTGCATGTTATCCTGATTTGTCTGAGAAAGGCTCGAACTAAAGTTTTAAGAGGAGTTTAACAGGAAGTTGCAGCATCTGATTGCTCCAGAGTGAGTGTATGTATGTGTGTGTGTGTGTGTGTGTGCGTGGGGGGGCTGGGTTGGGTTTTGACAGCAAATGTCACCCTGAATCACCTCTTCCTGCAGACATCAGTTCTTGGACGAGCGTGTGTCAGTGTCAGGGTTTAAAGAGCCAGAGTCACCTGGACGAACCCCAACAAGAAGAGCAGCTGACACCTTTCATATTGTCACTGTCTGAGGTGGTTTCCATCCGTGTGGCGTCTGCGAGCGACTGATTCACTTTCCCCAGACGAATGTTGAAGGTGAAGACGAGTCAGAACCGTGTGTTCACCATCACAACTTCATCACAAAATATCCAGATAGAAATACAATTGTAGAACGTGGGTGGTGTGTGTGTGTGTGTGCATGAATCTGCTGCCTTGTGTGTGTGTGTGTGTGTGTCTGTGCATGTGTGTGTGCCACGTCCCAGTCCCCCCCCCCCCCTCCCATCTCCCTCCCTCTGAAGTCGTCTCTGGTTCTGTTCTGGTCCCGGCCACCCAGTGTAAACACGGCCCATATGGAGCGTTGGATCCCAGTGACATAAGTGCAGCACGAAGCTTTAATTATAGCCTCTGTGTGATGTGGCCCACACACTGACATGTTGTGATATGATGGTTTCATGTGATGGTTTTACACACACAC